>PVIU01001575.1:6672-178606 GCA_004026605.1 Ondatra zibethicus | reverse complement strand
AAGTAGCAGAAGAAAAAATTAAAGAACTGGAGGTATGTCCACATGACAACAGCAGTCAGCTCTTAGGGAAAAGACGTGATAATCCCTTTGTGTTACGTTAAACAGAAACATAGGACTGACAAGAGTTTAGGTCATGGCTCCATTTTTCTCTAGTTTACTGTAATTGTTAAAGCTATGGAACAGCCATATTCACAGCAGTATTTGAAGATAAGAAACGAAACTTTTTTTAAACTGTAGGCAGTTTTTTTTGTAAATTTATTTTATTATTATTATTTTATGTTCATTGGTATGAAGGTCAGATGCCCTGGAACGGGATTTACAGACAGTTGTGAACTGCCATGTGGGTGCTGGGAATTGAACTCAGAACCTTTGGAAGAGCAGTCAGTGCTCTTAAATGCTGAGCCATCTCTCCAGCTCCCCGTAGGCAGTTTTTAAAGATAAGGTGTTGGTCTGAAGGTGTATTCTCTATTGCCTTTTACTGGACAGTTTCTTAAAACAAAACAAAACAAACCATAGACAAAAGAGTAGTACATTGTTTAAATAGACTGTGGCAGATAAACAGAATAATGGACAATAGTAACAGCTGCTGGAGGGTCTTACTGTACTGTGTCTTTTACATTGCAATTCTTTTATCTTAGACTTAGACAATAACAAAGTAGGGAGCCATAATTAATGAACAGTCTGAGTGATGGTGAGCACTCCTACGAGGAAAACAAACATCTTTAAAACCTGGGTGAAAGATAATAGATTAGAAAGGGGTGTGAAACTCAAGCTTATTACAATTTTCTTATGCGTTGAGACCTTTGATGGTATTTTTTTTCTGGGGCTTTGGTGAAGGGCCTATCCTGTACATCACAACGGTTAGATTGGTTGTTTCTTAGGTACCAAGATTTCCTGTGACCAGGGTGGATATACTATGATTTCATAGGTCAGGTGACCTAATTTCTGTCAGTACTGTTGAAGCAGTGGTTTAGAATATGACTCAACCCTCTGCTGAATTGGGGAGACATCCCCTCTAGTCAGTAGGGATTTTTCAGGGCACTGATTTGGCATGGCCTGGGAGTGTGGAAGAGCTTCTTAGATTTACTTTAGTTTGACTGATAACTTAAACTAACTTATATATTAGTGGCTTGGAAAGATGCAATGTAAAAATAAAACAAAACCATAAAGAAAAAAAATCCATCAGCCTATAGTAACCAGTTTGTTGTTATAGCCTGTTCTGTTGCCTTTGTGCCTCAGAGCTGCTTTAGAGCAAATATTCTTCCTGTTAGTTTCACTCAGGAAAAAACAAAAATATCTGAAAAACCCAAATGAAACTATTTCATATAGATTAAACAAAAAATTGGTTTTTGCAGCTAAGTGAATACATTTGAAAATTTTTCTAATGAATAAAAAGCAGAATGCAAGTTTTTTCCTCTGTGTGTGTGTGCGTGTGTATTATGTGTTCACGTGCATGTGTATTTGTGTTGTGTGTTTGTGTGCATGTGGGGGCCTGAGGCCAACCTTGGGTATTTTTCTCTGTCACTCTGGTTTTTGAGACAGTCTCTCACTGTACCTGGAGCTCACTGATGTGGCTAGGTTGGCTGGCCAGCACTCCAGGGACCCACAAGTCTCTGCCTTCCCAACTGTGATGGTACAGGTGTCACCATTACTCTTGGCTGCTTTACATGGGTGCTGTCGATTTGAACTCAGGTCCTCATGTTTGTACGGCAAACACTTTACTGAGCCATTTCCTCAGCCCCATGTGGTTAAATGCTTTATGGAAACAAACCAGAACTAAAGTCATTGATGTGTCTAAATTTTGTTGTGTTATGGCTTTCAAGACTAAGTTTCATTTAGTTCATACTGGCCTTTAACTTGCTGTGTAGCCAAAGATAACCTTGAACTCCTGATCTTTCTGTCTCCAATTCCTAAGTTGTGAGATTGTGGGTATATGCCAACACTCCTGGCTTTTGAATGTAAAGCTGTATATTGGATTGTTAAAAAGTGGTTACTGTACAGAAATGACTTAGGGCATAAGGGCAAAATGTTTTTCTTTTGTGTGGTGGTGGAGCATGTGTGTGCTATGGCTTGTGTGTGGAAGTCAGAGGACAACTCAAGAGTTGGTTGTGTCCTTTTGCCCTGTGGGACCTAGAGATTGAACTCAGGTCATCAGGCTTATTGGCAAGTGCCTTTACCAGAAGAGCTGTCGCGCTGCCCCCAGAGTTTTTTTTCTTATAATCTGTGTTGAATAAGTTATAAATATACATTAACTATTTGTGCAAAATTTAATGTTTTTGTGTGTGTACTATGACACTTGAGCGGAGATCAGGCTCAGCTTTTGGGAGTTGGTTCTGTGGGTTTTAAGGCTAAAACTCAGGTGGTCAGATTTGGGTGACAAGTGTTATACTCTCTGCTCTTACTTTTTTAGCTTTTATACTTAAACATGTTCCAGGGGCCTAGAGAAGTAGGTGTTCATGAGTTTGAGCATGAGCAGCTCCTGCAGGGCACCTCTGTTCAGTCCCAGCACCCATGGCGGGTGGCTCACAACCTCTTGCCTCTGGACATCTGCATTTCTCTCTCTCTCTCTCTGTCTCTGTCTCTCTTTCTCTCTTTCGTGGACATCTGCATTCAGCTGTCTCTCTCTCTCTCTCTCTCTCTCTCTCTCTCTCTCTCTCTCACACACACACACACACACACACACACACACACACACACACACACATACACACACACAGGTTACTAAGGTAAAATTGCCACAGATGATTTTAGCATATTGCTCAGTTCTAACGAGCACAAGGGAATTTACTTTGTAGAAGCTTTTCTTTTTCTTTTAATTTTTCCATGATATTTATTGAGCTCTACATTTTTCTCTGCTCCCCTCCCTGCCTCTCCCCTCCCTTCTTCAGCCCTCCCCCAAGGTCCCTATGCTCCCAATTTACTTAGAGGATCTTGTCTTTTTATACTTGTAGAAGTTTTTCTTTCAGATCTCCCAAATACTGCTGGATATTTTGTTTAGTAGAACCAAGTTAGGGCCTTTGGCGCCTATCTGAAAGGCTAATTAAAGCTATAGAAAACTACCAGGGCTAAATAACGTCTACTCTAGGAAGTTAATTTTCTTCTTTCAGATCTTTAATTTTATATGTTATTTATATTATAAAAATTACACATCTACATCATAAAAAGCAAAAACTCAAGCAATAGAAAAAATTAAGCATGTAAATATAGTCTTGTTTTCCTGTATCCTCCAAATGTTAGTACACAATTGTATTGTTTTAAACAATATGTATTGTTTTAAACTTTGTTCAGTATAGATATTTTATACATAATACATACATACACACATACATTTAAAAAATAAAACGTTATTCTATGTCACTTGATAATTATCGGTAGCTTTCTGATTTAATAATTAAATTCCTATTTGATTTTTTATTTTCCATTCCTCCCACTGTTGCAGGCTCTCATTACCTCTGCATTCAGTTTCTGCACGCACCTTATGTCTGCCTTAGCATACAGACAAGCCTTGAAGATATCCCAGATTTTGGTAACAATAAAGCATGTATTTTTAAGCATATATTATAAAACTATATTATTAAGGCTAAAATGATCTTTTTTTTTTTTTTTTTGGTTTCCCAGTACTTACGAGAATTGTGTTTGCACTATACTTTACCCTAACTAGCATCCTATATCATTTTATTTAGAAAATGCAGGCAGACTCCCTATGAGAGGCCTTACCCTTTTGGAGGAGTAGATGGGAGTGGGTTGGGGGGAGGCGGGGGTGGAGGAGCAGGAGGAATGAGGAAGTTTGAACTGTCTTGGAGATTACTACAATATGACACAGAAGTTAGCAGACACTGTTGAAGACATGCTGATGGTATATGTGCCCAACACCGGCTTGTAACAAACCTACGAGTGTTAAACGATGCTGTTTCAGTGAGATCATAAAGGTGATTGCTGCCAAACCAGATGGCAATCCCTGGAACACACAGAGAGACAGAAGAAACCAATTCCTGAAGTTGTTCTCTTTATCTCCATGGTGCACGTGTGTGTGAGAGCACATGCATGTTCTCACACACACATACACACACACTCTCTAATTGTAAAAAAAAATGCAAGTAAAGAAAAGAAATTCAGTAGCTACAAAACAGTGGTGTGAGATGCCTTCACTTTCCATCTCTGCCTGTGACCTCTGGTTTTGGTTTTTCGAGACAAGGTTTCTCTGTGCAACATTCCTGCTGCCCTGGAATTCACTTTGTAGACCACACTGGCCTTGAATTCACAGAGATCTGCCTCTTGAGTGCTGGGACTAAAGGTGTGCACCACCACCACCTGTTCAGTGACCCCTGTTTTTACCATCAGCCACCACATGCAAGATCTTTTTCTTTCCTGAAGCAAATTTTCCAGAAAAAATTCTTATGAGCTTTTGTTTTGATTTTGGATTTGGGTTTTGGGATTTTGAAACAGGGTCTCTCTGTGTAGCCCTGGCTGTCCTGGAACTCACTCTGTAGACCAGACTGGCCTCAGAGATCTCCTGCCTCTGGTTTCACAGGGCTGGGATTAAAGGCGTGTGCCACCACAGCCTGCCTCTTAGGTTTTTTTTTTTTTTTTTTTTTTTAACTGCACACATTAATAGTCTGTTCCTGCAGCCTGAAACCCACTTGTGCACTAGAACAGACTCACATTAATTTTAATAATTCTCTCTGCTTCTGATTTTTCTTCTGTGTATTCAGTTAGTGATGAAAGATTGCTGGGATCTCCTTCTGTAAGGGTATTTAGGAATGTGCCTTTCATCCGCCAGTCTAGTGGGCAGTGATACTTAGAGGCTGTTGCAGGTGTTAAGTGCCCATGGTTACTGCATGCACACTTCAGGGCATACGCTTTTTATTTAGGGCTGTCTCAGCTCTTCTAAAAGTAACTTCCCGCTTATTTCTAGCATCCGTTGTTAGAGTCGTCAATCCAGTTGTTAATTTGTCTCCTGTGCTATTCTGTGTTTCAGTGGTGCTCTTTTGGGGTCTCTGGTTGGTGCACTGTTGAGACTAACCCTCTTTATGGTCTCTTTCTGCCTTTAGGCACATCTGTATGCTCTTTTGCCTCTGCCTTTTCCTTCTGTCTCCAACAGGGTTACCACCCTTGCCACCACCCTGGTTAGCTCAGCAGTGACAGGGTAAGAGTGAGGAAATGCAGGCCTTTGGTCCTTGGCTTTGTGCCATTTCTGAGGCAAAGTGTTGCAATATTAGGGATGTTGAAATATTTCCCCAGCCCAGGCTATATGTAAAATCCAAAACATTTTATTAAATTCTAAAAGCGGAAGAGAACTGATGCGGGAACCAGATAGGGGGCATCTGTGATACTACAACTGGCTTAGCTCTGATCCCTGATGAGAACATATTTTGGGGGAATTCCTACAATTAAGGAAATTTTACTCTCCCCACTGAGGGTAATTTTTGCCAGAGCACAGGTGGCACTTGGATGTCCAATTTTGCTGTAAATATTTCATTTTTGAGCTGGCAGTGGTTCTATGATGGGACCTGTCTTTGGAGGTCCCCAGAATGCTTTTAAGACATTTAGCATGAAGGCTGGAGAGATGTCTCAGTGCTTAAGAGCACACACTGTTCTTCAGCAGGACCTGCATTCAGTTCCCACTGCCACTGCTCTAGTCAGGCTGCCCACACTGCCTGCAACTGCAGCTTGGGGGGGTTGACACCTCTGGCCTCTGTCACAAGCTGCACTAACATGTATACCCCCATTATAATAAAATAATTCTTTAAAAATAACTCAAAAATCTTAGGCATGGAATATACCCATTTCAGCTGCTTGAATAACTCAGTTTAGAACCCATTATAATTTTAGTCTAATTATTTTGTAATGACATGGAATTCAAAGAAATATGTATTAAATATAGTTTAAGAATTACAAAGCAAATGCTCATAATAATTATAAGGTTGAGAAATCAGATATGGGCAAGACACTAGAGGTGCCCAGAATGTTTGTTTTTCACTCCCTGGTCACACTGCACCCCTTTTACCCCTCCCCACAGGCAGCTGCTCTTTTTGAGACAGGGTCTCACTATAGCCCTGGCCGGCCTGCAACTCATTATGTACATCAGACTGGTTTCAAACTCACAGAGATCCTCCTGCCCCTGCTTCCCGAGTTCAGGGTTATAAAGGAAAGTGCCACTGTGCCTGACAACTATCTCACCCTATTTTCCCCCTTTTATTCTCAAGACAAGGTTTCTCTACATAGCCCTGGCTGTCCAACTCCTCTGTAGACCAGATGGTCTCGAACTCAGAGATCTGATCTGCCCGCCTCTGCCTCTCAGTGCTTGGATTAAAGGCATGTGTCACCATGCCTGACTTTTAAAAAAATTAATTAGTTAATTATTTTCACTACCCTAACTTTTGAGGTAACCATTTAATTTTTCAAAAAAGATTTGTTTTGAGGCTGGAGAAATGGTCCAGCACTTGCTGCTCTTGCAGAGGATCCAGGTTCAGTTCCCAGACCCACATGGCAGCTCACAGCCATTCATAAGTCCAGTTTTAGGGGATTTAACATCCTTTTCCAAATTCCAAAGGCACCAGGCATGCATGTGGTACACATGCAAAATGTTCCTACACAAAGATAATTATTTTTAAAAATCTAAAAAAAATTGCTTTTAAGTTTCATTTTATTTTATTTGTATGTGTGTATGTCAGTGTGGGTGTGTACATGAGAGGGCAAGTGCCCAAGGAAGCCAGTGTCATATCCCCTGGAGCTGGAATTACAGGCAGTTGGGGGTGCTCGGAATCAAATTTATTTCCTCTGCAAGAGTTGTCAGTGCTTTTGGCAGCTGAGCCATCTTTTCAGCCATTCAGAACACTGGCTACTCTTCCAGAGGACTCGGTTCAATTCCTCGCACCCACAATGGCAGCTCACAACTGTATGTATCTCGTTTCTACGGGATCTTGTGCTCCCTTCTGGCTTCTGTGGCCATCGGGCACATGGTACACAGATACACATCAAGGCAACACCCATACATATAGAATAAAAGTTTTAGTATTATTACCGCAAATGTATCCTAAAAATAATGTAACTTAACCTCTTCTTGGACTTTGTTGTATGTGAAGTGTTTGTTATCCGAGGTGACTTGTTATCCTCCTTACTGTCTAGTATCACATTGTATAGAAGTTCTAGGAGACAGTCCATTCTTATCCTTACAGATCTCAAAGTGCCTGGCAGTTTATAGCATACTCTTGCTGAGAAGGGGACTTCTTTTTGGAGACTACCTTTATCTTCACCCCAGCAGAATTTGAGTCCTGGAAAGAAATATATGTCAAAAATTGACTCCACAAACTTCTAACTTTCAGTACTAGTTAGATAGCAAGGCACTTATGACTATATTTTTTGTTTCTTTGTTTTTTTTTGTTTTTTTGGATTTCTCTGTGTAGATTTGGTACCTATCCTGGAACTAGCTCTTGTAGACCAGGCTGGCCTTAAACTCAAAGAACTCCACCTGCCTCTTCCTCCTGAGTACTGGGATTAAAGGCGTGTGCCACCACTGCCTGGCTCTTTTTTTATTTTTAAAAAATGCAAAGACCAAGTTTCCAACCAAGTTCCTTTGTTTTCACTTGGAATTCTGGGCTATGTGATGGTTTTTAGTGCTTCGTACATTGAGATTTTGTACATAGCTGGTTATTTCTTCATGGAGTTCATTTGCATTCTCAGCATTTACAAAAATGTTTATTTTAAAATAGTTTTTGGTTGTTTAAGATATAAGTGTAAAAGAGCCTAGTTGATGGTGAACTCTATATGATCCCTATGCCCTGATGTTATAAGGCGGAATATAGTTTCAGGGTCACCTGGTGTAGCCTTCAGAAGTAATGTAGGCGTCGGTCCCTCAGTGCCCACGTGTTCTTGTTCTGATCAAGTGTTCCCTGCATCACTATTCCCAGTGCCTTAGTGTGCATGTGTTGTGTTCTAGTTGCTAAAATTTGCCCAAATAGAAACTTTGGTTTATTTCATATTCTCAGTAGAAATATTTTTGGTCTGAGGAGAATTTAGATGTAAACAGTTCAAACGGACTGTTCTTTTTAACTAGATAACTTTATTATTTATCTATCTGTGAAATACACATTACAGATACTTTATATATGCTCATCCCTTTGATTGGCTCTACTCCCTGATGGTGAGCCTTCATTTTGCGGCTAAGTTTTCTCTTCAGTAACTACATGTGAACCCAGAGGTGGGTTTCCTGCATCTTGGTTCGTTGTTCTCTTCTCACGGATCTGAATCTAGGTGGCCTTGTTGCTCCTCTCGTAGTGTTTGTGCCCACAGCAGTCATTCTGTTGAATGCTTCAGAGGATTATTGACCTCAGCCTTGGCTGCTACACACTTTATATGTCCAGTCATAAATACAGACTCCTGGCTTCCTGTGCCTCAGGTCTTTTTTAGGCTACCTAGAGGCTTGTTTCTTTTGGTGAGTTCCTTTTCTTAATTTTCCTTCAAGTTAGTGGGCAGTTCCCTGGTGGTGTAACCACGTGGTAAGGAGGAGTTAGTGGACTTCCACTTACCTTCGTTTTCACTTGGTCAGTTGCTGTTCTTACAGTACAGGAGATCGCCAGCTTCAAGCGACAGATACTGACCAAGCAGGTGCAGTCTGGGAGGTAGAGGCAGGGGGAATCAGAAGTTGATGGTCTTCCTTTGTTACGTAGTTCCAGGCCAGCCAGGGCTCCATGAGAACCTGAGACAGACAGACAGAAAGGTGCTGTCCAGGAAAAGCCAGAGTGTTCATTCCTCAGTGAGGAGAAGGCTCCGCCTGCTTCAGTGAGCGCATCCGTGGCAGGATGGTATCTCCCCCAATAGTTTGGTGGTAACTTAAGTCAGAGATGTTCATATGATGATTTAAAAGTAGTTTGTAATGGGGCTGGAGAGGCGACTCAGCAAAGGGGGGAACTCATCATTCTTGCAGTGGCTGTAGTTGGGTTCCTAGCCCCCTCGTCAGGTGGCTCACAGCCTGGTGTGTGTGTGTGTGTGCACACACTCTCGCATGCACCCATGCACACTGAAGTACACAGGCAGAGGTCAGTAGATAAGGGGAAGTCAGGTCTCTTTCACCGTGTGGGATTTGGGGTTGAAGTCAGGCGTAAGCAGCAAGTGCCTTTAACCACTGCTGGCTAGTCCTAACTTTTTTTTGTAAAACAATTTAGTTTTATTCACTTCAGCTTTGTTTTGGTTTTGAGATGGGGTCTCTGTAGCCCTGGCCCTTAGGAACTTGCTAAGTTCCTTGAATGTCTGGTCTTTCTGTCTCAGTTTCCCAAGAGCTGGGATTACAGAGATATGCCACCACACCCAACTTCTGCTTTTGTTTTTAAGAAAATAGATGTGAGCGTGGAACAGTATTCCAGTTCAGGAAACCTTATCAGTTTCCACTGGTGTTTTATACTGCAATACTATTTTTATATGTTACTCCAAAGGTTCAAATTGTGTGATGCTGCAAAGATGTGGAAAATTATTCTTCCTTATGGTGGGAGGAAGTGGTGACTTCGTTGTTTTTTTTCTGGTAGTTTTTGATAATCCCTCTCCCTTTAGCTATTCTAGGCCTGTTTAGTTGTCAGGCGTTGTCCACTAAATTGCTAAAATAACAAATGAGGGGAGGGAGTTCTAAGGCCTTTACCGATGAGCTACATAGGATGGTGCTCAGTTTAGTTCCTGGGGAGAAAGGCAAAAGCAACCCGGTACCATTCCCATTGAATGTTTGTTTAAAATACTGACAAGACCATTGAGCGTTCCCTTTTCTCAAACCCCATAGGGCTTGTATACTCACATCCATTTACAGTGGCGAGCCAGAGCCAGGGGCTCAGAAAGCTTGCTGTGACTCCCTGTCTGTGCTGGAGATTAACATGCATTTGTGGTCTTGTGCTTCTGGCTTTTGCTAGTGGGGATGTACTGCGAGAGCATGTGTGTTGAGAGAGAAAAGCACGCAAATGAGGGTTGGTAGTTTGAATGAGAAAGTTAATGTGTGAAAAGGAAATGTACTTAGTCCTAACCAGGTGTTTTGAGTCAGGTTGATTAAAAAAGTTAACCACACATGCGACTCCAATACACCTTCCTGCATTTAATTTAAAACTTGAAACATTATTTATTTTGTATGTATTTGTGTGTGATCATGCACAGGCTCCTGCTTGCAGTCTGAAGACAGCTTGACTGAGGAGTCAGTTCTGTCCTTCTACCATGTAGGTCCTGGGGACCAAAAATCAGGCGCCTTGACTCACTGAGCCATCTTGCTGGCCCTTCCTGTATTTGATTTTTTTTCTTTTTCAGCAGGTTTTAAAAATTAACTAATTAATCTTAAACCCTGGCCATAGTTTACCCTTCCTCTTCTCCTCCCGGTGTGTGTGTTGCGGGGGGGGGGGGTCGGTGAGGGGCCCCCATCCACTCCTCCTCCTTTTCTCTTCAGAAAAGGGCAGGCCTCCCATGGATATGGACAAGACATGGCAGTACGACTAAGCACCTCCCCATGTATTAAGGCTGGGCAAGATGACCCAGTATGAAGAATAGGGTCCCAAAAGCCAGCCAGAGAGTCAGAGACAGCCACATGGAAAGCTGTGCCTGGGTTTGTTTGGTTCTCTGGTCCCCATTTCTCCTAATCAAAATAACGCTGTAAAGGAGGCCCAGCAGCCTGTGTGTTTGTGAAGCTGTTGAAGGGCCCTGCACGCCTTCCTGTCCTCCTCTGTGTGTCACAGAGAGAGGTGAATTGTGTGAAAACCAGGAAGACTTTGTTAGGCTTCTGGTGTTCTGCAGTTTTGCTTGACTTAACTGACTGAGGACTTGCTTGGGTTTTCATAGTCTAGGTTGCTAAAGTCTCATCTGATATCCTTTCTTTGCATAATTCCTGTTTTGATTTGGAGGGGGATAGTGTCTGAATCTGACCATTTTAATACCAGAGCCAAAAAATGGATTGTTTTCATTGCAGATTTTTTGGATAGAAGGCTTGAGCGTGTCTGAGGGAAGTCTGGTGTTCTCATGAAGCTTGGACACTGCAGGCTTTGGGAGTGCTTGGTTTACCACCACCACCACCCCCCTTGTTATTTTTTTGAGACAGTCTCACTATGTAGCCCTGACTCCTGGAACTCGCTATGTAGACCAGGCTGGCCTCTGAGATCTGCCTGCCTCTGCCTCCCGATTAAAGGTGTGCAACAGCACGCCTGGCTTTTACTCATCTCTTACATCCCCTGCTGGCCTCATTGGATAGTTTGATGAAGGCTTCTGCGCCATCCAGGTGGTAGGTTCTGCCATCTTGGACTGTGGCGGTGGATAAATATGAAGGCAGAGAAAAGACGATTTTGTCTAAGCGTGAAAGAGAGGAGTCAGGCAAGGCTGGGATTTTGTCCCCTGTTCCTGGAATCATCTCTCCCTCCTGCACTTTACATTCATTCTCCTGTTGGAGAGGGTCTGAGACAGGTTCACAAGATGGAGGCATTCTCCAACCTTTAAGATGTGGTGGAAGTTTTTGGTTTTGTTTTATGTTTTGAAGCAGGGTCTTGGGTAGCCTAAACTGGCCTACAGATTCACTGTGTAGCTGAGGAAGACTTGAACTCCTGATCCTTCAGTCTCTACTTGCTGGGATTATAGACATGTGGTACAATGCCAGCTGTTAAATTGGAACTTTGTACACACAGATCTAAGCACTCTGGGGAAAGTGTCACTAATTGACTGGGGTAGAGCAGACAATAAATAACACAGTGCCATTAGGTTAGGGCTGGCTGTCACCTCCCCACAACTAGAGGGGGCTGAGGCGGAGGGATTTGAATCACAGATGATGTGGGCAGTGCCATGTCAGAGTGGAAAGGTCTAGGAGAAGGGAGTTGAAAGGAAATGGCTGGCATTACTTTCACTTGCTTCGTCTGAGTTCTACTTCTGAGTAAGTAGCTGTTCCTGGTGCCAGTGACTCATTCGCTGTGGTTTGCATACACTGTTCCATGTGCCCTGGGCTCCCAGAGGTGATCCACTGTAGATAGTCCACGTGTTCATAGTAACAGATGTTGCTAACCTCTCTGTACATCAGTGTTTCCTAGTCAGTCTTGAAGTTTCAAAACTAATTTTAAAAGTACTAAACCTTGCACATGAGTAATTTATTATTTACTTATGGTATGAGCCCGACACCTGTTTTTTGTTTGTGTTTTTTTCCTTTTTGATTTTTTTTGAGCCAGGGTCTCAACTAGATAGCCCTAAGTGTCCTGGAACTCACTATGTAGATCAGTCTCAAACTCACAGAGATCCACCTGCCTCTACCTCCCAAGTGTGGGATTAAAGGCGTGTGCCACTGTACCTGTGTACTGATCATGCATATTGCCATCAAATGTTTATAAAAGTTTTTTTTTAATTAGAAAAGAATCAGGACATATAGAAATGCAAAATTTAAACAACGTTTGGGACTGGGATGTAACTCAGTTCTGAGTTTGGTCAGCAGTGTCATGTAGACCGGGTGTGGGGACACAGGCTTGCAATCCCAGCACTCAAGAGGAAGATCAGAAATTTAAGGTCACTCTTGCTAAATAGTGATTTTGAGAGAAGCATGGGTTATGTGAGACCCTGTCTCTACAAGCAGACATGTACTCATCACCCAGAACTAATAAATGAAAGCTTGGTTGTTTCCCTTTTGGCAATACTGGAGATTGAACCCTGGACCTTGCACATGCTAGGCAAGCCCTCTGCCACTAAGCCATTCCCCAGTATCTAACTGTAATTTTGTTTTTTACAGAAACCAAAGCTAGATGCAGAAGCACACACCTTTCAGTGCTCCGGGGGGGGGGGGGTAGATCTATCTGTTGAGTTCGAGACCAGTCTGGTCTACATAGTGAATTCCAGGCCAGTCAGGATTACATAGTGAGAGAACAAAATGACCTAAAAAGAAACCCCAACAGTTCCCTCCACACACACCAGCCCGCCACCACCGCCACACAACACTGATGAGACTGGAGTCTGAAAAGCTCTCTCCCAGCGGTATAGCCTCATTGTTGTTAGCCAGAAGCAGTTACTGTCAGGAAGGAGACCCCACAGCCCCTCCTAGTTCATTTGTTTGTTTGAGTGGCCAGGGAACACTTTTGTTGGCTGTGTTCATGCTGTAGATACATGATGGATGAAATGCCATTCCGATCTCTTAACGACTTTTTTTTTTTCATTCAGTAGCAGGTTTTAAACCCCTGTCTGCATAAGTAGATGTAGCTCGTTGATAGTAAACTGTTGTAGTAAACAGTTTTTCCACAAGAAAAAGTAACTTTCTGTATTTTGTTTGAAGAATCTATTGTTGAAACTATAGTTTCCCATGGGGCCCTGAGACTCCTCCAAGAAGCATAAACTCTAGGGCTGGCTGCAGGACTGGGGGAATGTAAGTGTGGGATCTGCTGCTCTGATTTCTTAACACCCATGGAAAATGGAGAAAACCATCTCGTGAATTGGTGTCCTTGCCCATAGTTGGGAAATAAAGATCACATGTGCTTTGCAGGGCTAAGACCAATTCAGAGAAAGAGGACATCAGAGTGGGAAGCCAGACCCCTGCTACCAGACCCCAACTCATGCCGTCATTCACTTTGGCGCTAAAGAAATGAAAGTTATTTCAAACATTTCTCTCTCTCTCTCTCTCTCTCTCTCTCTCTCTCTCTCTCTCTCTCTCTCTCTCTGTGTGTGTGTGTGTGTGTGTGTGTGTGTGTGTGTGTGTCTTGGTCCTCTCCTGCTCTGGGTTCCAGAGATTTGTTGCAGATACCTTTCTTTACTCTGAGTCTTCTTACTAGCCCAAGAAGTGGGATTCTTATGGAATGCTTGAATGTTCTAGGATTTTTGATCTTTTTATAAAATGATAATTCTCTTAAAACATCAGCTCTGAGTAGAGATTATGAGTGGTTTCTCCATAGCCTGGCATCTAGGGGTTGAAGAAAGGGCAAAATGAAACCACCCCTTGAATCATGCTTGCATAGAGAATTGTGCTTTTATTACTCCCAAGTCATTATAAATTTAATTGGTATTATGTCAGCTACTTAGATCAGAGCTAATAGCCTATGAAACTGCAGTCTGTTTACACCAGTTCCATGGTAGCATGGGTGGGTGTGGAGTTGGGGACAAATGACAACTGTTACGTTTGGTCCATGAATGATTTCATCATGGTCTGAACTCTGTATCAATTACCCTGGACAGAGAAGTGGGTGATGTGGACCTGGTCTTTCTGTCAGAGCAGTTGGCTGGGAACAAGGTCCTGGTTGCTTGTCTAGCCTAGAAGTTTAGTTTAGAGACAGCAATGTTTCCTGGGGTGATACGGACAGGTATAAGTGAGCCTCCTTCCCTTTCCATTTGATGAAGCAAAAGCCAAGGTTTTTGGAAAGCTTTATAAATAGCCCTTTGATATCGGAGTCGATTTGTAGTCTCAGTTCTGCCCTCTGTTGACCCACACAGATCAGCCAGGCGGTGCCTGTGACTCATGCATCTGTGCCTGCCGTGGCTTTGAGCTTGTTTTCACCGTTTCCAGGTCCTTTTATGGGCTTCCGGTGGCCATATCTCTATTTTTTCAGTTGTATAAATATGTTAACTCAGTTGGGGAGTAGTAATGTGATCACATGGAAGTTTCCTTGCCTTTGTTTGCTCATTGCCTCTCTGAGTTCTCTATTAGTCTAAATGCTTAGGGTCCTGCTTAGAGCATTAAAGTTAATTTTCAGAAATCAGCGTGTCGGTTTGTCTTCCCTGGCCACTGTGTGCGTGGTTCCCTTAAATTTCTAGGTGGCTGCAGATTGCTTGGGGTACAACTGGGGTGGCATCCGCTAGGTGCTCCTTCTCTGTTGCACCTGTTCCAGACAGAGGCTGCAGCACAGTGCCTCACCTGTGTGGTGCATCGGTTTGAGAAGACCTTTTTTTAACTGAGATAAAATGCAGTGAACTAAAACTGTCGCATAACCATCACTACTGTGATTCCAGAAGTCTTCCCAGAGGAGTCCAGCTTGCATAGCGGTTACAGTTTCCTCCCATTGAGTCTCCACATGGCAGCCATTCATCTGTTTTCTGTTTCTAGATTGCCTGACTTCCTTTAGAAATTTCATTACACTTTTATTTATTCATTAATGTGCACACACGTGTGAATTATGTGTAGGAATGCTTGTGCCATAGCATCTGTATGGAGTCAGAGGACTCTGTTCTCTCCTGTTGTGTGGGTTTCAGGAATTAAATACAGGCTGTGGTGGGGCTTGGCACCAGCCACCTTTACCTGCCAAGTCATCACCATGGTCCTAGATTGATTATTTTTGTTATTTGTATAACACAACTTTTGGGGGTTAGCGTAATTATTTTCAGGGTTTATCTGTGATAGAGCATTTACCAATACTTCCCTCCTCATTTTGTCTGCATAGTAATCCATAGTATGAATATTCCATGTCTTAAACATTCATGGCATGCGCACTGTTTCTGCCTGGGCTAAGGAAAGTCTGCAGCAAGCATTCTCAGATTGCTTTTGAGCACCTGGGTTTCTTTCTCTTGGTATTCACCTTCCTGTGAAAGCTGTCAGGTCATATGACTTAATGTCTTAACTTCTCCCCAGCTGTTGCCCATGGTATCTGCACCACTTATGTTCTTGCCATCAATACAGAAGGTTCCAGTTTCTCTGTATCCTTACCGGCACTTGTTATTTTGAAGATAGTGGCCCCAGTGAATGTAAAATGGTCTCTCATTGTAATACTAGATGTTTGTGGTATTTGTAATTTTGTAATAAATAATGATGTCGAATTATTTTTTCATTTTTTTCATGTGCTGATTGACCATTAATATGCCATTTTAAAAAGAGGATTCTGTTTTCACATTCTTCGATTTTATTTAATTTTTAAATTTTGTTTATTATGTATGAAGGTGTGTATGTGTTGTGTGGAGTCCAGGGGACAATTTCCACCTTGTGAGCCGGGATTGAATTTAGATCATCTGGTTTGGCAACAAGTTAGTGCACTTACCCACTCCCTTTGCTTATTTTTGTTTTTGTTTTTTAATTGCTTTTTTTGCTATTGAGTTGTAAGAAAGCAGCAGTTCTTGATTTAGTTGGAGCAGAGAGCCTGGCCACAAGTTCACACACCTGTGGGAGTCCTGTCCCCAACTGAGCTGAGTCAGTCACACCCCCGCCTCTAAGAATGTGAGGTGTTGGCTCCTGCTTCCTCTCCCAGTCTGGGCACACCCTGTCCACTCTGCTTTACTGGGCCGTCAGGCCAAACTCTGCCATGAACACTTGATTTCTGGCTCCTGCCAAGAAGGGCAGGGTGCACACTGGCAGTCACTGCTTTTGTATTATTGCTGCTGGAGTGTGAGAGAGTCCCTCAGTTCCTTTTACTGAGATCTTTGTTTCCTTCTTTTTAAAAACCTTAAAGCAATCGCTGTGCATATGTGTCTGTATGTGTGTGCCATGTATGTGTAGGTGCCCAGGGAGGCAAGAAAAGAGCATCTGAGCCTCTGGGGCTGGAGTCACAGGAGTTGAGTCACCAGGCGGTGTGGGTGCTGGGAACTGAATTGAGTCTTCTGGAAAGACAGAAAGCGCTTAATTGCTGAGCCATCTGTCCAACCCTATGAACCGTTTCTTAATCTTGGAAATGCAAAAATAATATATATTAAGAAAATCCTTGATTTTTTTTTTTAAAGTGTGTCTCCATATTCTTAATACATACCAAACCCTTGTATTTTTCTCCCAGAAAGAGACCTGTGGTGTGTAGGTTGTAACGTTTGTCAGCTGAGACAGGCAATCCCGTGGGGTTTCTGTGAGGATACTGGTAGTTCTCTGTGTTGCCTTTTTCTGATCTCCAAGTACTTAATGGGATTCTCAGCCTTGGCCTTGGATGGTCTCTGAGGACATCTTCTTGGCTGCTGTATTTCCTGAGCAAGCATTTCTGACCTTCTCGGCACTTCTCGGCCTGGTTATGAGCGTGCTTCTGCAGCAGCCCTGGGTCTGACAAGGCCCAGTGTCTCTCAGGAAAACATTTGACAACTACAATATTGCCTCATTTCTTTCATGAAACTTAGGGGTCAGGTCTCAAAGTAGAAGATATCCTAGAAACTATATAGCACCCTCCTTCCCCACACAGCCCATCTTTCCTCCCTCCATCCCTCCTTCCCTCCTCTCCTTCCTCCTGTGTGTGACCCTGGCTGGCCTGACACTTTCTAACCTGTCCCAGCCTCCCAGAGTGCTGGGGTTACAGGTGTGTGTGTGTGTGTGTGTGTGTGTGTGTGTGTGTCCGTGTGTGTCCGTCCGTTCGTCCTTACCAGGCACCACCGGTGACATTGTCTCTTCTCCTGTCAGATCTCATATCTTTTCCTATGCCACTTTCCTCTTGATTTTTCTCCTTGTTAGCCTGTCAGTTCCTCATCTACCTCCAGTCAGAAAATGTTGAATTTCTTTAAGGTTAATCTTTTATACTCTCTAGTGTCATCCTTTCTCATGACTGCCAATGTCACTCATATCTTAGTTTGCAGGAATGGGTTCTCTCTTCCATCATGTGAGTCTTGGGAATCAAACCCAGGTGGTCATGGTGGCAGGCACCCTTACCTCCTGGACTATCCTACTGCCCATACATCTATAAATATGTGTGCGAGAGAGATTTTATTTTTTTAACTTTTGGTGGTCCTGGAAACTGAATCCAGGGCTCCACATGTATTAGGTAGGTACTATGCTCTGAACTACATTACACCCTCAACCTCCCAAGTTATACTCCCAACTTTCTGTTTTTTGAGACAGGGTCTCGTGTATCTTGCTAGTCTGGAAGTCACTATGTAGCTCAGGCTGGTTTCAGACTCACAAAGATCTCACCTCTGTCTCCTGAGTGCTGGCATTAAAGGTGTGCATCACTGTTTATGTTTTGTTCATGTGTGTGCAGGCGCTTATGTGTATGTGGAGGCCAGAAGTCAACTTTGGGTGTCATTCCTCGTATTTTGGACAGGGTCTCTTATAGGCCTGGAGCTCACCAAGTAGATAGGTTGGCTGGCTTGTAAGTAAGCCCCAGGGGTCCACCTGCTCTGTCTCCAGCTTTGGGGAGTGTGCTACTGTCAATGGTCCGGCCCACGGGTGCTTGGATTGGACTTGGGTTCTCAAGTTTGCACAGCAAGCAGTTCATTAACCACACTATCTCCCCAGCCCCAAACTGACGTCTCTGGCCGATGTTAGGTCCAGTCTGGTTTTCATCTCACATCTATCTACCTTGGGTATTTTATACGTGCCTTATAAACAGTATGTTGAAAATAAAATTTGTAATCTTCCCTTGCAATTCTGGTCCTCAGCTCAGTAAAAGGTAATACCAGCCAGCATGCAAGTCCAAGCAAGGAGGGTTGTCTGGAGAACATTCCTGTCCCGTCCTCTCCCCCAGCATCTGATACCTCATGCAGGTTACAGCGAAGGTTTTGGTGAAATTCTATTGTTACTCTTCCTCATGATGTTCCTTAGAATCTCTCTATTTTTCTTTTTTTAAATTTTATTTTATTGATTTTTATTGTGCTCTACATTTTTCTCTGCTCCCCTCCTTGCCTCTCCCCTCCCAAAATATCTCTATTTTTTTGTTTTTATATTCACTGTTCACTGTCACCACTAGGATACTGTCCCTTTTTTGTTTGTTTTTTGAGACAGGGTTTCTCTGTGTAGCCCCAGCTATCCTAGAATTCCTCTATAGATCAGGCTGGGCTTGAACTCAGACAGAAATCCTCCTGCCTATGCCTCCTGAGTTGCTGGGATTAAGGTGAGCACCACCCCTGCCTGACTTGGGGGAGGGTGCGGGTAAGACACTGTCTTTTAAAGACTGCTGCAGCACCCTGGTAAATTCCCAGCACTTAAAATGTGCATTCTGTAATCCTGTACTTCACAGCATCTCTCAACCATAGAACTCAGACAACTGTATCTGCACATCACAGGCAACTGGTCCAGGATGCTTAGCCATGACAGCAGCTTTGCCGCGGCTTTGGCTCCCTGGACTTAGTCAGTTTTGGGGACAAAGAGACACTATCTTGAGTACACCTGCTACCTGTTCATGACTTGTAGGCCCTTCTGAGGGAAGCTGTGTTTTCATTCTGAGCTTCAATCAGAAGGAGATTCTGTGAAAAGATTTGACTTTTCTTAGAGTTTAAAACCTTGTGGCTTTATTTTGCATCTAAGATAAATACTGGCACTTTGGTGGCTTAAGTCCCTGTATAATTGGTTGGGCATGGTGACCTATGCCTTTAATCCCAGCACCCTGGAGACAGAGACAAGGAGATCTGAGTTCAGGGTAGCAGGCTACATAGTGAGTTCTGGGTTAGCCAGAGCTATGTAGATAGACCTTGTCTCAAAAAACAAACAAACAAACAAAAAAGAAGACCCTGAAGCAATTACTTGTATTGTTCTATTATTAAGTAAAACTTAATAACTCCATTATTGGGAGTTGGATGTCAGGGTAAAAACCTGACTGACCAGAGAAGCGACCAGTGGCCCCCCCCCCTTTTCCTTGGTCCAAAAAAGGCCTGTGAATCATTCTAAGCCCCTCCCTACTACTTTCTGTGTCTTTCTTTATGTCCTGGGTCCTCCAAAACCTCTAAAGCTAATTCCGGTCAACTAGTAGCTAGCACTGCTCTCTGATTCAAGGTAAACTTTATTGGTAGTCTTGGGAGTGTCAGAGTATAATCAAAATATCCCACAACAAGACTCTGTCTAATTTGACTGATTCTCACTTGCCCATCTCTGTGCTTCAGTTTTGTTGATACCCAGTTCTCTAAACACACCTGCTCTGGTCTATGTTCAGAAGCACCTCTGCAATAGCTTTGATTACCTCTGATGCTTCCTCCTGTAGACTGCTTTCCCTCAGAACCCTATTACATTCTGTGTGGTTTTAAATAAGAATGGCCTACATAAGCTCATATGTTTGAATGCTTAGTCATCAGGGAGTGGTACTATATGAGAAGGATTAGGAGGCGTGGCCTTGTTGCAGGAAGTGTGTCACTGGAGGTGGGCATTGCAATTTCAAAACCCACACCAGGTCAGGCATGTCTCCGCCCCACCCCTCTTTAAAACGTCTTTAAAATTCACTTTTATTTATTGTGTTTTGGAGAGCCATTATCAATACCAGGAGTTCACTGTTGCTTAAGTAGGGGACTGATTTTGATTCCTACAGAAACGAAGGGACTCTGTCCGTCTTAACAGTGGGGAGGGGTGCATCTCACACATGGGTTCATTAGATTCGGCAGCAGAAAGCATGGATTGTTAGATTTTCTTTCTTTTGGTGAACTGAGGGAAACTGGAGAATAGATTCAAAGAAGACAGAGACGGGGCTGGAGAGATGGCTCAGTGGTTAAGAGCACTGGCTGCTCTTCCAGAGGTCCTGAGTTCAATTCCCAGCAACCACATGGTGGCTCACAACCATCTGTAATGAGATCTGGCGCCCTCCTCTGGCGTGTGGTCATACATGGAAGCAGAATGTTGTATACATAATAAATAAATCTTAAAAAAAAAAAAAGACAGAGACAACGAGTATGAACTAGTTTTGGAGCACAGACAGGCAGACACGCTGAGGACTTTAATAGGGTTTCTGGCCAATGAGTATCCGTCGAGGGTCGTGGTCTGTAGAACTGTTCTGCACATTGAAACGTTTCTTCCAGCAGTACCTAGCTATTGCAGGCATGCATAGGTGATTGCTTTGACATAGGCTAACATCTTCTAGGCAAATGCAACAGAGGGAGAAGGCAAAGGAGAAAAGGGGGGGAATAAGGCCGTTTTTTTTAAAGATTTATTTATTTATTTTATGTATGAGTGCTCCATATGCTTGTGCACCTTTAGGTCAAAAGAGGGCATCAGTTCCCACTGTAGAGGTTGTGAGCCACAATGTGGTTGCTGGGAATTGATCTCAGGATTCTGGAGGGCCCCTGGTGCTCTTAACTGCTGAGCCATCTCTCCAGTCCCAATTTTTTTTTTGTTTGTTTGTTTATTTGAGACAAGGTTTCTCTGTGTAATAGTCCTGGCTATCCTGGAACTCTCTTCGTAGATCAGGCTGGCCTCAAACTCACAGAGATCTGCCTGCCCCTGTCTCCTGGGTGCTGGGATTAAAAGCATGCACCATCACACCCAGCTTGTTTTTGTTTTTTTGAAAATTTAAAATTCCTTTGCTGGACTGTGGCACCTAAGCTGGGTAGGTAGGGAAAGGGACACGGTGGCACACTGGACCGTGAGAGTGATTGAAGACACGCTAGAGCAGAGTGTCAGGCGCTAGTGTACAGGAGGTCTCGAGGTTGTGGTGAGAGTTCAGCCTGGAGGTGTGGAATCTAGGGGATGCCCTGAGCTGGGTGGAATATGGGGGGGGTGTCAGTGAGTTGTTGTCTGCTTTCCAGTTGAAGTCACTTGATGCAACCTCCGAAAGCAGAAGGCAGAGAGCCCCCCAGTGAATGGGGCCTCATCCAGGCAGCTGGGAGTGGGGTGCCGTGAATGTCTGACACCAGGACATTTCCAGTTGAAGGAAAAAGTCGGGAAAGCTGTTCCATGAAGCGAGCTGAATGAATGAGTGAATGGATGGAAAGATGAGTTCATGGAAATGGTCATGTTTGTTAGTTTTCATTGATTAAAAGTTGTGATGACTCCACCTGCTCTACTCATTCCACCCTGTAAAGCTCTGTCTTTTTGAGGAGAGAGGTTGGCAAATTACAGCTGCTGAGCAGATCTGGGCCTCAGTCTGTTTCCCAAGGCCTGCTGTGCTGGCTGGTGAGACCACACCACTGACTCACACATTGTTGGTGGCCACTTTCGTGTTACAGTAACAGACAGCCCCATACAACACAAACTATTATCTGGCCTTTCATTGGAAAATTTTCCTGGCTCCTGATTTGGAACACTGGCTCTCAGGATTCAGCAGGTTTTGGAATCACCGGATGGCTGTAAAAACACAGATTATCGGACTCAACCCAGGGTTTCTGATTCAGTGAGTCTTGGTTGGGGCCCAAGAATGTGCATTTCTGACAAGTTCCCTACTGATGCTCTGCTTCTGGGGTGGAACCGCACGAGAAACCACTGCTCTTCTGGTCCCTTCTCCCCATACCCTTTGCTGAACCAGTGTCCCAGCCTGTATCAGTGCCGGCCAGTGGACAGGATTTCTGGGCTTTCATCCTCACTTTTTACGCCAACGTAGCCTGCTGATGATGACTGGGTGAAGCCTGGCCATTGCCATTGCTTTGGACAAGCTGCCCCTCCTGGCCCTGCACTCCTGTGAGCTTTCCTTCACACTTGCCTCCCAGCTTTCTTGGAGCTTAAATGGAACTCTTAGGCAAGGTGGCAGTGTTATAATAAGGCCGCTTGTTGGTTCCCGACTGCTCAGCCCCTGAATAATCGCACAGAAATTGTATTATTTAAATCACTGCTTGGCCCATTAGCTCTAGCTTCTTATTGGCTAACTCTTACCATCTTAGTTTAACCCATCTCCATTAATCTGTGCATCACCATGAGGTCGTGGCTTATCAGCAAAGTTTCAGCGCTTGTCTCCAGCTGTGGCTCCATGGCTTCTCTCTGACTCTGCCTCCTTTCTCCCAGCATTTAGTTTAGGTGCCCCTCCTCGCCCCGCCTACCTAAGTTCTGCCCTATCAACAGGCCAAGACAGTTTCTTTATTCACCAATGGTGTTCCTAGCAGTAGAGGTCACATGACCTCAGGGGGACCTAGGGTCTAGCCACTGGTTTGGAAGAAGAAAGCCCCCCCCATCCCCACATTTATGCTCTGACGTGCTGGAGCAGTGTAGCAAGCACTTTGTCTTGATGGGTTGAGTTGGACAGGGAGCAGAGGATCCAGGTAGCTTGGGGCATGACCCCAGATGGGAGCAGCATCAGCTTTTTCTGCAGGAAAACTACAGTCTGTGTTTACTGAACAAGTTATGGGCTCCTTCCTTCCTTCAGCAGAATGGCCTCCAAAGGCTGTTCCTACTGTAGTTTCTATAAGAATGCAGGCACCATACCCTGCTAAGTTGCTTGTTCTCTTTGAGCTTGTCCCTCAGTGCTGTGCCTCTGCAGTCACCGTGGGACCGGCATCTTTAGTGGGAGTTCACGGGTGGTCAGTACCTGACTCTTTGTTACACTCTCTTTATCAGTTCATCAGATATCCTTGCTGTCCCAGAGATGCTCCCACTGGCTAGGGAGACCTCTCATTTTGCCTCCTAACTTCCTGTCCTGCCTGTTGTCTTCCTTCCTTTTTCTTCCTCTCCCCCTTGCTTTCCACATTGGCTTCCTGTCTGCCAAGATAGACCCCCTTACCTTTAGTATATCTTAGCCTTTTTCTAGCTTCATTATGGTGGGCACTGCCCCCTTGGACCAGCTACATGTCTGACGACCAAGAGTAGTCAAAAGTCTGGGCTGTGCTTTTGTGTGCCTGTTTGTGCATGTCCACCAGTGTGTGAGAGTGACTGGAGGTCATAGGTCAACATGGGTATCTTCATTAGCTGCTCTCCACCTTGTCCTTTGCAGCAGGGTCTCAGCGAATCTGGCCAGTGGGACCCAGGGGTATTCCTGTGTCTTTCTCTCTACCACAAGGATCACAGGCATGGGCCACCACATTCAGCTTTATAAGTATGTGCTGAGAATCCATACACCACCAACAGAGCCACCTCTCCAACCCCGTTTTTGTTATTTCTTTTTCTCTTCTTTCTTTTCTTTTTTAAAGTCACAATTGGGTACTGGGTTCATAGGCATGAGCTATCATACTGTTTTTTGGACTTTTAATCTGGGATGTCAAGGGAAAGAGGAGGAGAAGATAGTTTTCTGAAGCTGGCAAGGGTCTAGAGAAGCTAGAAGCTGGGGTTCATTGTAAGGAGAAAGTAGATGGCCAGAGTAGGTCAGCTCAAAGCGGAAGGCCTCTGAAGTCATGGATCTCACAAAATCTCAGGCAGACAAGACAGCCCTGCCTGTTGTCTCTGCAGCCTGGATAGGAAGCACAGGGCTAGGCGGAGGCCTACTGTGGTGGTAAGGAGAGAGCAATTTGAGAGGCATATTCAAGGGACACATGGAAAGAGCTGAGGAGTGAAGAGGGGAGCTTATAGTAGCTGGTGTGGTGGTACACACCTGTATTCCCATCATGAGCTCAAAGGCAGCCTGGGTTAAAAAAAAACAAAAAACAGGCTACCTTGTCTTTTTTTAAAAAAAAAACAAAAAAAAGACAAAACAAAAATCTTCTTTTTTAAACCCTAAGGCATGACAAAGAGGAAGGGGAAAATACAGATTTAGAAGAGAGTTAGGGATCGAGTTCCTGAGAGAGAGAAGCCTGGAGAGTCACAGGGTGAATACCTCAGGAGTCTATCTGAGAGATTGTGTCATGTTGGGAAAGTTCTGAGTACTTGAACCTTGTCCCTCCGATGAGACTGAAAAGCCAGTCTCAGACTGTCTCCCAGAAAAAGAACCTTGGATCTGTGAGCGAGAACTCCAGCAATGTCACGTCCTTGGCCATGCTGAACCTCACAGGAAGTCTCAGAAATTCTTATCAAAAGAAGGTCCCATAAGAATGTCGCTGCACCCACAGCTCTGTGGTTTGGTGGAACTAGAGAATTCCCTAGGGAAAGGGCTCTGAGGGGAACTGGAGAGGCAGGAGGCAGCTGCTGTGAGGACAGCACATGCCTTTCCCAGGACTGATGCTGAAAGGTGTGGGTTCCGGGGGCTCCTGGACCTTACAGATGACCATTGTCCGAGTGTAGTTCACAGAAGTCCCAAGGCTGGCACCAGATACTGTAGTATCTTACAGACTCCAGAGTCTAGAACCTGGGGACTTGGAAAGGTTTGTTTTCTAAGCTATAGCAGTTGACTTGCTGAAGCCTAAGGGCCTGCCATGTTTGTGAGGTCAAGGCTCTGATGTCCCTGTTGGCATCAGTGAAGATTTAGTTTTAAATTTATATATATCCAGGGGCAAAAGGTTAGGGGGCAAAAGGTTAGGGACCAAAACCCAAACAGGAAAGCCATTGTGAAGGATGGTCACTTTCTGCCTTTGCTCCCTCTGGTACGTGTTCCCTGTTTATTAAACTTGGAGGGAAAGAAGAAGCAGCGAGTGTGCCAGGACTCCAAGACGCTCACAGCAGGAGCCACTGCGCACCAACCATTCTTCTAGACGCTAGGACCCAGGTACAGACAGAACCAAGTTTGCCCACTGGACATTTCTTTCTCAGATAAGCTGACACTTGATAAAGGCCTGGAGGAGCTGGGTTCGGGAAGTCATTAGGTCATGGGGGTGGAGCCCTTTGAATGGGATTAGTGTCCTTATAAGAGACCAAGGAGCTCACTTGCACACTGCTAGGAGGAACTATTGTCTGTGAACAGACAGTGCCAACCAGATCTTCGCTCCAGCCTGCAGAACATTGGTATTTAAAAGTCGCCCAGGCTGTGCTGTTTGGATTTATCAGCCCACAGACAAAGTAGCTTTGCCTTTTCCTCTAAGGTGGGAAGCTATTGAAGAGAAGGCTTTGTGGAAGGAAGACCCCAGCCACCAGGTAGAGGTCAGGAGCAGAAGAAAGATACTTCAAAGAGACACTTCAGGAAGGTTCCAGATACTTCTGAGGCAGGGCTCACAGGTGTGGTAGACTCAAGGGTGGTGGACAGTGTCTGCGTTTGCAGTGTCAGAGCCAATTCAGGACTGGAGCTGACCTTCTGACCCTCTTAGGAATAAACTACAGAGTCAGGAAGTGGTTAGCTAAGTCTTGCTTCCTTCATTTTCTTTATCCTCTCCTATGGTTTCATTTGTATTTTTGGTTGAGTTTCTCACAGTTGTTTTTGAGAGAAGTATGATCCCAGCATATAAATGTTTAGAGGCATTTACCAGTTGATGTGGCCAGAGGTGTGACACATAAGGAGGGTCCTCTTGGTTCAGAGGAGACTTTGGTATGGACTGTGTCTGGGACACACATCATCTCAGGTACTGTGTAGATTTCTTAGCTACATAAGAAGTCACCACAAATTCATAGATTTAGGAAAACAAAGCAACAATTTTTTTTCTCATTTCTTGGCGGCTGAGTCCAGAATTAGTGTACAGTGGGTCCGTCCTTCCTCTGAAAGGCCTCAGAAAGTGCTTGCTTTACTTTTCCAGCTTGTAGGCAAATCATTCAAGTCTCTACTTAGAGCACACCTGACCTTCCGTCTCTGTGTGGGACCTGTCTGCACATCACCTTCTTTCAAGGACATTAGCTGGATTTAGAATCCATTATGGGATTGAATCTGGAGACCTCAGGGTGTGTGTTCAAAAGTGTATTCATGGGAGACAGGGCTTCAGGATACCTTTTGTGAGAGTTCACCTCCCAGCAGGTGCCATGGTCTAGGTTGGATGTCATTGGGCTTAGTTGTACTTAAGGCTGAGACAGGAACTATTGAGTGGTTGTTTGTTTTTAGAATTGCCCATTAAATTTATTTAAACTGAAGATTGAAGGGCTGGGTTTGATGGTGTGCACCTATAATATCAGCACTTGCAAGACAGAGGCAGGAAGACTACTACAAGTTTAGAGCAAGCCTAGGCTATACACTGATAGCCCAGGTTACACAGGGAGATCCTGCTTCTAAAAATAAAAACTAGGGTGGTTGTGGTACACACCTTTAATCCCTGTACTTGGGAGGCAGAGGCAGGTGGATCTCTGTGAGTTCAAGGCCAGCCTGGTCTACAGAGCTGGCCTTGGAGTTCCAGGACAGCCAGTGCTGCACAGAGAAACCCTGTCTCAAAAAAGAAGTTAAAAAACAAAAAACAAAAACCAACCAGACAAGATTTAAAGAGAGAAAAGCTTATTTGCATTATCTTTTAAGATGGTTGAGGGAAAATGCTATGGGATAAACACGTTTAATGCCGAGGATTATGACCTGTATTTGTTCAGAAGCCTGGGAAGGACGAGAGTGTTCTAAGTTTATGGTTTTGCCATCTGTGACTTCGGTTTGTCGGAGCAAAGGCAACAGGCCCAGGTCCCTAAGTGCTAGCTGTGGCAGGGAGAGTTCTGCTTTCTCCACCAGCCTTGTCTGTACTTCCTGTGAGGCTCAGCCCAAGGTGTCCAGGTGGTGTGTGGCACTGTGACTAGCTCTACGTGGGCACATTCTTCAGTCATGAGCCAGCAGTTATCAATGTGTGCCTCTTACACTCAAAAGTGAACTCTAAGGGTTATCAAGAGAAGTTCAATCCCCACTCTATCAGTGATAGGTCGTATCAGGGTTAGCAGTGTACTTAAGCAAAATTCCTTAGCAACAGTACACATTTGGGGCCGCTGAATTGTCATAGTCCTGGTGGCTTTTATGGTGCTCCTGGTGTTGTAAGGAAGTGGGTGCAAGTTGGCAGATGGGAGATGAGTCAGGGGACTGGGGTTTGACTGGAAGGTCAGGCTAGAGGCAGACTCACACAGGAACTGGTACAGATTTGTGTCACTTCTGCAGAGCCTTGGAATGCATTGTTCCATAACTAACTGGCCATGTGGGAGAAGTTTAAGGCAGAGATCTGCAGACCTTATCAGAGGTTTGATGCAAATGACCACCTTGTAGATATGCTCTTTCCTTGTCTGTACCTTCAGTTTCCAAGCAAGCGAGGGCCTGTTGAGCAGGTCGTGATGTCCCTGGCAGCACGGTGATGTGTGGCCCACCTGCTGTCTGCCTTAGACTTTCCCTGGGTCATGTAGGCACTTTGAGTGAAGGCAGTGGTGGCAACAAACCCCAGTGGGGCTCCCTCAGTCATATGTACCTGGGAGGGGTGGTTCTGAGTATCCTCTAATGGGCACTGCCATGTCTACTAAGTGGAAACACAGCCACAACTCTGTTCCCAGGACAGGAGACTGTGGCAAAGCCACCATACTTTTGGAATGAGCACAGGGCAAATAATGTACACACGTCATTTCCTTTGACTAATCTTTGTGGTCCTGGTCTGTCTTCTGAAAGTAGTTATGTTTCTTTGCTGAAGTTGAGATTTTTAATTTAGGACCCAGATGGGACAAGAGGTGAGCTTCCACAAGACTGCTTTACTAAACCGTGTATCATTGCTCTGGATCGTGGCGGCATCAGATTCATTAGAAAAGCAGATTGCACCCTGACTCATCTGCCTGCCTGAGCTGTGCAGTCCACTGCTCTGGGCTCGCCGGACAGTGCGTGCATGCTGTCTGCCCTACACACTAGGGGCTATGGATGCCTGGCTCAGGCCATGGAAAACCCTCAGAGGAGACAGCCCATTGTGGGGCAGGAGCTTTGTCCTGGAATTTTTTTGGCCTTCATCTAGTGTAACCTCATGTACTTCATTTTGCGGGAAGGGTGCTATGGCCTGCCCTCTGCAGGGCATTTGTGCTTCCTGTACCAGGCTAGGTCTTCCTGCTGCCTAAGGGGAGAGCTGTGGCAGCTGAGCTTACTTGCCTTTTATTTGGCAGCATGCTGCTGGCATCACTGTCCAGGGAGGGCATCATAACCTGTGGCTGGAATACCTACGCCTGCTCACTTTGGTCCTAACCCTTCTTTCTCATATTACAGCAGAAAAAGTCCTACCTGGAGCGGAGTGTTAAGGAAGCCGAGGACAACATCCGAGAGATGCTGATGGCACGGAGGGCACAGTAGGAGCTGCTGGCACTGTCCTCCCTCCTGACCCCTGCTATCCTGTCAAGGCAGGGGCTCTGCGGGGTTCTGGCCTACCTCTGCCTCTCAGCCCCATGGTCTCTCCAACACCTTGAGCCCCCTTCAGGCCCCACCTGAATGTTTGGCACCCTGCCCAGGACACTGTTCTCCAGGAGGCAAGCCAGGAGCTCTCAACAGAGGGAAGTCTGGAGGGCAGATGGAGACGGCTGCTCAAGCCTGCCAATAGGCGTGTGGGTTAGACCAATAAAAAGCTACGTCTTGCTCTGTGACATCTGCTTTTCTCCAGCTGAGGGAGAGAGTAAGTGTCTTCCTCAGCTCTTATCCCTTCTCTCTTCCCTTTCTGGTCCTCACAGGTAGCTCACGGGCTTCTATATAGGGCAGAGGAGGAAGGAGGGAGTTGATGGGTGAACAGAGCCGCAGCTGGCCTCAAGATTTCTTCCTTGTTTTCTCCCCAAATTCCCAAACTAAGTTCAATAGCAAGTAGCATCTCCAAGGCTCTGTCTCTTGTCTGGCCATGGTGGGTCAGTGGTCCTGCTTTCTAGCATCCCCAAGGGGGCAGTGGTTTTGGGGAGATGGCTTACACATTCTCGGGACAGCTCATTCATTTTGTTCAGCTTTCAGGAATCTTATTGTACGTCAGTTAAACACAACTATTACTGAAAACTAGGTGTAGACTTAAGTATTTAGAACAAAAACAGTAAACATTTAGAATTCAGCCCTTCCTATTGCTCTTCACTTGGCCACTGCAGGGATTCAAGATCAGTTGCTGAGTCCAGGCAGGGTGTTACTGTTTGGTGGTGGGCTTTGTGCCTCAATAAATTGGGGGTATTGATGTGGTGTATAATGATATAAAATTGTGGGTTGTTTCTCTGAGATATGATCTCATCTAGCCCAGGCTAGCTCATACTCACTGTTTTGCCAAAGGTAACTTTCACTGGAAGCACATCTCCCACCCCGCCCTGCACCCCGCCCTCCACTATTGCTCTGGGCTGCCCTTGGTGCTCTGCAGCCAGGGAAACTCTTGACTTGTTTCTTGACTGCTTAGCGACACCCTGTGGCCAAAATGTGAGGTGAACAGGTTGGTCAACTAGTTTAGGAGGGGTGGGAACTGTGATTGTGGACTGGAGAGCAGCCCTGGGCAGTCAGTCACCCAGAAGTCCCTTTCCCAGGGCCTGGGCAAAAGCAAGTCTGAACTGTGTTGGTGAGTACGCCTGCTTAAGCCATCTGTGAGGAGGTAGCTAGAATAGAAGAAAAATTCTTTATGGTTTGGACAGTGGCCACAGCTGACATGCTCACATCTTATAAGCTCTGGTGAATGGAATACAACAGAGTCCAGCCCCAGGATGGTTTAAATTATTTGGAATAATTCAGAGAATAGGCTTTGAACAGATTTATTGAAACATACAGGGTGTGAGCAGAGATCTAGTGGTGTGTCACATATTGCCATTACCTTGAGTGTTTAATTTAAACATTATAAATATATATTTCATAACTAAGCCTTTGGCCAAAAAGTAACATTATTTAGCACATTTGTTAAGGATCAGTAAGAAATGACTCTTGAACATTAAAAAGATCAAGTCACTGAATTAAATAGCAGTAACCCTTACTAATCTAAAACTCCATAGGATTCAAGGTAGCGGTGTCTGCGCAGAGCTAGCCACGTATTACAGCAATCAGAAGAGATGGGAGCAGGCACACCTATCAGGGGTGCCACAGAGCGGCCCAGCAGGAGAGCTGGGCTCATCAGGTGAGCATGTCCCAGAGGCAGCAGCAACAGAGAGCAGTCCAGCAGGCTGTGAGGCAGGTAGATGGGCCCAGGTCATCTCTTCTTTGGTCTTCCACCACATACACTGGAGAGAGAACGGAGAGGAGAGTGAGAATGATCTGGTATAAACCTCTAGGACCACAGCAGGGTGACAGCTCTGCAGGCTGCTTCTCCTGCCCTTGACTTCCTCTCCCCTGTCACTCAAGGGGACAGCATTCTTCCCCTTGAATGAATACTAGGACACTACAGAATGACCCTAAGCCAAGGCAGTGAAGCTGGTGGACCTCAGTCGGCTAAGAAGACAGGAAGTGCTGTCCCCTGCTCGACAAAGGTTGTGGGGAGGGGCACTCCTTCAGATTCAGCTAAGCCCAGTAGAATTCAAATCTGTGCCTTAAAGAAATAATTGGAAGTTCAAAACAAACAAGCAAGCAAGCAAACAAAAACTTGAGAGCTGCTCAGCAGCAAACTACACTGTAAAGCAAGCAGGGAGGGCAGCCAGGTCAAGTGGGGCAGATGGCTGGAGGCTTTCAGAATGGAGTTGGAAATCTAAGCCTACAGTAGGTACACCTCGGTTTCTCTTCCCCTAGGGCCTATTCTAAACACTGGGGTAGCAGCTGAAAGCTATTTTAACCTTAGAACACTCATCAAACCCATAAGCAGTAAGGACTTCAAACTTGCAAAGGAATATGGATTTTATGAATCAGGCCAGTTCTCCTGCAGCTGGCCTTCAGCTCTAGTCTTGTGTTTTCTGTCTATTTTTATATCTTGGCCACTGGAGCTGGTATAGGAGAGTGCCCTGGCTTGCTAGGGATCTGGCACAGGTTTAATGCTAGACCATTTGGCCCCATAGTTTCCAGCTACATCCATTGGGTAGTTGCTCACAATGCCAAAACTTGTCAAAAGCCTACCGCACAATGCCATCCAACCCTCTACCTCTCTGAGGGGCAGACATGGGGCACCAAGAACAGGGCCTTCGCTCCTGTGAGAACCAGTGGACCTTGAGCTTGCTTAGCTAAGTCAACACAATACCAAATCCTGCTTCCTTCACTGCTGCCTTCTCCAGATCAGCCAAGGTCATTCCTGCCAGGTCTCATTTCACTAATTCCTGGAAACCTGGTAACCTACAGATTTCTAGCTCATTCCTCTCAGACTGCTGATGGATGTCAAAAGGTGCCCAAGGCACCCTTTTCCAGAGGATAGAACCTTCCAAAGCCCTTCTGACTGCCCTTCCCTCACACCGAGGCTAGGAGGACCGGGATGGGGACAGGGTAGGGTCTACAGGTCTCCTACCCACCTCTTTCTTGCTTTCAAGTTAACTAAAGCAGCAGTGGCCCAGGAGTAAGTCTAAAGAAAGTCCTTCCAGATCTTCTAGCATGACTGTGGGCCTAGAAACAGTAAATCTTCCAACAGTACCTTCTAGACGTCCACCTGCTCATGGGGGAAGGCATTGCAGTTCCAGAGGGTGTCTCCTGTACTGAATAGCAAGGCCTGGTCTCTGCCTCAGGATTTCTATCCACCCAGGGGCCTCGCAGCTCTGTCTTCCATGTTGCCACTGTCCCTGTCACCTCTGTGAGGGAATCTGCCTGAGAATTCTCACATCTTCCCAGTATCCAGTCAGTCATGTATTCTTGGCTCAGTGGGCACCTACTGAAGCTGAGCTGAGAGTACCAGTCAGTCATACAGAGATGGCTCCAGCCCAGATGGACTGTCCTGGCAGCTGCCTTCTATAGCCAAAGCAGAGTGTGTGTACTGCTGCTGAGAACCTTTGTAATTGGGGTTAGCTCTGCGAGGTTCTTTCTCCCACACCCCTTCTCAGCCTTTTCTAAAGAAGGAAAAGGGGGGTTGGGAGTCCATAGCAATGGGGAGGTTGCACCTGGCCTGGAAAAGTGCTGGCACTGCAGAGCTTGCTTGGTTTGAGATCATCCTTGGAGATCAAGTACTGCCCCCTGGTGGCTAGACTTGAGACAAAGGCTGATTCTAGGTTCTGTGTACATTCACATCAACCAAAGTACTAACCTTGTTCATTCACTAAGGACAGAGATCATCCTGTTCAGCCATTAGTAGGGGCCTCTACTGGTCTCAGGCAGGAAGGGTCTGCAGGGGCTCTCTTTCTAATGATCAGGCTGGGGTGACACCGGGTCTAGGCTCCTTTATTGCTTTGCCTCTTTTGTTGAAGTCATCCCTCTCCCTTGAACCAGCTGTCAGTAGTCTCAGCCCCAGCCTGGTGTGGGGGCTGCAGAGGGACAGATACCTAGAACTTGGCAATCTGGGTGCAAATGCAAGAGCTGATGGTGAGGTAGACCCAACGGCCCAATGAAGGTCAGAATGGTCAGAGTGGTCCCAGAGGCCTTGGGTGCAGAGCAAGTGTGGGAAGGCTCTGACTGTTATGGGAAGGGCAGTTACCCACTTCTTGTCTTTGTGCTACAAGAAAGGTCAATAGGCCGTGCTGGGAGGCACAGAGTTTCCAAGTATCTACTCACCAATCCCTGGGGTCTTTCTCCAGGGCCACTTGACACATCATACCAGAAGTCCCTTGGTCCCTGAATAGTCTACAACCTCACAGGTGTCACTTAGGAGGGCAGACAATGGACAAGTGGGACAGGGCAGGAATGAGTCACAAGAATGTGAACCGAGGCCTCTCAGGTGATGTCAGCCTGACATCCGAAACTTCACTTGCTCTGCTCTGACCTTCTAAATGATTAATCAAAGGCTCTGGTTGCTGCTGGAGTCTACAAGTCCCCATGCCTGCCTGTGAGCACATCTGAACAGATCAGACTGCCAAAGAGAGGCAGACAGTCTGCCCTCACGCAGGGTTGATGCTGCAGGCCTTTAATACAAGAACGCGGACCTTCAACAAGAAGAAAGACTGTACCTTGAAATGTCATGTCCCAGACCAGGGACAGGCTGGGGGGTGTCCTCAATTTTAAGGACCACATAGCCACAGTATCTCCTGAGAAGTCCCACCAGTGGAGTCTCAGTTGCCATCATCCCACATCAGGCATCTAAATAAACAGAAGGCAGCTAAGTAGCCTAGCCTTCTGGAGATTACAGAAGATGCCCAAACGCCTTTCTACTGCACAGACCAAGAGGCAAGTAAAAGGAGATATCCTACGCATTTTCATTATAAATAGAGCCTCAAGCCATCACAGGATGGCCTTCACCCCTCATGAAGGGAAGGGGAGGACATACAGCTTCAAGGGGCTCTGCTCTGCCTCACCTTTTGGAGGCTATCCATGCCACTGACATCTTTTGCTACCAGCACAAAGGTGCCCTATTGCTGACAGCAGTGTTGTGAACGATGTTCACAGACACCTGCTTAGCCCGCAAGTATGTGAGTAGGTGGGAGTGTGGGGTAACCAGGACTGCAGAGGGACAGACCCAGCTTTGCCCCACCCCACCCCCAGGGCTCAGCTGGGCAGGTTAAGTCTGTAATGTTTACTCTGGACACCAAAGACTGGGGACAGGAGAAGTTAGGAGACCCTCCCACACTCCTCTGCCTCTCCCATAGGATATGGTGCTGTCAGGACTTGGCACAGCCTCAGCCAGGTTCTGTGACCATAGCTCTCTTGGCCTGCTAAGCCAGACTGTTCCCAGCCCCTTGTGTCTTTCCGGCCCCTATATTTCCCCTTTTTATTATTTTTTTCATTTATATACTAACCACAGTCTTCCCTCCCTCCTTCCTGCCCCCCCCATGCATTGCTCCTCCTGCCCCTGTATTTCGAGATGCCCTCAGAAGCTTCAGCTCTGGTCTCATGCTCTCTTCTATGAAACTGCGTCATGAGAAACCAGGTCTCCTAAATTTCTACCCTCAGTGTAAGATACCTGAGGTAGAGCAGACTGAGCCGGCCAGGCAGCAGTGCCCCACTGATCTAGGATCCTCTGACTGCCAACCCCTTGCTTCCATGTGAGCCAGTGTTCGTGGACTGTCTGGGAAGGTAGGAGTACTGATCTGGGCATGGGCCCTGTGCCTGTTTCAGTGAGTGCAGCTGCCGCCATCCTCTGAGAGGCTGAGGAAACAAACCTAGTGAACCCCTGGGCCATTCAGACGAGGCCCCAAACAATCCCACCTTTGCCTAAGGCTCAGTAACAAGCTCAGCCTGCAAGTTAGCGGTCCACCCCAACGCCGTGAGCAGAGCACACCGGCCTCACTTCTGGATGAACAAGACCACTGGAGGCTGGGTGGCAGCATGCGCCTATACGCTCAGCACTCAGGAGGCTACACGACGTAGCCCTAGCCAAACCCCTAGGCCACAACTGAGTTCACTGTGCAAACAGTACTTAGTATGTGGGACTGCACCACCACCCTCTAGGCAAGTATGAGCACAGGGCTGGCTGCAGAGTCTCAGGCAGCGGGAGCCTCCGAGCCAGAGATGCAGGTGTGGAACTGAGATCACCTTGGCCAGTCATAAGGATTTGGAGTGTCACACAAGAAGTCTGACAGGGACTTCACAGTGAGTTAAAGGCGGATCCTCGCCTGTCCATTCCACCTGACTCCCTCCTAAACTTGGGCTGTGCACATCAGGATGGCCCTAAGACAAGCCGTCTGGCTACATGTACCATGGGCTATGGCTCTTGTGACAGGAGAAAACTGTCTCCTTCCTGTGCACCTGTTCTCCCTTTGAGGCCAGTATGATGGTCAAGATCTAGCTAGTGCCCTGCTCCAGGATGCTTGAGAAACCCTGTCTCAAAAAAACAAAACAAAAACCCAAAACCAGAATGCTTGAGTCAGGGCCCATTCCCCAAGACCTGCTCGAGCAGTCAGCCATGACAGTAAATTTCCTCTGTGCCTGGGGAGTGGGAACCCTGCTGGCTCTTCAAGAGATCTCATTTAGCTTTTCCTCAGCTCCCAACTCCTCGTTGCTTGGTGCTCTGGAATAGTGATTATGTGCAAAGGTTCCAATCCCAATCCTGACTCTTCCACTGACTCACTAATGGTATAGAGCAAGTCACAGCTCTGATCAGAAAGTAACACATATGAAGCAGATTATCACAAAATGAGGAGATGGAGTGTTTGCTGGGACTTGGCATGGGGTCAAGAAGGGAGGACATCACAGGAGCTACAGGACACCCTATGGGACAAATGAAAACACAGGTTTTCTTTTTCTGGGTCTGTGAGGGGAGAGGCTCCTATCAGCCTATATGAAGGCGTGTTTGTGAGTGGGATTCCATGTTATTAAGGAGTAACAGCAGTCTAGGCACAAGATGAAGCAAGTGTGTGTGTTGGGAAGGGAACACACATGATCTGCAGTCATCCTTTGTGTGGCAGGCCAGGGTAGCAGGCAGGTACATACAGCTTTAGCTAGTGGATCCTGCAGGGACTGGAGAGGGTGAAATATCCAGACGTTTATTTCCTTGGCTAAAAGGGAGGAGAACTTCATAGACACAGGACAACATTTTCCTGGCTGTGTTGTCTACAGATCACTAACACGCCAATACTGGAAAATTCTGAAGAACACAGGAACCCGGGCAGTCAACACCAACATTTAAGGGGCAAGCAGCTGGCTCGGTTGGTGAAGTGCTTGTCGCACAGTTGTGGGGACCCAAGTTCCATCCCTGCATCCCTGAAAAGAAGCCAAGTGTGATGGTATGTGCCTGTTATCCGAGCACTGGAGAGGAGGAGACAGGACAATCTAGAGCGCATATCCCTCAGCTTAGTTCTTAATCAGGGTCTTGCTGCACCTGAAGCTCACCAGGTAGACCAGATGGGCTGGGCAGTGCACTCTAGAGAGTCTCCTGTTTCCACCTCCTCCCCAGTTACAGCTGTATGCCACCACACCCAGCTTTGTGGGTGCTGGGAATGGAACCATGGCCTTCATGCTTGCAGGGCAAGCACTTTACTGACTGAGCTATGTTTTCGGTTTTTTCGAGACTAGTTTCTCTGTGTAGCTTTGGTGCCTGTCCTGGAACTAGCTTTTGTAGTCCAGGTTGGCCTCTAATTCACAGAGATCTACCTGCCTCTGCCTTCCAAGTGCTAGGATTAAAGGTAAGCGCCACCACTACCTGGCTTAGCTGTTTTTTAAAGGTTAATCAAATTTGAGTAGTCTGAATGAGAATGTAAAATCTCAACAAGCCTTAAAGGTGCAAGAGGCTGGAGTATCTGAAGTTCTTACTATTCTCCAGTAAAGATGACACTCCTCCGCGATAAGCAGGTGGTATTCCATTTAAATAGAGAAGATTAGGACCTTTGTTGGGACGTTGGGGACTGGACAGTACTGAGTTGAGGTCCCAAACTTAACTCTTCTTTGAAAAGCCTCTGCCTGCTCTACTATGAATGAGAGGACAAAGTTGTGGAAACTACTGCCCAGGATAAAGATGCTGCTGAAGAAAAGGCAGTATTATTAAGACAGGTCAAAAGTAAAGGCTCTCACTGTACAGATACACAGCCTCCCTGAGTGTCTCAAGTCTTCTCAAGCACCTTTCACAGAGTATCTTTTTTTCAATTATTTTATTACATTTTTAAATTTTGGGAGTAGGATGCATCCCCCCCCCCGCCGTGTGTGTAGGTCTTACCCACTGAGCAACCTTGCCAGTCCAAAGTGGCTTTCTTGATTTGGTAGACATTACACCGTTCAGCCTGACATACTGGAGAGTGGAGGGCCCTTGGTGCAGCACAGTACATGCAAATATTGGCCTTGCAAATTCTGCAGCAAACACCACAGCAAAGCCCTCATGGTGCCACGCCCTATGCACCAGCTGCCTGGAGCCCTATCCAGATGTGTGTATAGAATGAAAGCTTATACTCTGACTTAAGTAAAACAAAGAATCCATTTTGCTTTTGTAAGTCTGAGAGAATTTCCCATGCTGATGAAAGGAAACACGCCACAAAGAGAATCCCAAATGGCTGCTTCCTGCTCCAGCCTTGGCCGAGCACTCTGATGTGCCCCAAAGGGAAGAGACCCTTAGCAAATAATGCTTCACATTTAGAGAGACAGACCCAGCTCCCTTTGATCCTGAGGTCAGCTAGAAGACTTCACAGGAGGGACTGGGGGTAGAACAGCAACTCCTCAGTGCCTTCTGGACCACAGCTGACACTCAGCTCAGACTGGAGGAAATGGGAGTGCGAACTGGGACGGTGTGGTGTGAGGATCAGATGGAGGAGGCAACAAGTAAGGAAGGCCCCAGAGTGCATTGGGAAGAAGACAGTTTGTCCAGTGCTGAAAACCCACCACAGGGAACACACTGCATAGGGCAGAGGTTCGGTGTCTCATACTGAGATCCTAATGCAAGAATTTTGTTGTTTTGTTTTTGTTTTTTTGAAATGGTCTATGTAGCTCTAACTGAACTGCCACTGTGTAAACCAAACTGGCCTTAAACTCACAGAAATCTGACTGCCTTTGTTCCCCCAAGTGCTGGGATTAAAGGCTTGTGCTACCACACCTGGCTCTGAAGCAGTTTTTATAGATAATTGTGAATGTGTCTGTTAGCAGTAGGCAGAAAACACTAGAATCCAGCCTGCTCATGCCTACTGTACCACAATTCTGTCCTGACCAGAGTGAAGACTTCAAAGTCTGAATGAACCCTGCACCTTAGGTACTTCCAGGTTTCAATAGAAACCTACATCATCAAAACGGGGGAGGGGAGCTCTAACTCCAGTCACCATGCACAGCAAGTTACCTGTGTCATAAAAAACAAATGAAAGATCCACTTAAATACTCGCCCTGCTGGGGTCTCAGTCACGGCTGCACAGTAAGACCCTGTCTCAAGTAAATAAGTGCAAATAAGATCAGGCGTCACAATGATCCAGATTTAATGTTATTCCAACAAAAATCACAAGACGCATCATAGATAAATGTAAGGCAAGCAAGAGAACTGTGGTGATGAAAGCACAATTCCCTACAAAGTTACAGTAGTCAAGACTGTGTCTCCACAGACCAAGGGAACAACAAAGAACAGAGACTGGCACCAACTTGCCTACTGGCCCACAGATATGCAGAGCAGGCTTGGGGAAGGGGAGCTTTTCATAAAGAATGCTGAAAACTGGAATGCAGAAACCAAACAATCCTAAACTATCTTAGTGACTGATTGATTGATACAGGGTTTTCTGAGAGTAGCGTTGGCTATCTGGGGAACTTGCTCTTGTAGTCTAGGTTAGCTTAGAACCCAGAGATTCACCTGCCTCTGCTTCCATGCACACCACACCTGACCCCACTCCCAGAACTAAAACATTACATTTTATTTTAAAAATTAACCTTAGCTAGATGGTGGTGGTGCACACCTTTAATCCCAGCACTCTTAAGATAGAGGCAGGTGGATCTCTGTGAGTTGGAGGCCAGTGAAGTCTACAGAATCAGTCCCAGGTCAGCTAGGGCTACACACAGAAACTCTGTCTCAAAAAGAAAAAAAACAAAACAAAAAAATTAACCTTAGGGCGGGAGAGATGGCTCAGTGGTTAAGAACTCTTCCAAAGGTCCTGAGTTCAATTCCCAGCAACCACATGGGGGCTCACAACCATCTGTAATGAGGTCTGGTGCCCTCTTCTGGCCTCCAGGCATACATGCAGACAGAATACTGAGAATACTGTATACATAATAAATAAATAAATCTTTTTAAAAAATTAACCTTAAATGGATCATGAATCTAAATATATAATAGGAAAATTTTAGGAGAAAACAACAAAAAAAAACCCTCATTACCTGAAATTAGCTTAGCATTATCTATGAAAAAATTGGTAAACTGGATTTTATCAAAATTAAAAGCTGTTATTATATAATATACTGTTAGGATAAATGGTAGACATGACCTATAATCCCAGCCTTTGAGGGTAGAGACAGGGATAGCAGAGTTCATGGTTACCCTTGGTTCCATCACCAGTCCAAGTGTAGCTGGGACTACATGAAACTTTCTCCAACAAACATACACAGGAAAGAAAACAAGGCTGGGTGATGGTGCAGTGTTTAAGAGCCCTTGCTCATGGTGGCTCACAGCCATTCACAGCTTCAGGTCCAGGAGACCTGAAGCTCTCTTCTGACCTCTTTGTAAACAGGCATACACAGTTGCCTGTATTTAAGTGCAGACAAAAGTTACTCATAAGATGAATTTTTAAAAAAAAAAAAAAGCAAAAATTTTTTGAAAGCCGGGCATGGTGGTATATACTTCTAATCCCAGCACTCAGGAACAGAGACAGGTGGATCTCTGACTTCAAAGCCAGCCTGATCTACATAGCAAGTCCCAGTACAGTCAGTCAGGGCTTCAAAACAAGTAAACGAAGACCTACAGCAGATCTATGCCAAACTAATACAGTTCAGGGTCTTGATCATGTTCCTGTTTTCTTCCAGTTAGAGAATTGAAAGGAGCCAGGAAAGCAGATACCACACTATTTATATATGGGAACTTGGTAGATGGCAAATCCCATTTCAAATTAATGGGGGAGGGATGGCTGTGATATTTATAGACATGTTTTGTCCGTAGCTTATAACTTCTTCCCAGGGTAGTACAGACACTGGGATTTATCTTCTTCAAGGCAAGTCAGGGACACTAACCTCTGCCCCACCACCACCACCACTCTGCCCCTGGTCTGGAGCTAGCCATGGAGATTCTGTGACTTGCCTTGTCTGAGTAATAATTAGAAAGGAAGGAATTCTGCATGGAGAGGCCATGAACAACTGGGATGGGTAGGCCTGGCTGGGTTTCCCCATTCCATCTGCGGGTATTAGATCAGACTCCTTCCTCTCCAGTCACACTACATGGCTGCCTGTGCTACATACAGCCACTCCACTATAATGAAGTCTCCAGGAAACCTAGAAGAATAGGGTTCAGAAAACTCAGTATGTAGAGGCCCTGAAGGGTAATGAACCCAGAAAAAGGCAGAGGCTCACCACCCCCTTCCCTCTGCATCTCTTCATCAGCTCCCTCCATCTGTAATGTCTTTATAATAAGCCAGTCAGCAGGAGTCCTGAGCTCTGTGAGCCTCTTAAGGCTATGGGGATGATTTACATATTGGGTATCAGAAGCACCAGTAAAGCTGCCTGAGGCCTGTGTCTGACACCTGCTACAGGGACAGTCCTAATAACCCCCAACCACCCCACTTGTGGATCCAGTGCCATCTCCTGATAGGCCTCATCAGAATGAACTGAGCTGAGGACACTGGGCTGGTATCTGCCTCTGCTGCACAGACTGCCTGCTTGGTGCCTAGAAAACCTCCCACGTCTAGTGTTAGAAGTGACCTCTGTTGTGATGGCATATAGAAGAAACTGAGGCAAGGTCTATTTTTTTTCCTACTCAACAACATAATCAAAATCTGGGCTGGAACTATCAACAGAAAAAGTGAGAACTATATCCTCCATGATCATAAACTTAGGCTGGGGATGGTGGCACATGCCTGTCACCCGCACTTGAGAGGCCGAGGCAGGAAAACAGTGAAGCTTGACTACGCAGTGAGAACTGAAGGAACAGTAACAGCAAACAAGATGGACTGAAGATGCTATGTTCAGAGGGCTGGAGAGACGCTCTATGGTTAAGAGTGCTTGCTGCATGAGGACTAGAATTCAGATCCCAGCACCCAGGTACAAGTCTGTGCCCCAGCACTGCTCAGGGCACAGGCACAGGATCCCTAGGCTTCCAACTCAGAAACAAAATCCAAACCCAAACACCAGCTCAGGTTCAGAGAGAGAACCTACCTCAAAGAAACAGAATTACAGAGAAACAGGAGGCTCCTCCAGCCTCCAGAGAAACACATGTACACATGTGCATGCGCGTGCACACACACAAAAAGAGAGAGAGAAACAACATAAGATAACCCAATGGAAGACAACTGTAAGCCTGTAAGCTTATAAACCAGACAAGCACTCGTGTATCAAAAAGAGACTTCTCAGTTGGGCATAGTAGCGCACATGTTTAATCCCAGCACTTGGAGAAGGCAGAGGCAGGTAGATATCATCCGTGAATTTGAGGCCAGCCTGGCCTATAGAGTAAATTCCAGGACAGCCAGAGCTACATAGTAAGACCCCATCTCAAATGTTTCCCCCTGCAAACAAAGCAAACCAGGCTTCTCTAAAAATCAGTAGGAAAAGACAAATTAATAGGAAAAAATAGCTTAAGAATATATACAGGAGGCCAAAGGGATGGCTTAGTGGGTAAAGACACACACTCCCAAGTTCAGCTCCTGGAATCCACATGGAGAATGGGAGAACCAACTCCTGAAAGTTGTCTCATCCCCATGTGTGTGTCATGGCACATGAACACATGGGCACATGTGCACACACAAACAAAATTTAAATATATTTGGTATTTGTTCAAGGTCAGTGGTAATCTGGAAGGCAAAAGAGAAATACCAGTTTACACCCATTTACAGGTACTAGAATTTTAATGTCTGCAGATTAGTGGGTTTTTTTTTTTCAAAGAAATAAAAAAAAAGTTGAGCCTGTGTAACACTGGTTGTTTATTATTAGCAGGAGCAGCGGCTGCGGGAGAACTGGATCCTGGCTGCTCAGTCCAAGCTGTCCAGGAGGCAGCAGCAGCAGAGCGCAGCCCAGCATGCAGCCAGGGCTGCCTGACAGCCGCCATCCGTGTCCGTCTTCCTTTCCCGTTCCAAAATGTACACTGGGAGGGGCGGGCAGGGGGAGAGAGAGACCAGTTAAGAAGGGGTTTGGAGCAGTGGCGGTCTGGCAGCACTTACCACACTGCAAGGTTCACACAGAACCGTCAGCTCCACGAGGGCAGGGCAGGGGCCACTCCGTGCCTGGCACTCGTCACCTTCCACCCAGCACCTCTGACGTGGTCTAGAACGACCCAGTTACAGCCTCTGCCCTCAGCCCCAGGCCCGTGGCTTTACCCACACATTTAATCCTCACGATCAGTGTGTTACTACCGGCACTACTCCTGTACCTGGGGGCGGGGGCGTGACACGTTGGGAAGGGGAATTTGTAGGGATGGGCTACAACTACTTTGGCTAAGAAAGAACAATTAGTATCTAGAATTTACCCTCGAGTCCAATCAGCTAAAGGAAGGCAAAGCACAGAGTAGAAGAGCGGCCTTAGAGAGAGCTCGGCAGGTAAGAAAGGAGGGATGTAGTAGCACTTTGATATTATTCATATGGAAAGGGTTATCCATGCTTCTGACACAATGTGAGAAACTTAAATGCCAGGGTGTGGGGAAGAGTAGCGGCTTTTACTTCCCGTTTTTCACTTTTCTTAAATCTAAAGCCACACAAATCAAAGTGAAAAAGGGAGGGAAGCAGAGAGGGCCCAGCTCCAGCAGGATGGTAACTGTCTGGTTTTGGCTGCCTCGGACCCCTCTCTCCTCTCTGTAAGTGCTAGTTCTGGTGCTGACTGACCTGCCTGTCTCGGTGGCCCTGACCTGGACTGCTTCCCAAGTCCCTGTCAACTTACAAGTCCCTCTTGGCCTGACCCTACCTGATCTATGCCCCCCCAGCCACACTGGCAGCCTCTGATGCCAGGCCCCATGCATCCAAAAGCTGCTACTCTAGTCAGATTCCTCTCAGCCCTTGCTGCCTGGGCCCTGGATGAACACAGGGGCTCAGGCCAGGCAGCAGAAGCCTGGATCAGATTACCAGCCCTCCCCATTAGAAGCACAGGGCCTAGAGGGCGAGCGCCCAGGTACTTGTGACATTCTTAGAGTTGGGCCCCTGTGAGTACAAATACAACCCCAAAAAGCCATGACCCAAATATATTACCTCTCCTCCGTCTCCAGCAGCACTCAACACTGACCACAGCAGTGCTGGCTTTACCATCACCTCTCTTCTCTGGGTTTTTCTAGGGAATTGAGAGCTCGGCTGAGCTGGGTCATGGAGGAGGAGAACACAGGAAGTGGTGTCTGCTGTGAACGCCCAGGAGGATTCCAGATCCTGGATCCCCTCGCTGCTTACCTCAGTGTGTTGCTTATGTTCTTCTCCCATCCTGAGTCCCTGCGTCTCAACCCTAGATGCTCTCCACTGCTGTGGCCTGGTTCCTTAGGGCACCCTATCGGAAGAAACTCCGGAGCCTACTGACTTCCCATCCACCACACCGAGGATGTGCTCGGCCGCTGCAAATACCTCCTTTCACACTCCTTCTAGGTGACCCTCCAACATCTGAACAGGATATAGGACTGAAGCTTCCCAGTCAGCACCCCTGCCTGCATCTCCCAGACATGGCCTTCATAATTCATCATAACCATCACTGGACCCAAGCCCATGAAGCCCTGCACATCTATGCAGGTGGCCAGCATACTGTGGTTCACTTTCATGGAGAAAGAAACCACTTCAAATAGAGTTACATGATTTTGTCCAAAGTCAGCTGCCAGCATTTCCATGCCAGTCTCCCAGCTAATTTGCAGCACCTTCTTACTGTTCCATACTTTACCCACCAACCACATCACTCGTTTGCTCAAGAACACCTAGGCTCCCTGCCACAGCACTTTGTCCTTTACTACCCAAACTGTCCAGACTCCATGGATCCTATGGGTGCGTAGGGCCTCCGATACCTCAGAGCCAAGTGCCCTTCCTTGCACTCGAGAGACCTGGATTTGACCTATCTGTCCCCAATGCAGGCTGCTTACCAGCATAACTTGCAGTGATCACGGAAAGCACGCCGGTAAGAGTCAAGGAACCTAATTCCAGGCACGTGTGCAGTGTAAAATCAAATACCAGGCTGTGAATGACCCAAAGAGAAGTACAAATTTCATGTGATAAAATTCTGTCTGCAGCACTAAGGCCTGTATTTGATAGCTGTAGAACTCTGGTCTCTGGAAGCCGGGTGAAGGGAGGCAACCAGTGTGCTTGGGGTTTATATCAGAGAATTAAGGCAAAGTCTGCCAGACAGGCTGGTATGGCTCACAGGTGTGCCTAGCATGTTCCCCCATGGCCCAGACCAGCGCTAGGAGCAAGAACACCCAAGTGCCTGAAACAATCTACCCTATGCCCCAGGAGGCACTACACAAAAAGGCAGCCCCCAACTACATTTTCAAGACTCCCCTGTCCCTATCTCTCCAGCCCTTCTCCTTACCGCAGGAACCTGAGGCACAGCAGGTAGTAGTGTGGCAGGAAGAAAGGGATGGTAGATTCTGCCGGACTCTGGTGATGGAAGTTCAGATGAAAACAGAGAAGGAGCCCTTCTTACAGAACAACTGTGTACAGAAGGATGTGAGATTCTGGCATTTAGTTCTTGTCTCACAGTCTCTGGCTCCTAACTCCCTCCAGAGACAGAAACTGGGCTTCTCTTCCGAAAGCAGATCCACAGAAACACAGAGCCTCCTCTGCCTTTCTATCTGGGACTGGCTAGAAAGAATGAACTCCCTTAGAGCTGGGCATGGTGGCACATACCTTTAATCCCAATACTTGTGAGTTCAAGGCCAGTCTGGTCTACACAGTGAGTTCCAGGACAGTCAGAGCTATATAGTGAGACCCTGTCTCAAAAAGCAAAATAAAACAAAAATGAACTCTCTGGCTTATGTCGAAGTAGGTCAAGAGACCTCCTCACTCCCTGAGGGTCCTGCCCAATACCCTGGAGGGAAGAATGCGGCACTGACGAGCCCTGCTGGGTTTCCCTGCTCTGTGTCGTATCTGTCTCTTTAGTCCAGTCCCAGCTGCATGGCTGCCTGGGCAGTATCTCCATAAAACATTCCAAAGGGCAGAGTTTGGGGCTTCTGGGCAACCTTAACCTCATGGCAGTTCTTGGACGTGTCAGACTGGAGAGGGCACAGAAGTCCCACTTTCCGTGCTCTTCACCCGTCCCCTGTAAACCAGCAAACCAAAGTGTTCCCTGAGCCACTCAAGCAAACAAATGAACTAGGAGAGGGTTGTGGGGACTCCTGTTAATGGTAAGTTGATTGGAACCACAGGCAAAGCAGAGACCAAAACCGGCATCTGGAAGGAGACTAAGCCTTCAACCTCTGGAATCTGATGCCATTATGGGCGGACAACGTGAGAAGCAGATAAGGGAACACCCAGGCTGGCATCTGATGCTACAGATGCTTGTTTGTTTGGTGGGAGAGACCGCCATGTTGTTAGAGGTCACAGAAGTCTGTACTGATGGGTGATAAGGGGACATATGGAAAGGGGGCTTTGGCTTCCTTGGGTATCCAAAGTGTTGACTGTTTTTGTCAACCTGACACAAGTTGGAGTCACCTGGGAAGAGACCTCAGTTGAGAAATTGCCTGAACTGTTGGCTGTAGTGATATTTCATTTGTATTTAATAAATAAAGCTTGCCTGAAGATCAGAATGCAAAACAGCCATACTGGTCAGCCATACAGGCCAGGCAGTGGTGGCACACACCTTTAATCCCAGCAGCCATACTAGTTAGCCATAGAGGCTGGGCAATGGTGGTGCATGCCTTTAATTCTGGCACTAGAGAGGAATAAAAAACAGGAGACAGGAACTCGCTCTCCTTCAGTCTGAAGATTTCATAGAAGAGCTCTCTAGTGGCTTGGCTGCTTTGCTTCTCTGATCTTCAGGTTGAACCCCAATATTTGTCTCTGGGTTTTTATTAATCATGCTACAGTCGGTAAGTCTGAGGACATTTTCTTGACTGATGATTGATGTGAGGGTGGGGAGTAGTCCACTGTGGGTGGCGCCCTTCCTGGTCAGGTGGTCCTGGATTGTGTAAGAAGGCAGGCTGAGTGAGCTATAGAGAACAAGCCAAGAGGAGCTGCATCCCTCTAGGGCCTCTGCTGGAGTTCCAGCCTTGGCTTCCCTTAGTGATGGACTGTGATGAGGATGTGTAAGACAAACCCTTTCCTCCCTCAGCTGCATCTGACCATGGTCTTTACCACAGCAATAGAAAGCAAAAGAGGATGGATGTCCTCAATCCAGGTCATAAGCCTCAAGACATCATGTCTCAATTTTGTGGAAAATACTACATTTAGGATTTTGGAATAGTGATTTTAATAAAACATATCAAATTGAATTTATATCCAGTCATCTGCTTCCTAGCCAAGAACCTTGGGCAGGTGACAGCCTCCTTAGCCTCGGTTTCCTCTGCTGTAGAGGAGGGGAATATTGTCGGTCTGCGGCCCAGAGAGTTGCTGGGAAGACTGAGAGGCCATGCATGTCAGAGTAGCGCTAGCACACTGTGAGTCACTCGGCAAGCATCACTGAGCTATCACTGTTATTCACATGACTATGAGCTTCAGGCAGGTCCCCTCCTAATCAGTGAGAAAGCACTTGCTGTGTAGCCCAGGCTAGCCTCGAACTCTCTTGCCTCAGGCTCCCAAATGCTGACATGACAGGCATGTGTAACCACGCCAGGCAAGAGTAGGCCTCTTATAGACATCTAGATAAGAATAAAGAGGGGCTCCCTTGGACTCTGGGGAGAAACTTCTGAAACTGACAGGAGGTCAGGGGACAAAGCCACATGCTGCTCCAGGGGTCCCATATAAGTAGGAAAGGACAGTTCCTGTGTGAGGGAAGAATGTGCCACCATGAGGGACGAGGGAATGAAGGCCAGAGCTGGTAGATCCATGGGAAGAGAACAGAATAACGTTAGCTTGGGGGTAGCCTTGAAATCAAGGTCTTGCCTATTGTCTTCCCTGGCATCAGCTCACACACAGCTCCACACAGTTCCTGTCATTTTTCCTTTGGCCTCAGTATAACTGGAGTCCAAAGTCCAGGAAGTCCAAGTCTTAGAAGCCCAGGTAAGGCCCAGGTAGAGTACTTCCAAGGGCAGTCAGTGGAGGGGCTCTTACATACCGAGCCTGAAACAGAGGAAACCATTGGGAGGGCGGTCCAGGGGCTATAGCTCAGGAACACAGACATAGCTACAACCGGACTGACAGGTCTATGCTCAGTAAAAAATGTGCCTCACCCACTGAAGGCCTGGAGATCCTGGGCACCCCAGCAGGAACCCTGCTCCTCCCATGGGTTTCACCTGCACCTGCCCAGACCACCTGCTACGCCTCAGCCTTTCAAAGACTCAGACTGGGCAGTAGCACCTGAGAGCGAACATGCCCGTCCACCTCCAGGAACTGATTGGGCCACATACCCTTTGAATAACTCTTCTTTCTTCTTTCCATGGCAAAGGAATGGCTTGCAGGGCTTGGGGCAGAAAGCACCCCTCTTTGAGTCAGCTTCCAGACCAGCTGCCTGATTCGTTAGCTGGCTCTGCCCAAGTGGATGCCAAAGACTCAATTCAGGGTTGGGTCACCTTGTGAAAATACCCTCCTTACCCTCTGCCCCCCCCCATGAGACCTCTGATCCTAAGAGATATCTGATTGTCCTCTAGCATTCAAGACAATAGCAGGGCATAACCCAGGCCCTGGCAGGTCCATCCCTTATCTAGCTCAAACCCGCCTGACACCCCTTCCTTCCCTAGTTCAGGCCCTGGTTCAGCTCTGTTCCTAACTTGGATTCTTCTTGTCAATCTCTCAGAATTGAGATTGGTGCTTTGTAATGAGTACCCGAGATGAGACTGTCTTGTCAGCAGAATACCAGCGGGTTATTCTCCCTCTGTCCCAGTAGCCCTGTGCCAAGCGTCTGGAAAAAAAAAAAAAAAAAAAGGCCGCTGCTCCTCTGCTCTCCACCATAGGACCTGGCAGCTCCTGGGAGGAGCCTTCCTTGCCGTCTCCAGCCCACCACAGCTCTTAGGGGCCTGAGACTCCTGCAAGCACATTCACTTGCAATCATGCAAAACTAGCCTTATCAACTGAGCACTGAGGCAGAGAGGGATCAAGTGAGCATTTAGACGAGAAGGGACCACTCCAGGCCAGTCCAAGCCGCATGCGTGTCTGCAGGAACATATGAGCTGGAGGAATACAGACTAGAGCTGGTGATCTTCCTTTCTACTTGGGTCATCAGAATACTAGAACAGGGCTATCCGAGATGTCTTCGTACATCCTAACTAGATTCTGAGTTCCCTGTTCACACGCTGCCCACATAGGGCCTGAGATCCAGGGAAGGGTAGCAGTGACAGGGGCTGGCAGGATCCCTGCATATTCACATGGGCTGCATGGCCCACAACCTAGGTCCTTACCTCATGTCTGTGGCTATGCAAAAGAAATCTGACTGGCTCATCTATGGGTCTAGAGAATTTAAAATTAGCACAGAAAACACCAATGAGCATTAAGAACACAACTTCATACAATCAGCCATCTCCATTTCCAGTAGTAACGCCAGGCAAATATAGAGGGACACAGGTCCAGGAAGCTTTATTTATGGCAGGATAGCTGCAGCCATATAAAGCCCACTCCCATACAGGTGTGTCATTAGTCGGTACAACCAGTCCAGTGACAATTCCCAATGCCAAGGAACTTCATGAGTGGATCAGACTGTCCCAGGGGACATCTACATATAATTCCACGATTCGCTATGTTCTCTAAGAACCAGCTGAAACAAAGCAGGCTATCACACTGGGGACCACTGGCATGCTTCCACAAAGCCGCCATGAACAGAAGACAAGACTCCTCAGGCTTCAGCAGCTCATGGTTTCAAGTCCCAAAATGGAGCCATTTCTAGGAATAAGCCCAAAAGATAAGAAGGGTTCTGTCTAGCCCAAGACCACCCACTGGATGTCAAGGGTACTCCCAGTGGTTGCAAGGACATCACCAACTCAAGAACTCTCCATGGAAGGCGATATGTAAAACTACAACCGTAGCCTGTTGTGAAAGCCGATCAAATATCAAAATGTAGTGTGATGCTGAGGTGACCACTCATGGGTATGTGTAGTCTAAATTTAGAAGGTGAGTAGAGATGACTTTTGGTCTGAAAGTCAAGCCCTCAGCAACTAATCTTTAAAGATACCTTGCTTTAATACTCTCATCCAAAATAACTGAATGCAAGGACCTGAACAATATGTATTCCCATGATCATTATTTACACTACTTGAAATTACCTAAAATGGCTAAAAGGTGAACACAACTCAATATCCACCATGAATGAATAAACTAATGAATATATATATGAATATATCTTCAATGGAATACTATCCATCCTCAAAAAGAAAGAAAATTTGGACACATCTTGTAACATGGATAAACCCTAAAGACTCACTACATGAAATCAACCAGTCACAGAAGGGCAATACTATATGGTTATATGATTCCATTTATCTGAAATACATACAGCAGTGAAATCCATAGGCAAAGGCAGGTTGTCAAGGGCAGGACAAAGGAGAATATGGGGATCTGTTATTCAAGAGGTACCAAGTTTCAGTTTGGGAAGAAAGTTTTGGAGACAATGTCTGACCAACCATGTAAGTGCAGCTAATGTTAGCCATGTCCTTAGACAAGGGTAAGAACAGATTTTATGTTACATATATGTAACTAAGACATCCTTTCAAGGATCTTGAGTGGTATCAAAACCAACATTCTTTAGTGTTCTACTGACTCATGAGGCTTCCAGGGCTCTTCAACATCAGGAGGTGAGGACACCACAGCTTAGTTCACACTGGCGAAACTCTGGTGGTCCAGGGTCATTGTGTTCCAGCAGCAGCCTTGATTCTCCTCTGGCCTGTACTCCCTGTGGCTAGACTGGACCCCAGTCTGCCAGAGAGAGGTGGTTACCAGAAAACCAAGTCCTGCTCTGCCTTCTTCAATGCTTGCCTGTTCTGCTTGTCGACTCTTCCAGACTGCTCCCCTCCCAGCACCTCCCAATGCTCCAGGGGAGCCCAGCTGTGATTGTTGACACTTGGCTCACTCTCCACCTGTATGCCCACTTCTTCCTGGCACAGCCAACCCTGGAGGGGAGTCTAGAAAAAGAACACACTGGCTAACTCGGGGAGTTCATACAACACTTTGGGAGAAGAAACAGAGACGCTGCACACAGGTGCATGCTAGAAGGAACAGGCATAATCAAGAGGAAACATAACTGAAATCCCGAGTCAGGAAAGGGTCCTTTCACGATGAGCCGAGGTGGGATGGCTGTCAATCCTGTATCACTTTGATTGGCCCTGTCTTCTTCTGATCAGTATGGCCCACGTGGTCTGGTGGTCCTACCCTTGCAGGATGACATGGTGGTGAGGTTGGCTAACACACGACCTGTTATTATACTGTATATAGCAGCAGCAAAGATGTTTGGAACCAGAGAACCCCCCGGGGGGGGGAGTGGCATTTGGAGAGAAGTAGAAGAGAAACCTAAAGCGACTGAGCAAGTCAGGCCTGGTGGCTGGGGAGGAGGACTGCCGAACTCAAGGCTCAAACTGGGATTTTAGACTAGCCCAGGCAGCTTTGTGAAACCCTGTCCCAAAATTTAAAAAATTATTCTTATTTGTTTTTCAAGACAGGGTTTCTCTGTGTAGCTCTGGAGCCTGTGTTAAGAGGACTGGAGATGTGGCTCAGTAGTAGAGTTTGCCCAGCCTCCAGGTGGCCTTGAAAATAAGACGCTACAATGATTTTAGAGAGCTAAGCAGAAATCAGAGAAACGGTCGCTTTTAGGTCCTGGGGTACAGAAAGAGAGGAAATGGAGAGGTTACTTTGAGGGGAGTCAGCACTTTGGAACCTGCCCAGATGGGCAGAGATCACCAAGGAGGAAGCTGCTGGCTCTTACTGCTGGTGTCCAGGCACAGAAAGGCACAGGCGGCTGTTATCAGCCACGCCAGTCTGACTCCTGCGCAGTGCCAGCCCCAGGAGTCTCATTCAAACAGTACCTGCCACATTCTCCAGGAGAGCAAACACAACCGTATCATTTCTAGTGAACACAAAGCAGGTTTTATCTTAGGTATATAGACCACAACTGGCTTCTACCAGGAACAGATTTCCAGGTTACTAATTAACAGCTCCCACAGATGTATTTATGCAAAAACACTCCAGGCTGTTTTCTTCCTTGACCAGCAGACATAATTATATGACAGTAAAAATAGCTGCTTTCTCCTGGGTGCAGTTCGAGTCCTGAGGTCAAGAATGGGACAGGATGACATTGTCAATGGATATGAAGAAATGGTACAGACCTCACTAGTAAGAACTGACTGGCTCATGCCTCACCTCTGTGTAATGAGCACAATGCCCAGAGTTAGAGAAACAAAGGGTAGCCTTGCACACCTGGGAAGAACAGTGTGGGGAGCTGTTAGTCACAAATGCTGTTGTTTTCCTAACTCCGTGACAAGCCAATATCCACCTGAAAGTCAATGACAAAGGGTCCTGAAAACCACTCCCTTGCTCACACAGACACTCTGTTTGTCAAAGGAGAGGCCAGAGGTTTCCGCAGTGGAGAAAGGGAGAAAGAGGCAATGTTGGGCTTTTTGACTAGAACTCTTCTAGCCCGGGAGACAGAGCCAGTATTTAGAGAAACACCTTCTCCCATGATCAACACTATCATCTGGCCAGCTACTCACTGAGGCAGTCAAAACAGCCACCACCATCATAGTCCAACTGAAACAGGCTACCAGTCTTTGCCGTAAAACCTTTTGGCCTTGGAGGTGAAGTAGGTAGGATATGTGGAGTCTCTGCTCTGCCAGGAAGGCTTTGCTCTCTCACACACTCGTGAGGGCAGCTCAGCTGCCCAAAGCAGTGGGTTATTTTTAGTCCCACCCATTTGGTATAGGGAAACTGGAGACAACAAATGCACTCTGGGGGAGCTCGGGAAGCCCACCGTGCCACACACTCACCCTGGAGCATACTCTTGGGCACTGTGCAGTATTCCACCATCTGTCTATGCACAGTATTTCACTTGGCAACCGGCCCTGCCAAGAACACTGCAGAGAAAGGAAAGAAGCCTGGAGCGGGGCACCCCACAGCCAGCCTCAAGGCCACTCTGAAGAAGCAACAGTTTCTCCCAGCTTTAGTTTCTCATCTGTAAGAGGTAGAGTTCCCTCGCTGAGTCAATCCACATAGGCCGGTGTCCAGTACTCATCAAGTGTTCAGTGATTAGCTGCTATTGCTATTCCCCAGACAGACACCCAAAGAAAGAAAGGCAGAGGCCCCGGGGCTGAGACATTTGGAAGCAGCATGGGCATTACATAAAGCTGGTAGAGCCTATACATACTTCAATACAACGAACTAACTTGTTTTTGAAGAACCAACAAGGGACAAGAAGACAGGTAGAAAAGGAATGAATGCCAGGTAGCTGGATGACAATCCAGAAAGGCCAAGAGTGCTGCCTCCCAATAAATAAAATTCACAACCACACACAGTCATCCTTGGTACTTGCGCCCACAGTACCAGAAGGCTGAAGCTAGCTGACATTACGAACCCTTCTAGTACCCCTACCCTCATCACTCTTCTCTCAGGACTAAAGGGGGCAATGATCATACTTAGAAATCCCTTTTGACCTTCAAGAGGTGAGCTTCCAGCTCCTAGTTATACCTGGGTAAAACTGCTCAGGTGTTTAACGCCATTTACTGTCCTTTGCCCATAGCCTGCCGTAGGGAATTCAGTAGGCCTAACACACAGAAGAAACCAAAGGAATGAATAAGCAATCTGCTGTGTGCCTGTTATTGCCACTGGAATAGCTGCTATTCAAGCCTCACTTGGAAGCAAGCTGCAGATATAAATTTAGCTGGTTGCTCTCTGAAGAACTATAAATATTAGTAAGAAAACACCAAAACCGATCAGCCACAAGTACTCAAGGAAGACAGTTAACCATAAAACTTTTTTTTTTTTGAGACAGGGTCTCATTATATAATCTAGGCTAGGCTCAACCTCACAATCCCCCTGCCTTAGCCTCTAGAATACTGAACTACAGGCAAGTGCTAGCATGCTCAGACAAAATCTGGATACCTGCATACCCGAACGTTTCTGTAAAGGGGTGACGGCCATCCCTGGCACCAGGACCATCACTTTAGACTGCAGAGAGATCTTGGGACAGGATCATGCAAGCAAATGGAACTCAGAGCAGTGGTGGTGCTGAGTTGTTGGCCAGGGAGAGCAGGCCTTGAGCCACAGAATGCACCTTCCCACGGGGGCCTTTTTGGAACCTTTCTTTTAGTTCGATAGTCCAGAATATCTTGCCCACAGCTCTAGGAAATTCATGGTTACTCGAAGGCTCACAGAGGGGCTTGGAGAGGAATTTTTGAGGGACTCTAGAGTAAGGGAAATGAATTGTAGTCCTTCATAAATGACTTATGATACATGTGGTACATGATACAATCAAAAAATCATTCTGCTCATTTAAGAACTCACAAATACAATGTTATGGAGTTGTTATTTGTTTATTTTTTGAAAGAGTCTCACTATGTATAGCTCTGGCTGTTCTGGAACTATGTAGACCAGGCTGGCCTCTTAACTCACAAAGATCCACTTGCCTCTGCTTCCCAAATACCCAAGTGGTGGGATTGTTGGTGTGTGCCATCAAGGCTGGATTTCATAATTCAACCTTACACTCCCTCTGTAAAATCCTCTAAGCGGGGCATGTGCTTGAGAGTCGGCAATGTGGCTCTGTGGTAAGCATATATGAGATCCTGGGTTCTTCAAAGTTTAGACAGAATCTAGAGACTTAAAAATAAAATAAAGACATAAGGAGATTCTACCTTCAAGAAAAGTACAAATGAAAGGCATAAAAATCTTTTCTAGGGAGCTGGAGAGATGGCTCAGTGCTTAACATCACTGTTTGTTTGTGTAGAGGACCTGAGTTCAATTCCCAGCATCCACATGACGGCTCACAGTAACCTGCATCTTTGGTTCCAGGGGATCTTTTGCCTTCTGGACTCCATGGATACCAGGCATGTACATGCTGCACATACATACATGCAGGCAAAACACCCACTCGTATAAAATAAATATAAATATTTATATCTCTAGATATAAATATAAATATCTCTAGGATGATCCTTTTTCTAGGCTGCTCCTATGGTCTCTGGGAAAGGATATCTTAGTCAAAGGGGAAAAGGTCTGGTGTCAAGGATCCCAAGCAGGAACCTGGGCTGTACCCCAAGAATAAGAAATTATGAGAACATGTGCAGTCTGCTCTTCCCCCATGCTTCAAAAGCTCCTAATGTCTGAAATGCCAAGAGTGAGTCAGACCCACCCTAGGAGGGGGGTCTTTTCCAATCAGTATCCCACTCTAAATGCATAAGCCAACTCCCCACAGTAGGGAAGGAAGAAGAGGAGAGTACTATCGACCTCTCAAAACCTGGACCAAGCTTACGCCTTACCCTAAGAGTTCACAGGAAAATATTCCAGGGAGCCAAAGCAGAAGAAGAGGATAAAGGCAGTGACACGAATATTGTCAGAGTCCATTCACTGGGTCTGTTTCTGTGAACCCCCGGTCCCTGCCAGCTTTTCCACTTAGCTCAGGTGGAAGGCAGGCCTCGTCAGTTCTGTATGCCCAAGGTCCAGCTCTTACAGACACAAGCTCACTGGATTTAGGTTATGCTTAATATACTTGGCATAGTCCATTGAAGTCAAATGCAAGTCCCTTACCCTCTCTGTGGCTCAGTTTCCTCTCCTGAAAAATGGCTACACTTATAGCAGCAACCTCTTAGGATGATTATAAAGATTATATGAGTTATTCCTTCACAAGCAGTTAGTACAGTGCCTAGCACAAAATGGAAGAAAAATCATGACTGTTATTGTATTATTCTTTCTAAATTAGTCAAGAGTTAAAAGGAAAAGCAATCTTTTCATAGTGTGTTACACTGCTTTGTGATTAAAAAACAAAGAACAACTGGTCTTGAGGAATGACTGAGTCAGTAGGGTATTTGCTGTGCAAACAGGAGGATATGAATTCAGAGCCCCAAGACTCAAGTAAAAAGCTATGCTTACAACCCCAGCACTTGGGGATGGTGATGAGCAGACAGATCCTGGGGGCTTGCTGGCCAGTCAGTCTAGCAGAAACAGTGAACTCTAGGTTCAGTAAGAGATCCTGTCTCAAACAATAAGGTACAGAAACAACTGGGGACGACATCCCAATACCAACATCATAGGTGAGGCACATATTAGACTGGGTGGACAAAAGCATAGCACGGAGTCAGCAGAGTAAGGCTAACATCTGAAATGGAGACCACGGTATAAACTGATATCCACTCCTGAAGGCTCACATTCTCAGGGGCCAAGATGCAGTCAATGTCAGCCTTGACAATGTAAAAATGGAGACAGGAACAAAAACATCAAACACCCAGAACGCTTTTGTGGAGTACAGGATTAGCTTCAGATATATCCCCTGGATGAAACCATGTATTAGACGAATTTCAAAAAGGGCTGCATCATGAACTAGAGAGATGGCTTGGTTAGTAATGCCTGTTGCCAAGCCTGACAGAGTTCAATTCCTAGTACTCACATGGCAGAAAGAGAGTATATGCTAGTCAAAGGCTCTACCAGTGACCCATCCCAGGCTCTTCCCCAACTCAGTAACTTACAAAGTCATTATTAAAGATTGATTTTTTACTATTTTCAATTATGTGCATATGTGTGTATCTGTGTACATGGGTGTGAGTGCAGAGACCCATGGAGACTAGAAGCATCTGATGGTCCTAGAGCTGGAGTTGTAGCCACCTTATATGGGTGCTGGGAGCAGATCTCAGTCCTCTGAATGAGCAGTACTTGCTCTTAACCACTGAGTCATCTCTCTAGCCTCTGCAAAATTATTTTTTTTTAAATGGCCAGGTTTCTTAATACAAGAACCGAGGCCTGCCAGGCCATGGTGGCACACATTTTTAATCCCAGCACTCAGGAAGCAGAGGCAGGTGAATCTCTGTGATTTCGAGGCCATTCTGGTCTACAGAGCGAGCTCAAGGGCAGCCAAGGCTACACTGAGAAACCCTTTCTCGAGGGTGGGGGGGGGCGCCCAGAACCCAGAACCCAGGCCTAACCAGAGGCAGAAGCCCTGGGTGTTAGGAGAGCTAACTGAGCTGGGCTTTGAAGGAAACCAGCTCTTCTGGCCACAGATGGTTCTGGATTGGGTTTTTACACTGCTACTGTCTGCCAGGTTAAGTCCTCACTCGGTAGTGCCGATACCAATCCTTGCTGTTTCCTTTGTCAGCAGCCTAATGAGAATCATCCTGTGGCATAACCCAAATTGTAGAGCATCTCAACTCTGGGGAGCCATGAGACTGGTAGAGGGCAGACTTAGAACAAGGCATCATTTCCTGGGGAGCCACTTCTCCTGAAAGTGACTTCCATGAAAACCCAAGGGAGACTTCAGTTGTAAAGAGGTCTTCCTCAGGTTTCCAATATGGCTAACCACACTGACCACTGGGCGGATGGTGCTAGGCGGCTTTGGGCATTGTGCCACATGGGCAGCTGGTGTGACAATAGCCACATTGCTCTGTGCAAGCCCTCGATCCAAGGTCCTTGCAGTTCAGCTAATGCCTTATTACTATTCAGAAGGAAGTATCTAGGGGAGCTTCCTGTCACCCCGGGGTCCCCAGAACTAGTGACCTGAAGCACTGGTCTTGCTCGATAGAGTGAATCTTGCAAAGAGAAATTCCAACGGTGTGTGCTCAGCCAGTCTTCCTGAAACTGACCCACTCCATCTAACCCACAGTTTAAACTTCCTTATTGTTTGTGACTTGTTTTCCTTGCCCACCAAACCAGCGTCTGCACTGTTTCTACTGGCCTAACTAAAAAAATTAAAATAAAATCTATGTGAAAAGTGAAGGATATGTGAGCACTGTGTTCTCAAGACAAGGTAGAGTAATATTTGAGCAGAAAATCCAGGCTGTATATGGGAAAATGGAGGCTAAGAATGCAGTGAGCAAACTGGTCTCAGCAGCCCAAGCCTGCTTTCAGCTGGTAGGCATGGATATACCCATCAGCTAGCCAAGGAAAAGGAATCTGCAAGGGCAGTTGTGTTTCCACACTCCATTACCTCCGAGCGCTGGGCAAAACAAGCCCTTCAAAACAGAAATGCAGAGTGTTGTGTATAAAGTACAGGACCAGGGTACAGCGTGTCTCTGCCCCCCAAAGAAGGGGAAGAGAGGCCATCTTTAGGAGTCTGTAGTCTCCTGAGGTCCTCATAGCTAGACTGTCTTTTTTTTGGACAGGGTTTCTCTCTGTATCCCTGGCCATCCTGGAACTCTCTGTAGACCAGGCTGATCTTGAACTCAGAGGTTCACCTCCCTCTGTCTCCCAAGTGCTGGGATTAAAGCCCTGTGCACCAGACTTGACTGCCTTTGCATAACCCACAGGTCTAAGAGACTCAGCACAGTTACCAAGGAGACCACTCCTAGAGTGCTGGGCCTAGCTGGTGCTAAGTCCTTAGAAGACTCCTGATGGCCATTCTCACCTGTCTTTGTGACATTGTACACTGAGTGCCACCAGGGAGAACTTGCCAACAAGTCCTTTACAGCTAACAGTGCATGCTATTGCTAATGATGTGTTTAAAGACTATTCCTTTAATGCAAAAGGGCCTAAGTATTTAAACAGCTTGAAACTGGACAGATGCGGGTTCTAAATCAGGCTCAGCTAGCTACTATGCCAACAGACTAGGAAAGTCATTTTACTTTCTCTGTTCTCTGGGACTGCTATAGGTTAAGGAAAATGATGTCCACAAAGCACTCAAATAAGGTCTGATGAGACACTAACATTTGTCACCGACCCTGAGTGACAAGATGCATATAACTGGTACTTGCTATAAGAGTGGTGGTTCCAAGGTTATACATATTTTAATCTTTTAAATTTTATTTATTTGTGTGTGAGTAGGTGGGGGACCTTGAGGAAGTTGGTTCTCTCTTTCTACCATATGGTCCTGGGGCTCAGACTCAGGTCATCAGGCTTGGTGGTAAGCACATTTACTCACTGAACCATCTCCTCCATAATTTTTGTTTGTTTGTACATAGGAGGCCACATGATACATGGAAGCAAGTGAGGCTTTTGACCAGAGTCCCGAGAGACCACAGCAAGATCTTATAGCTTCTATAAGTTTCTGGTCTCACATGGATATTGCCATGTGCCCTGAAGGACTGTTAAGAAATCAGAAATTAATTTTCTGTGAAACTCTCAGAACCAGGAACTGCAACAGGCGCTCAGTGAAGCAGCCACCACCAGGGAGCCCAGGCTCCTGACTCAGACTGGGACTGAGTCTCAGCTCTACCAGACCTTGACACGCTGGCCCTTACACGTCTACTTATCCATAGGGCATTGATAACAAGGCTTACCTCAGACATGCTGGCCCTTACACGTCTACTTATCCATAGGGCATTGCTAACAAGGCTTACCTCAGACACGCTGGCCCTTACACATCTACTTATCCATAGGGCATTGCTAACAAGGCTTACCTCAGACACGCTGGCCCTTACACGTCTACTTATCCATAGGGCATTGATAACAAGGCTTACCTCAGACACGCTGGCCCTTACACGTCTACTTATCCATAGGGCATTGATAACAAGGCTTACCTCAGAGAGTTGCTGAGTTTTATATGCAAACTAAAAGCGGTCAACATACGTAACCAGTCAGCAAATATTTGCTCTATTACTTAGCTAGTATTTATTATTTAATAAAAGAACTACTTAATATTTAATATAAAAATGAAAGAAAAACACTGGCCTGAAACTTTTTGTTCTAATAACTTTAATACAGGGATTGATAGCATCTAGGTCTCAGTCCAGGCTTCACAGAAACTGAGAAGTGAAGCCTGTCCAGTCCAGAAGTTCTACATAATTCCAAACCCCACCAGCAGGTCAGCAGGCCACGTCCTGTGCTTTTCAGGAGCTGACAAAATGGGTTGGGAAGACCTTTTCCTTCTCTCGGTTCAAAGGCAAAGATCCACAATTTTTAGTGATTCCGACTCTACAGCAGTGTTCTCAAGGGAAGGTGATGTGGAGCCCTGAAGAACATTTGGTAAGATCTGAAGACATGACCAAGAGGCTCTGCAGGCAGCTGGTGGCTGGAGCACAGGGAAGCTGCTGAACATGCAGCAATGCTGCAGGAAAACACCCATAAAGTAGAAGGGTCAATAATGCTGAGAAACCTGCCCTACAGGAAAGCTGCTTGTAACAAATACACAATGGTGCCCACAAGATAACAGCCCGGTGTCAGCTACATACAAAGGACACGTGCATGGAAGCAAGAACTGCCCAGGAAATAACATGAAAATGAATGGCGATGATGGGGTATCTGGATCATAAGTGGAATTTTTTAAAGTTCTGGGGCTATTATTAGTATGTTATGAGACTGAAAATAGTGGGTGCCAGAACTCATGGGATATGAATGCCCCAGCTACACCTCTTAGCTCAGATTCCTCAGACATTCATGACTGCTGGCGTCTTAACAATGCTCTCAGCCCAAAAAATGAATAAGGGAAGGAAGGAAGTGCTCAGTGTTTTCTGCAAAATCAAGCTGGGTTTAACGACTTAAAAAGGCTCTTCCAGTTCCCCCTGCGCTGTCCTACATTACATTATTTGTCCTCTCTCTGCATATTTTTAGATTTTTTTGAGACAGGATCTTTCTATGTAGCCCTGTTTGCCCCAGAACTTGTCATGCAGAGCAAGCTACTTCTGCCTCTGCCTCCCTACTGCTGAGAATAAAGCCATGCACCACCATGTCCAGCTAATTGCTCATTTTAAAATCACTTTCAAATAGTTACCAGGGAATCTGATGGCCAGTTAAACTGGACAAGATCTACCATGGTGCTTTTAGATCAGTGAAAAGAATTCTGTAACTAAAGGCAAGGTTATAAACTCTGAATGAAGACAGCAGAGTGAAGGGCAGAAACCTAACTCCAACTGGGAGGTGACTGTAGTCAAGTTAAGGACCAATGCCACAGACCCCATGGGAAAATGCAAAGCCTTCCCCATCCCCAGGCTCAGAATGGCAAAAGCCTTTCTCTGGTCCAATTCTGAATGTTTAGGAAAATTGACCAGTGTGGCAAAAACTACCAGCTATTGCTTCTTCCTCCCAGATGTTTACAAAGACTAGTCAATTCCTCCCACTGTGCTGTATACAATAACCATGCTGAGGTTCCAGGTTGTGTGGTAGTTGGAGCCATTAGATCAGAGTGTACTCAGTCCATTTGACCCCAAGCATTGCTGCATATACTTCTGTCTTTTCTTCAATCCCAGTCAGGATGTGAACACAAGTCACAGGGGCTACCTCTATCCAGCCAGTCAGAGAGGGGTAAAGGATATCTCAAGCAACACAGAGGAAACAGCATTTGTAAAAGCTAAGTAGGAATGGGTGCCTGGTGAGACCAAGGAACAAAAACATCCTAAAGCAGGAAAGACCAGGACAGGTCTCAGTCTTTTTGAATGCTGGCTATTACTCTAAGATTAGAAAATAATTTGAGGGAAGACTTAAATACTGTTTTATAGTCAACTCCTCCCACCTGTCACACACAAGTCCATGTAGTGGGTGGAGCCCCCACCTTAGGAGGGCAATGGAACACTGCAAGGAGGAAGAAGAGGGCTTCCTTCCACATCGCAAGTTTCTCTGGTGCAGAGGAAGTTTTGGAGATGGCCGTAAGGATGAGCACTACCAAGTGCTACAAACCCTGGGAAGAGCCCATAAGCAACATGTCTTCTTCCAGTTGAGAGGCCAGAGCAGACTGTCCTGGTGGTCACCAAGAATTTCATGTCTCCTTTCTAGCAAAAGGATGTGTTCAGACCCTGTGACATGCCCAGATACAACCTTAAGAGATGCTGTCTAGGCCTATATAAGACCCAGGAGAACTTTCCCAAAGGATTCTACTACTATACCATTTGAGCATTGGCACACTCGAACTGATGTCCCTGGATAGGAGTTAAGAGATAGGAAGGCAAGGGCCAGAGAGATGGCTCAGTGGTTAAGAGCTCATAATGTTCTTCCTGAGGACCTGAATTTAAGCCATCAGGTGCCTTAAACTGCCTGTAACCCCAGCTCAGAGGGATCTGACAACCTCTGGCTTCTGTAGGTACACACACTCATGTGTACAGACCACTCCCCATACAAATAACTAAAATAATAAAAATAACTCTTTTAAAGAGAAAGGGAGAGTGTGTCTCTTCCCAGACTTCTACCCAGCATAGCAGAGATGTGATCGAGGGAAGAATTTTAAGGATCCTGAACATGATAAACTAAGGATCCACTACAGAGGGTATTTTGCACAGCAGCCAACTCTTGCTATTGAGAAAGTGACCAGGATGAGCCAAGAGGCCAAGGAGGAAGCAGTGCTGGAGGCACAAGGCACACCAAGCTCATTCCACAGCCAGATCTGGAGTAGGAAGGCAACAATGGGAGTAAGCAGAATCCAAAGGAACTGGCGACCTATCCTGGAGGGGGTGGGGCAGCCAAGGCAGTGTCTGTAGAGAGCAGGCTACAAGCCAGATACTGCTATCAGATGCCTGCTTTGCCCCTGCTAGCTCACATCTTCACAAACCAGCTTCTTCGCAAGGCTCCACCTTCTACAGGTTTAACTGTCATGCCGATGAAGTAAGGATATGTATGCAGCGCTCAGCACCAAGCCTGATGCATGACGTAGGCCAGTAGGTTCAGTCCAAATAAGACCAGAGGAAAAGGGAAGGCCTGAGAGAGGAGTGCACAAGACACCCGAAGGGTGCTCAGAAGTCCAGCAGTGACCCTGGCATGAAGAAGGCCCTGCTGGGTATGGTGGCACAAGCTTTTAGGCCAGCCTAATTTACATAGTGAGACCCTTTCTCAAACAACAACAATGAAAACAAACACAAGTCCTAGCCTTCAAGGAGCTTATATTACATGGGGGAAAGGGGCAGCCATGTAATATATAACCAGTAAACAGTGTATTAGGGAGGGGAAACAGGTGGACAGCCAGGGACACTACGGGCTAGTTTGATTGAGTACTGTACACAAAGGACTAAGGGAGAAAGAAGAAACTGGAAGGCCTCTCTAGCTGTAAAAGGTCAGCAAGAACCGAGAGAGAGCAAGGCTATATGGCAGGCAGAGCCTGGGGGATGGGAACAACCTGTGCAAAGGGTCTATAGTGAGGCCTGACAAGTGCCCAGGGTGGCCCCAGAAGAGCAGAGCAAGCAGCAGGCTGAGAAGTGAGAGGTGGCAGCAGCCAGCTCACAAAGGGCCTTGCTGGGGACCCTACAAGGACCCTGGCTTTCACCTGAGTAAAATGGAAGCTACTTAGGGGTCTTGGTAGGGAATACACAGCAGGGGTACAAGGGAGGAAGGCCAGCTAGAGGCTATGATTACAGGTGAGGTGACTTGTGACCACTCCCTTTGCCCCAGGCCAGTGGATCCTGTAGGGTAATGGGGAACCAGCAACTAGTATCCCCTTCTTTTCTGAGCACTCCCTGCTCTTCCCCACTTCTGTTCACCTACAAACAAAAGTTACGCTGCCCACGGATGTGTCATATGCTGTGGAAGGTACATTCCTTTATTTATTTTTACCATAGGCCTATAATCCCATTTTTACAGGATAGAAAGCTGGCGTCCACAAACTAGATAAATGCTACTTGGAGTACTAAATCAATGTGGCTTTTGGTGTCACTACTCAGTGTCCTTGCTGAGACATTCTGTCATCTGACACCTGGCCAAAAAAAAAAAAAAAAAGCCCCAGACTGTCCAGGCTGGAGAGGCTTCTCAGGGAAACTGCCTGACGGGAGTTTCCATTGACGGAAGGCATGAAAGCTCTCGCAAAGCAGTCTGCAGCCCCACACCCAGGACGATCAGCCAGCAATGTCAGAAACATCACATTTCCATCCCTTCTCTCCTCATACTAACTGATGAAAGAGGCGAGACCTCAAGAATGGAGTACACGAAGAGAACACGCGTCTCCATCACTCCCCACAGCTCTGACTCACTTTTTATTAGCCTGGAAAGGCAACCCCAGAAGATACACTCCCTTTCCTTCCCTCAGATTACAAAGGACCGAAATGGGGTCAATGTGAGGTTCCCAACTTAGAAACCTAATTCCAGGGCCAATTGGGCTTTGTAGTTCCACATGGCATCCCAAAGGATAGTGCTGTAAATAGAATCCATTTTAAATAAGTATTCTGTCAGATACCACAGCCCTGTCCTAGAAGACTACGTATAAAACCAGGTCTGTGGTTAAGCAGCAAGGGACAAATGGCAGAGAGAATGGGGAGGGGCCCAGACATCTAACAAATTCACAATCACCTTCGGAAACATATCCATTCGCCCAACACATATTTATTGAGTGCATGTATGTGCATGTCAGTTCTACATGCATGTCAGTTCTACATGCACATACATATCTATGTACAACATGTACTTAGCACTGTTCTAGAAGAGACAAAAGAGAAAAAACTGCCTTTATAAGACTTCCAAGTGGAGGCAGGGCACAGTCAAAGACCAGGAAGTTTAAGAAACTCGCCTGGATTTTAGTATTAGTAAGGGAATACGAGTCTAGTTTATCAGATGCTGATTTATTTCTGCTGTCAGGAAACTAACAGCTACCATGGTAGAACACGCCTTTAATCTCAGGGTTTGTGATGCAGAGGCAGGAAGGATCTCCGAGTTCGGGACCAGCCTGGTCTACACAATGAGTTCCAGAACAGCCATGGTTACATGGTGAGACCCTGTCAATCAATCAATAAAGAGAGGGAGGAGGAAGAAGAAAAGGAGGAAACTACTGGCCTATTAATTACTAGATATTTTTGTTTTATGTTTGTGTTGTGAGAGACAGATTAGAGAGAGAAAAGGGTAAAAAAATAATTTCCTTTGGTGGGTGCTTCACAATTTCTGGCAAATCTGTGTTGGATATCCAGAGCACAAGGATAAAAGTGCTTGGCTTGAAATCAAAGCCCTCTGTCTTAGTCAAAACTCTGTTAGCCAGGAGTTATGGCTCACACCTTGCAATCCCACCGAGGAGGAGAACTACTGTCTCAAGTCTGAGAAAGCCAACCCTGGCTACAAAGCAGGACCTTGTCTTAACACAACCAATCCTTCCCAAACAAAAGGACTCACTAATCTTGGCAAATCCCTAATGGTTTTGAGGCATCAGTTTCTCTAAAAAGAGGGAGTTGGCTTAGTAAGAAATGATAAATGGGTCCATGTGAAACTCAAACTTAATAATGGCTGTCTAGCACGCTTGGGTGAGGACTCAGAAATCAAATCCATGCACAACAGAAAGATCAATAATGGATTAGTGATGTTTGCTGTAACTCAGAACCTGAGTGGCCCTGCTGCTGTGATTAACCTGGGGTCACATGAGCAGGATTCATTCATCTCTCAGGACTGACGTATCCGAGCAGGAGTCCTTTTAATCTGGTGAAGATTAAAATCCCTTTTCATGATCTAACAGTTTACAGAACTCCCCTTAAAGACAGAGTGCCTATTTTCTCGGTAGCCTTGGCAGGCCTCAAGTGTGAGCCTCCTGCCTCAGCTGCTCAAGCAGTCAGAATGGCAGACATTCACCACCAGGCCTGGTACCTGTTTTCTGATACAAGATTAGAGAAACTGTTATGTTCAATTTTTCACCCAACTGTTTCTACTATTGCATGTTCATAAGAATTTACATCTGTACGGGAATTCACCTGCCACTACTGGAACTGGGTTTCCAAAGATGTCCCATCTTGCAAAGTGACGCCACCATCCCCTCCCCAGTCAAGGAGGGTCTACTTACTCTCCCTTGGAATGGAAATACACTAGAGAGCTGTGACTGCTTTGACTAAAAGAGTGGATGAAGGCAGGTATAGGGGTGCATGCCTATAATCCTAACACTCAAAAAGGTGAGGCAGGAAGATTGCAGGCTGAAGACCAGCCTGAGCTACATATACATAGCAAGAGCCTGCCTCAAAGAGTACAGAAGAAATATCATTCTGAGATTTTTGAGGGGTATAATGAACATTACAGAATACTGCACTGTGGTTAAATGTGGTTCGGGGAAATCTGGGTGATCTGTACTACTTTTGCAACGTTTAAATACATCTGAAATTATTTTAGGATCAAGTTAAATGAGTATTTTGTTTATTTTTAAAGGAAGATTTGGGACCTAACCACCCTGAAGCTTCCCACGAAGGGAAGGAAGGGGAGGGGAAAGCAGAAGGAGAGACACCCTGCACCCAAGTGTTTCAACCACTCAGCTAAGATGTTTGGTTGGTGACTACTTATGGAGTTCTTGTTAAAATGAATCAGAAGTACAAATTCCGCCCAAACTAAAAAGCTTGACAGACAGAATATAGCTGAACTGAATGAAATCTTTAAGGAAACTGAAGAAGTCATGCACAGCCACTGAGAGTGGAGAGCCCAAGGCTGGTGGGAAACACAAGAACAAGGGCATCTGGGTCCAGACTTAGCAGAATCTTCTCAGCCAGCCCCATAGCCAGTCTGCCCCCATGCTTCTCTCCCCCACAGCCTCTTGAAACGACACCAAAGAGGAGCAGCTGCACCTCTTCTCTGCACTGCTGGGTAAATCAAACCAACAGCACGACTTTATTTTGATGCAAAGTTAGCAGGAATGTTTATGAAACTTACTACAGGACAGAAAGGGTGCAGTGGTGCCTGGCATGGCGGTGCAGGCCTCTAATCCAGCATTTGGGAAACCAGGGAATTAATAAGTTCAAGGTCATCCTCAGCTACATAGTGAGTTTGAGGCTAGCCTGGACTACATGAGACCCTGTCTCAAAATACAGGCAGGGGTTGCCAGAGAGCAAGCACACTGTTATTATGGTCTGTGTCACATGGAAAAGAGCTGAACTAACCTTTCCTGCAAAGTTCTATCGAAATTACAATTATAATCTTTAATTTAATTGCTCAGCTGACCAAAAGCCTTAAATTCTGGTCAGGAGGATCTGGCTGCCAAAGCAGTCTCATATCTGACCCTGTGCAGGGTTGATCACATCCGAGGCTAAGTGCAGCTGTCTCGAGCTTCCCTTCATCCCGCACCCCTGCTCTTATTTACCTCCCCAGGAATCCTGAACACATTTCAGGGTGCCTTCCCTCTATGTTGCAGGAGGGTTTCTGCTCCCTGAAGCCTTTGCTCCCACACTCCCTTATTTTCTGTTCGGATCACCACTTTTTATCTTGGAAGCTGTCTTTCCTCGGGTGGCTCTCTGTTGCTCGTTAGTGATACGGGCTGAGGTTCTGTCACAGGTGCCCTTACAGTCTTGAGGAAAACAAACAGTGAGGCTACTTGAATCTGGGTGCTGAGGAGCTAAGCTGGACATAAAATGAACACTGAGTGAATTGGGGGAGGAGACAGTTTGAGTCCATTCATGCACAGTGACGCATACGGGTGGAGGAAGTTCTCCTGGAGATACGGCTGAGGTGGTGACGGGTTTCATGCAGATGTTTTATTCTGATCTGCGGAGATGTGTAGGGCAGGGTGGGGCAAAGTGGGAATGAGGGGTGAGTGTGAAACAGAAGTAACAGGCCTAGTCCACATAAAGACTACTTCAATGATGGATTTTTTTATTTTTATTTTTGCTGTATGTATGTCTATGTACCATGTGCATGCCTGGTGTCTGCAAAGGACAGAAGAGGGTGTTGGATTCCCTGGAACTGGAGTTGCATACAGATGGTTATGAGCTGCCATGTGACTGCTGGGAATGGAACCTGGGTCCTCTAGAAGAGCAGCCAGTGCTCTTAACTGCTGAGAGTTCCAAACCCTCAATGGTGGACTGTTTAAACTAATGTTGTTACTGGCTGAGATGCCTGGTTGTATTGGATATGAATCTATTTAATTCATGGGAGAGAATACGAACAGCAAAATATATCTCCTTCCAAGACTGGGAGCTAGTCTACCCAATGATGAGAGATGCTACAGAGTGGTTCATGCAGGCAAACCAACACTCTGTTCGTGAAAGGGAGACCATCTTGGACATCCTGGACCCAGCCACGCTGACAGCTGGATTAAATCACACAAGTGACCCCACAAGAGAGCCCATGAAATAAAAGAATCTCCCTGCCTGCCAACACACAGAATAATAATACAATCACTGTTTTAAGTTGGTGAACTTTGGGGTGTACCGTCATATAATAAATAGTTGAAATACTACCTCAATAAGCCTCAGACTCTACCTCTGTAACGTGGGGCTGATGTTACAGGTTTGTTGTCAACGCTGCACGAGGCTATTAGTGAGCACAATGCACAAGAAATACTTGTTGTTATAGTTAGGAAAAGTCGTAAGAGATCCTAAACACAAGTTGCAGGCATGCCCTTTGGGAAGCCTTATTCCCACAGGTACTTCCGTTTATGTGATTTCCAAAGGTTGGTTTTCTGAGACAGATAAAAGGTTTTGTTTTCTTTGTTTGTCTTGTTTTCTTAGTTTGGGCTACAATTTCTTACTAAAAATCTCTCTTTATTATTTATTTATGTGTGTGCACATGCCACAGTTCAAGCATATGAAGATAAACGGACAACATGCAAGGGTGGGTTCTTTCCTTTCATGGTATGGGTTCTGGGTATCAAACAAGCTGTCAGGTTTGGCAGCAAGCTCCTTTGCCCACTGAGCCATCTTTCAGACCCTTTACTACAAGGCCTGAAAAATGAACTATGTATCATAAATAGATGACCAAAGAAAGCTCTTAGATTAGCTACTTGGCCACCCATGTATCACATGCAATTAAGCCCTTAATAATTACCAGAAGTCGATTAAGAATGGCTGAAGGATAGCCTCCGTCCTTTGAAGGAGGAAATCACATAAATGGAAGTACCTATGGGAATAAGGCTTCCTAAAGGGCATGCCTGCAACTTGTGTTTAGGATCTCTTATGACTTTTCCTAACTATAACAACAAGTATTTCTTGTGCATTGTGCTCACAATTAGCCTCGTGCAGCTATTAACAGAAGGAACTGCAGTACACACTTGAACTTCAGCAGAAAGAGCTGCAGGAGATAAATCTAAAATCTTCTAGCTGGAGACAAAAGGCTTAAATTTCCATATGAAGCTCAGATACTTTAATAGGACAGCATATGATTCTGACTGGAGATCCCAGAAACAATACCAAGAATGAGCAGTGAAACAGTTCCCCAAAGGTTCCCTCTGTAATGAACTCACCCCCAGAGTTCCAGTCACAGACCTGGGCCCCACCTGAGAAAAGCTGACCAGCTGGCAGTACCTGCTTTGTCTGGGCACACAATGAATGCAGGTAGTTAATGATTCACAGTCGCAGGGAAGGATGTTAAATAGCTTCCAGCTGCATTTGTGAATTATGATTGCTAACTCTAAACTAAGTCTTTCAATCTTAGGAATAAAGAAGCTTTCTTTTCTCAAAATGGCTGACATCAATACTAATTAAATGAACAAAAGAGAATCAAATCTGCATTTTCTGCATGAAGTTCACCAAACTTAGGACATGCTTGTTCTAGACAAACTGAATATTCTAAATTCTAAAATCATCAAATGCACACTAGAGAGTAAGCCTGGAAATGGCACAGATGACCATGAGTGCCCTGGGTGAAGGATGAGATGCCAGACAAACGCTGGGCAGAGGCTACTAGGCAAGCTGGACACTAGACTAATTCCTTTTCCATAGCCCAGTAAAGTGCAAACCCCTAACCGGACACCTTGGAGAGTGCATATCTAGATTAACCCTAAAATGTGATGGGCAGGAGGCCGCTCTCTCGGGGGTAGAGCACTTGTCTAGCGTACACAAGGCCCTAGTTTTGCTCATGGAATTATTGCAAGGATTAAATGCTGATGGACATAAAGCTTTTGGGAAACCATTTGGTATAAACCAAGCACTTGGTAAAATTAACTATGTTTAAAAGCTGAAACAGCTATGAAAGCAGCTATTCCATAGACCAGAGGCTTATAGTCACAAGACATGTATGTAGCACAATGCTTCTCACCATGTTTTATTTTTAATCCTGCACTGACTGACAGCTTTTGTGAAGTGTGATTACATGCTTGACTGTCAGGAATATCAAATTATTCTTTTTTTTTTAAGCATTTGCTCTCACTTTCCTTCTCACAGGCCACTAAAAGTTCACTGTCAATAAGTGAACTGCCTTGAGTTGACTGTTCTCGCACACATGAAGGACTCAGAACTAACAACTGCAATCTCAAGCCGCAGACTAAACAGACTTAGGAAAACCAACGCAGCAGCAAGAAAGGAAGATGACTTGAGGGCCAACAAGCTGACAGATAAAATAACCCCAATAAGCTAAAAACAAAACAGAAACAGCTGTAAGAGAAAGACACCAATTGGTATTTTCCCCATCAGCGCTGTAGGGCACTGGTTCTCAACCTGTGGGTCTCGACCCCTCTGGGGTCTCACACCCTGCATATCAGATATTTATGTTATGACTCATCAGTAGCAAAATTACAGTTATGAAGTAGCAATGAGATAATTTTATGGCTGGGGGGTCACCACAGCATAAGGAACTGTATTAAAGGGTCTCAACATTAGGAAGGCTGAGAATCATTGAATGGGAGGTAGCCCCTAGAGAGCAAGTTGGCCAGAAGTCATCCACACAGAGGGTCCAAGAGGCACAAAAGAGGAAGGTAGAACTGACTGGGGCCTCGAGTGAGAAGTCACTCTGAGCGTCAGCACCAAACATCAATCGAAACCACAAAGGTCAGAATTTCTTCTTTGCCAGCACTCTCTGGTGGTGTGGCACTGAAGACATGCACATTCTTATAGTCACAGACACCCACCTGTGGTCTTAGGAGGCTCCTGAGGTCCACCCTGCCAGCCATACTGTGGATATCCTTGATAGGGGTACCCCTGAGGAGGTGGGTAGGGGTACCCCTGAGGAGGTGGGGCTCCCATAGGCCCCATCGGCTGTTGTGGATAAGGTGGGTATGGGGCTGTTGGGCCAGGGCCCGGATATGGTGGAGGGTTCTCTGGGTTCATCAGGAACCTAGCAATGCACCTAAGAGACAAAGGAAATAAAAATTATTTGCATATGGAAATCATTAGGAAACATTTTCCAGCTGATGAGATCATTTACCAAATGCCTTAAAGGTGCCTCAAAGACTGGAACACCTCTGGCCATGTCCATCTTGGTTCATTCTCATCAGAACCACAAGGCTATTTTCTTACATAGCTGCTTGTTTCCCCCTTGTCTTCCTTTCTATTCTAGATAGTAGGCTGTGACAACGGAATCAATCAAGTCAGTTTGGGGTCACCACCATGTACCTGCCTAGTACCTGTGGTCTCTTAAATAAATGTGTTGGATAAATAACCAGATATTTTGTTTTTAAATTCCCTGAAATGTCCACGACATGGACAGCTTTAAGACAGTAGAAAATCTAACAGCACCATAGTAGATGCTGGTCCACTAGAAAACCCTCCAATAAACAAGGTTAGGCTACAGCAGTGGACTAAGAGTACTAAGTACTAAGAGTCGGCACTGCCCGCAGTGACCAGACACGTCCCTGCTTTGGGTTCTGGGTAATATGGTTCTTTCCAGACCCACTGCTCCAAGCAGTGAGCTGCCCACGGAGAACACCAAGAAAAAATTTCCCCCAAGCTTCCACACTCCTGGGATTCTCTGAAAGACTCGCCAGGAATCCTCACTTGTGTTCACAAGTTCCTGCCCGCAGTGCTTTGTTTCTATGAGGGAGGCTATGCTTCCTAGTCCTTGAGCCTATTAAATATTCTCTTGACTGGACTTGAAGCTTTGAGGGCCAACATATTGCTTCCATCATCACTACAATCTCCACAGTGCCTGGCACAGAGACTTCCAGATGAAAAGCAAACAAATCATAACTGGGGAACAAGGCACCCTCTACATGAGTCACAGAATGGCATGAGGTCTGCGATACCGGACTGCCTGACTGTTAAGCATCTCTTAGACTAATATTTAACTTTTCACCTATTTGAGTATCTTCTAACCCCAATTAAATAGTAGGAAAGAGTCGAATAATTACAACTTAGTCATCTCATTATTAATTCTTTTCCAGAATATGGAATCAATATTAAGTGATTTCCTGAAAGCGAGAACAGTCATAGGTTCCCTAGAGGTTCTGGATTAAAGTAACATATTTTTCTGGTTATCTATTTAACTTCCATATTCTTCCTTCCAAATAGTTACCAGATTTCCAGTTAGATACCATCAGTTCTTCCTATAGCTCATGTGCTTCAAGAAAAGCTCATCTTGTCCCAGCTCCAGGGGGGAACCTCAACCGCCAAGGCAATCGTGGTTGGCATCTCCCGTTTTCATCACAAATGATTCAAGGTACCCAGAACTGAGCGGATCATTAAGGTCATTTCCTTGTGACTGGAACTGGTTCTGCAGTGGTTCAGTCAGTAGAAAGCTCTAACATGCTTACCCAAGCTCCCCTTGCCACTAACACAGACACACAAAGTCTATGAAAACTATGACCGACATAATTGTTGCCAGCCAATCAGCAATTCTGTCAGCCTTAAGACGCAGTGGGCATTTCACACAGGCAGATCAGAAAGAAGGTGGAATTCCAGATGAGTTTATAACAGATCATAAATCAAAAACTGAAGTCCAGCCTACCTAAGCTGTTTGCATAGAGTTTCTAGTCCTGGGAACCAAAGTTTAGCATGTCAAGTAACAAGCAACGACGTATAACACACATTTAGGAGGTGGGCTAAAATATTGGGGAGTAGGTATCAGTGTGGCTCAAATTCTTCTGGGCAAAGGGTTGAAAGACAAAATGACTGCTAGAGTAAAGGCATAAACCTAGCAGAGGAAGTAAGGAGAGAGGAAGAGGCCCTTGAAGGAAATTATAAATCGATGTTTGTATGGAATCAGTATTATAAGGGAATCTATTTTACCACATCTGCATTATGCCTTCCACTTTAAAGTCTTAAGTCTGAGAGGAACTCAAAAATCAACTAGTGGGGCTGAGGAGATGGCTCAGTGAGTGAAGGACTTGCTGCTTTACTCAAGCGTGAGGACCTGAGTTGGAATCTCCAGAACCCACATAAAGTCAGGCTCAGCAGCACATTAAATGTCTGTAATCCTGTTGTACACAGCCACAAACAGAAGAGGGACCTGTTTTCAACACTGTGAAGGGTGAGGACCAACGCCAGAGAATGTCCTTCACACACGCATCATGGCAAGTGTGCTTGTGTGTGCACACGTGTTTGTACGCACACACACACACACCTCAAGAACAGTGAAAACCGTCGTTGATTTTCCTATTCTCTGACCTCTGTTATATGCCAACATGACATCCCATCCTACCCCAGGAAGCCTTTGCCCACAGTGACTAATCCGACAAGCACTGCCCAAATGTAGACATAGGGAACACTGAGCACTTGTGCAGTTTCTTTCTTCTCTCCTACCAGGAAGGCCGATTAACCTAGAAATCAATCTCATTAACTCTCATATGCCCATGCTTTTATTATTTAGTTAGTTAATTAGCTAGTTAGCTAATTAGTTAGTTAGCTAGCTAGTTAGTTATTTTGGTTTTTCAAGATAGGGTTTCTCCATGTAACCTTGGCTGTCAGGGAACTCACTCTGTAAACCAGGCTGGCCTCAAACTCACAGAGATCTGCTTACCTCTGCCTCCAGAGTGCTGGGATTAAAGATGTGCGCCACCACTGCCTGGCTCCCATTATTTAAGTCATCAAAGTAGAACACAATCAATGCAACTACTCTGCCTGAAACTCATTATATATGACCTAACTCCATTAAAACTGTGTTGTAAGCTGATCCATCCAGCAATGACCATCCTGTAATGACCATTTTCATTTCAGGCAAAGCCAAAGGCTATCCTTCCCCAAAGATATTATTCTGAGAACAATGGGCAGTGTAGAAGAAACAATGAAGTGCACAGAATTGCCACACTTGGTGCCCGCCGCCGCCACACTTCCTGACTATTCTCAACCCATTTGTCTGTTTTCACTCCTCACTATCCTGTGCGCTCCTCTTCCTGAGGCCCTCAAACCACTATTCCAAATGAATGTGCTCTTGCCCCTCAATCATGGTTCCTTTTAGCCTTTCTCCCTTTGTTCAGGCAACAACAAGTCTAAAGAGGAAACAAAATCATCTGTTCCTGGAGACACGCACAGAAAGCCACACGGCGGCTCTGACAACCACGACTCCCTCCCGCACAGGCATGCCTGGGTTCTTACAGGAACAGAGACATGTCTATGTCCAGTTTCTTCTAAGCAAACACAAACAACAAAAACCCACTCACAATAAAAGAACAGCAAAAGCCAGAGAGAATCTAAACTGAATCAAGGGTCTAGAGCTAGGATTTTAAAAGCAGGGCTTCACTTGGGGGCAAACCTATTATTCTCCAGCCACTAAAGAAACAAGCTGACCTGACCAAGATCCCCTAACACAGACACATGCATTACAAACCACGCTGCATTCATTAGCAAAGTACTAATTTTGAATTTGAGACACTGGACTTTGTTACTTGACTGGTTTCCCTCATAAATTTGGTAAAACATGAGCCTTGCTAAAAGTAGAGCATTACTAAAGACCAAATGTGAACAGTATGAAGCATTAAAGACCAACAGGAGCTTCAAAGGGAAGAGCTGAAAGGGAGCCACAGCAGGACCCATGAATGGGCTAGACTGCCCACTGTTCTCCCCATCGCATTCAAGATGCACACAACAGTCTCAAGATCACCGTCATTCTGCAGTATGGTGAGATGGGCAAAAAACTGTTTGTGAAAGTCGTTCATAGAGACACTGTAAGGCCTCATCAAAATAGAGAGCCAAGAAATAAAAATGATAGTCTTGAAAAATACCATTGTTACAGTCTAGCTGGTAGCTGCTGGCACTGCCCCTGTGGGCAGTATGGTGAATACATTTCCTTCAGAAAAACTGAACAATTTTAGTGGTTAAAAAAAAAAAAATCAGATACCAGCCGGGCGGTGGTGACACACGCCTTTAATCCCAGCACTCAGGAGGCCGAGACAGGCAGATCTCTGAGTTCATGGACAGTCTGGTCTACAGAGTGAGCTCCAGGTCAGTCAGGGCTACACAGAAAAACCTTGTTTCAAAAACAAAACAAATATAATACCAATACAGAAGAGGACAACAAAGAAATGACTTCTCCAGTCAACTATGGTAAGACCATGCACAGAGAACTTCTATTTATTGCTTTATATATTAATGAATGGACAAAGATTATCAGACGCTGGAGGGTGAGGCCTTCAACATAAAAAACCAGAAAGGTGGTGGTGCTGCCTTTAATCCCAGCATGTGGGAGGCAGAAGCAGGCAGGCCTCTGTGAATTTGAGGCCAGCCCGGTCTACAGAGTGAGTTCCAGGACAGGCTCCAAAGCTGCACAGAGAAACCCTGTCTTGAAAACCAAAAGCAAAACAAAAACAAACAAAAAGACCAAAAAGGGGCCAGCAAAATGGCTTGGCAGGTGAAAGTGCTTCCTTCCAGGCCTGATGACCCAACTTCAATCCTTGGAAAGCAAGCACTGACTTTCACAAGGGTACTACATATAAAGCAGAGAAAAGAAATCATAACCTACATACCTATAGAAAAAAAAGCTATTCCGGTACACCCATCTCATTAGTTTATCTATTGGTGGGCTCTGTTTTCATTTCTGTGCATATTATGTAGGGGTCTAGTGCTGAAGATTGAACCCACAGCCTCACACTTGCTAGGCAAGCACTCAACCATTAATCTACACCCTTAGCTATCAGTTCTACGCTCTTGAAATACAACTGAATTCTGTGCAGGAGAGTTTAGGAGTTGGAGAGATGGCTCAACTGGCAAAGAGTTTACCAGGAATACATAAGGACCTAAGTTCAATCCAAGAAGCCACATAAAAAGCGGAGCACAGCAGCCATTGACGTATAATCCCAGAGCCAGGGAAGAGCAGACAAAGGGACCCCTGGAGTTTCCTGGCCTGCTAGTCTAGCCAAAATGATGAGTTCCAGGTTGAGAGAAACCCTGTCTAAAAAATAAGATGGAAATGGACAAGAGGAGAATATGAGACAGGCTAACAGGATGTGGAAAAAAAAAACTCTACTCAATATGTGTGTGTGTATATACACAAAACTGTCAAAGTTAAAAAATAAAGCTGGGCAGTGGTGGTGCATGCCTTTAATCCCAGCACTCAGGAGGCAGAGGAAGGTGGATCTCTGTAAATTCAAGGCCAGTTTGGTCTACAAAGTGAGTTCTAAGACATCCAGGGCTACACATAGAAACCCTGTCTCGAAAAAATAAGATGAAGTAAACGATGAAGACTAGAAAAAGACATCAACCTCTGACCTACCTATGTACATGCACACATGCACATACACACACATGCACACACAAAGAAAAAAACTTGAAAGCTATATAGTCTGCACAATCCCACATTTTGATAAAATAAACACTAATAAAAAAGATCAATGTAATACAACAGAATAGTCTTGGGCTGGAGAGAGGACAGTTGTAAACAGAGTTGCCATGCGAACCTGATGACCTCCACATGTCTCCCTCTCTCCTCTCTCTCTCTCTCTCACACACACACACACACAAATTCAATTTTTATTGCAATTATCCAATTTTATTATGTTTATTTATGTGTGAGTGTTGTGAGCATGAGTGTCCATGACACTTGTGTGAAGACGAGAGGATGGCTTGTGGGAGTCAGTTGTCTCCTTTTACCATGTGGGTCCCAGGGATTGAACTCTGGTCACCAGGCTTTGTGGTAGATGCCTGTAACTGCTGTGCCATCTTGCTATCCCCTAAATTAAACTTTAAAAAAAAATTAATAGAATGTCAAGTCATAACACAAATTCACAGTACAGTGACTTAATTTAACAGAAAGGCACCTCTGCAATTCAGCAAGGAAAAGACTGTGTTTCCAATAAAACAGTCTGGATTAATGGCTATGGGGGGGAGGGGTGATTCCTAGCTTTATATACAAAAATAACTCAACACATCATAGAACTATAAATAAAAGCTAGAGCATCACACTTTTAGGAGAAAGCATGTCATATGTTCAGTTTCTCTTCTGACTCAGCAATTCTCTTCCCTGATAACCAGTTATGCCACCCTTAACTACAGGGATGTTTCTGAGGAATCGGAATGGCTACAGAGACCTGCTTTAACTACAGTATTCATTCTGAGGATTCTGAGGAACTATGTCATTGGTGATTTCCTTGCTGTGCAAACTACAGAATCTTTTAACCAACTACAACTCCTACTCCATCACCACTAAGCAGTTTAAAAGGACCACTTCTTATATATGCAGTGCAGCTGGTGGTCCATGTGTTCAGCATGTTCCTATATGCTGAAGGGAAGAAGCTCAAAGGCTGCCACAAGACACATACCCCAGAGTAGCTGTGAATTATAATTGCTCCACACTGGAGACTATGCAAATCAGTGGCACAACAGTTTAAACTATGGTACGTTTATACAGGGCAAACAACAGCCACCCAGAAATAATAAATCAAAGAACTACCACTGTGAGAACCCGGTGATTCTCAGAGACAGGTGAGCACCATCAGCTGGATGTTGTTCAAGCACCACCGCTGATGTTCATTCATCTGAGGAGCAAGAGCCACCAAGACTTAAGGACACCCCAAGACAGACAGAACCTCCAGAATGGCAGAAATGGTCTGGATCTTGAGCTGAGTCATATTTTCATAAGAATATACAAATCCACCAAGTTGAACAGTCAAGTTTTCATATTCTAGATTGTAAAGCAAACAGATAATACTTAGCTATAAGAAAAAAATCTACAATCATTGAGTTAGGTGCTGAAATCACAGGTGATTTTTAAAAATTATACTTACTGTGGTGGCCACTGTTAGTAAGTTGAGGAAATAAAGTTTTCTTGATGCTTTCTGAGATATTTATGCTGCTAGCTCTTTTTAATGACCATTTTGCCTCTTAAGACTTGGCCTCTTCTGATGAGTCAATTTTCCTTCCTATTTCCAATCTTCTCCTTATTAACTAATAATTCCCCTATGTCTGTCCACTGCTGTTTTCCTGCCTTGGCTTGTAGCTGTGACTTTTTGTCGTAACTAGGAAGATTTTGGCTGGGTAATGACACAGAGCTAAATAAAATTTTTTTGTGTGTGACATTCACACTTTCTCACCTTTGATCTTCTTATTGAAGCCTGAAGTCAGGATACTTCTAGCCTAAGAATCCTTCCTGGCAACTTGTATAATTGCCTTTGAAGTTAAGAAGACACGAAGACATGATCTTAGCCTAAAGGCCTCCATGTCTTTCAGCTGCCCTTTTAACAGTATATTTGTGAACAGATTGTTTTATATTTTAGGCCCTTCAACTTTTTTTGAATCTACACCATAATTTTATGTGTAGATTGCTGATCTTTGAAAAAATCTCTAGAATTACTGGTTTTGTGCAGCCATCTCTCTCCCTGACTTACAGTTTTCACTAAAATACTCCACTTAACTGTAACTTGGGTATGCTAACCTTATGCAACTCACATTTGCCATTTATTCAGCCCATGAAAACTTCCGGAACATCAGCTGTAACTCCACTCTAGGTTCCTGCACTACTGAGACAGTGTGGACAAGATTCAGTTCCTGTTCGGACTACAGAGACAGACAGACAGCAGCAGCAGCAGTCACAGACCAACCTCTAAGAGGGGAAACGAAGAGCACTGTGTGCAAGAGTAGACAAGCAGACAAGTCAGTTTCTAAACAGAAGTGATGATCCTACTGAGAGCTACTCCATCTTCACACATTAGTCAGAGGCAACAATCTGGGAAATATCAAAGAAAAAAAGAGTACATTTCAGGGCTGGACGGGGATCACTATGACAAGAGCCAGTTGTATGGAATGAGGCTGAAGGTGAGCACCGTTGTGCTAAGGACAGACTCAGGATGCTCTTTTATATGCCTTGCTTTTCATAATCACCCTTTACTGTTTTCAGAAAGAATCTTAGGGCCAGGCGTGGTGGTGCACGCCTTTAATCCCAGGACTCAGGAGGCAGAGGCAGGTGGATCTCTGAGTTCAAGGCCAACCTGATCTATAAAGTGAGTTCCAGGACAGCCAAAGATACACAGAGAAACCCTGTCTTGAAAAACCAAAGAAAGAAAGAAAGAAAAAAAAAGAATCTTAGAACTTTATTCACCTCTACTTGCCAGGTTACATTATGAAATTCCTACTGAGCATCAGGACCAGAGCCGGGCAGCAGAGATGAGATCTAACATTAGCTTAGGCTTTAGCATCAGGACCAGAGCTGGCAGCAGAGAAGAGTTCTAATTCTAGCTTAGGCTTTAGCAACTTCTCTATTAGTCAATTATTTCCAGGAAGGAAAATCTGCGAGATTTCTAATTTCAAAGGTCTCATTAAGCGGTCCAGCTACTCAGATTGGACAAACTCAAGTTAGGAGGTCCCAGAGCCACATCTCAGAGCTCTACAATGTCCCTGAAGATGAGGTACAAGCAGAACAACCTTCAGTGGGAAAGTCAGGCCGCAACAGTGGATGGGCTGAGGAAAGTGATCTCAGATGAACTCCACTCATAAGCAGTGTTTACCGAAGGGCGCCTGCCTGCCTAACATTCCCTTCCTTCCTGACATCTCCCTATATTGCCCAGGCTGGTCGTAATTGAGTTCCTCCTTTCTCAGCCTCTCAAGTGCTGGATTACAACTGTTTCTCACTGTGCCCAGGTCATATTTAAAATTATTTCCCAAATAAATAAATGAACATTTTATCTATTGAACTGGTAAACCTACTACCTTTAGGGGGTTCATCTTACAGATATATATTACAGCAGTATGCTAAAATTCTAAAATTTTATATATACGCACATTTTTATATATTCGTAACAGCAACATAACACGTATACAGGGTACATACTATTCTAAAAGCTCATCATTATGAGAAGGCAAAATAAACCCAAGTACTCCCAAACTATAGAACTAATACTGCTGAGAGCCTTCAAAACAATGAGACAGAATTACATGGACCGATGTGGTTAAATAACAGCAACAAAGCAAAGCAGCAATTTGCAATATAGCGCATTCACTTAGCTATTTGGATTTTAAAATAAAGTTTTAAGTCAGGCATTAAAATCCCAGCATTTGAAAGGCAGAGGTGAGCAGATCTCTGAGTTTGAGGCCAGCTAGCCTGGTCTACATAGTAGAGTCCAGACCAGTTAGCAATAAGCAATAAGATCTTCTCTTAACCAATCAAACAAAAGTAAATAAATAAAAAATTAGGTTCTGCCAGGCACACGCCTTTAATCCCAGCACTCGGGATTAAATATGCCTAGCCCATATGGCATATTTAGCAATAAAGGTTCACAATGCCTACTGATTATCCCTGACTAAAAGTCACATGGATTTTAGGGAAAAAATTAACTAATGTCTTAATTTACTGAGAAGGAAAGGCTGCTTCTGGACACTTCCAAGTACAAGGAAAATAGAATTTGTTTCACTACCCATGTGGGAACACCTGGCTCCAAGGCAGCACCCATAACCTCAAGCACTAGCAGGTTCCCAGGCAACCAGCCTGTTTCAGCCTTCATTGTGTTTGGTCCTCTGCAAAAACCACAGGTTGTCTGAACTCAGGACTCCCTTTTGTTTTGAGCATCCAGAAGGAGTCTCTGGGGGCACAGCACAGCCCCTGGCCTGGCAGTCTAAGAACAGCAGGCAAATCCACACCCGCTTCATACCGGGCCCTACTTGGAGCCTCACTCAGCCAAGCGGCTCAGCTCTGGTCAGCAGCCCACTAACGCAACCATAGGTTAGTGGAGAGCCTATAGCTTGCTGCTCCTGCAAAAAACATCCAGTCACAGGACAGCACCTGAACTCTGGGACTTCAAACAAGGCAACCCTCAAAGTGGAAATGGAGAGAAAATGAGGCCCAGCAAGAGAAAGGATCAAAAGAGGGGGCAGCAGTGAACAGAAGGGAAGGGAGGGGGAAGAAAGCTGCTAACACAGAAAGCGAGTTAGGGAAATGAACAGGGTTAGCACATAGAAAACCGGAGAGAGGAAGAACCCTGCCCCCTGCCAAGTTGAGAGGACACACTAGAAAGGGACAGGGTCATCCCTCCCAACCAGCCTGAGAAAGCCACTTCCCAGGTCAGGCCCCCCACCAGCACAGCCCCTGAAAGGCAGGTTCCACAGCCTCCCAGAGCATTAGAGTAGGCTTTGTGGAAAAGTTGACATCTTGATGGCTTAGTAAAAGGCTCCTACAGCTTAATGTGCTGGCAATTTAACTGAGCGCCTGATGAATACCCAAAGGGCCCTCTTTGCTCCACCATGAAAGCTCCTTTTCTAGCCCTCAGAGAGAGCCACAGCTCTGTTAACACAGCAGGTACCCATGATAGACAACAGTAAATTTCAGTTCACACCTGCAGTACCGTGGATACCTACCACGTGAGGCTCCCGTAGATCACACCACCCCAGCAGCACTGCCCAACCTCTTCTGTCCTAGGGTATGAGCGGCATGGATAGCAAAGACTAGAAGAAACAAATGCTAAATGACAACTTTCCGTCACTACTGACACCTACAAAGAGCACTCCACAAGCAAAAAGATGAAGGACTCAAAGCAGTTGAGTCAAAGGAGTCAAAGAGACTAGAAAGTAATAGCACTGCCCTCGCCACCGGGAAAAACCTGAGTTTCCCGGGGCACACCTGCACAGAAAGGACACCACACTACGGCATCAACAAAGCCAGGCCCGAGTTAACACAGAGCATACCTTCACCACCTCTTAGGCCTCCTTATAGCAAACCACATCAAAATGGCAGTGGTTAAAAAAAAAAAAAAACACAAAAACAAGAAAAACAAACAAAGACAGAGGTTTCTATATTATACTTTTCTTTTCCGGGAGACAGTCTTGCCTGGAGCTTGCAATCCTTTTTAACTCAGCTTCCTGAGTGGTAGGTCTGTAGGTGTGTGTTACCACACGCAGTTACCTATTCTCAGCAACTAGGTTCTTCATTTTGTGGCTTTCTTAGTATCAGACTGTCATACAAGTTTTAGGGAGACTTCTCTGAAAGCCCGCCTACATAAACCAGCTCTAGCATCCACCTACTGCCACCTGGAAAACTCACCATGGGTGACTCATGTATGCACTATGATTTAGAGAACATATACAAACAACTCTATTTTAGCTTATAATATTCACCTTCTATTTGTGGCAGCGGGCACAGTACTTTTCAACTTTAAAGGCAACGATAGTTTCCCTTGTAAATAAGATTTCAAGTTAAAAAAATATTACCTTTATTGTGTGTGTGTGTGTGTGTGTGTGTGTGTGTATGTGTGCACCCCAGCACAAATGTACAATATGGTACACATCTGGAAGTCAGAGGTTAATTTGTGGGGGTCAGTTTTTCTCCTTTTTTCCCCACCAGGTGAGTCCTGGGATCAAAAATGTGAAGTTTGAAGAAGATGAAATGAGAGACAGTTACTGACAGCTGCACTAATTAAGCCAATTAAAGGTATAAGAGCCAGAAGCAGGGCAATGATGGCACACGCCTTTAATCCAAACACTCAAGAGGTAGAAGCAGGTGGATCTCTATGAGTTGGAGGCCAGCCTGGTCTACAAAGAGAGTTCCAGGACAGCTAGGGCTACACAGAGAAACCCTGTCTCGAAACCCCCTGCCCCCATAAAAAGAGTGTAAGAGTTGGGCTGGAGAGATGGCTTGGTGGCTGAGAGCACTGGCTGCTCTTCCAAAGGGCCCAGGTTAGACTCCCAGCACTCACAAGGCAGCTCCTGATGATCTTTAACTCCAGTTCCAGGGGATCTAATGCCTTCCTCTGAACTTCACGGCACCATGTATGCATGTGGCACAAAAGCATACATGCAGGCAAAACACCCATACGCGTACAAAATTTAAAAATGAGAAGTGTTTTTAAAAAAAAAAACAGCAAGGAAGGCATGGAGATAGGATAAAAATCACACATATGGAACATGATGCGTGAGAAAGACTTGAGGTTTCTCTTCTTCACTTGAAAACTTTTGCCCCAGCAGTGTTTTTTCGTTTTGTTTTGTTTTTGTTGTTGTTGTTTTTGCTTTACAAGACAGGATTTCTCTGTGGCTTTGGAGCCTGTCCTGGAACTAGTTCTTGTAGACCAGGCTGGCCTCGAACTCACAGAGATCCGCCTGCCTTTGCCTCCCGAGTACTGGAATTAAAGGCGTGTGCTACCACAGCCTGGCATCCCACCAGTTTCATAGCTACCGTCAGACATTGAAGAGCACCAAGAATCGTAACTCAAGAGTCAGCAGAGGCAGAGGGCTGCAGCAACTGGGATCTACCACTAGCTTGGCAGTGGCCTTTGCTGGAAAGGCTAAGTAAGTTCACAGGCTACCGCGGACATCAGGAAAGCATCAAGAATGAGGCTTAATTAAGACTCGAGACAGGCACGTTCCTATGCTTGCTACTCGCACGCCTCTCCAGCTGCTCCTATTTGCAGTCCTGATGCTGAAATAAGTGGGGAAGAAGTCTAGGCCATTCCCAGGTTTCCCTCTCCCTGGATATTTCTGCAGCTCAATTGTTCACCATCCTGCTCTCTCTGTTGCCACTGGGCAAGTCTAGGTAGTTTTCAAATATGATATATTTTCTTGCAATACTCTTGGGACTTGCTAACAATTCTTAAGCACACAATTAAGCACATTCTTAATTCTTAGTCATCAGGGAACTAGCAATAGGCATCTCTGAATGAAGCAAGCATTTACTCCCTAATGAGGACGTCAGGTAAAGCAAACCTTCCTCCCACCACAACTACCAACACTCTCTTAAACCATCTAATTAAGAAAGCTGTCAATCTGCTGCTCAGAGGTCAGACTCAAACCATTTGTCTCCCTTGCTTTAGATGTGAGGATCCTACCAGTCACACATATTTGGCTTTGAGGCCTAAATGAGTCCCAGTGTCCCTCTATTTATGGTGGGGTTACATCCCACCATAAGCTGAAACTATCATAAATTAAAAAAAATGTGGTTAATATAGTAAACACCATAGCTTAGCTCAGCCTATCTTCAATGTGCTTGCAACACTTAACACTAGCCAGCAGCTGTACAAAGTTATCCAGAAAGCAAGTACATAATGAAGTACCGGGTGTCAGGTATGGTGACACGTGCCTGTAATCCCAGTTCCTGGGAAGCAGAAGCAGCAGGATCAGGTGTTCAAACCTCGCCTTGGCCATACGGCAATTTGAGGCCAGTCTGTGATAGAGGACACCCTGCCTTAAAAAAAAGGGAGAGAGAGAGAGGAAAGGAGAGGAGAGGTGGAGGGTATTGAAAATCTGTAGTTAATTTATTGGACACCATACTGGAAAAAAACAGAATGATTATATGGGTAAGACTTTGTATCGCTGAAAAGCAGAACCCTGGTAGATCAGGGTAGCACTATTCCACATTTCCCCAAAACTTCCTATGGTAGAGCCCTTTGGCTACAGTTCTCAAGGTGGCATGAACCTTTCACAGGTGAGGCTGGGGAGCTGGCTCTTAGTGCCCTGGCTTCTATCCTGCTGCTTTTCATTGCTGACTCCCATTTTAGAGCCAAGCCAATTAGCTGACTTGGACAAATGTGGGGAGCTCTGAGGTCTGGGACACAGCACTTGGCTTAGCTTGAGGAAACAGGAAGTCTCTTCTGTCCAAATTCCCTCAGGTAAAAAAGCTTTACCCAGGCAACAAAGTGAGAGGGCTGAGGGCTGATGTCATAGCTCCACATAGTTCCTGGAATAGCAAGCACCTGAATTTCTCTCTGGTCAGACCTGTGGCTGAACAAGATAGGGAAATTTCAAAGATAACTATTCTGATCTTTATCAATTTAGTGAGCAGTAATCCCAATTTCTTCCTTGGAAGAGCTTTAAGGACTAACTCCTTACAGGCTGAGACAATTTCCAGGACAATCTTACCATCAAAGGATTCTGGGTAGGAAGTTGCCCAGCCTCACAGCTTGCTGTTACTGGCTTACTGCAAGTGCTTGAAAGAACACATGGTAATAGAGAAAGAGTATAAGATAATGAAAAGTGTGCTTATTTGCACATGAAATACAAACAGGTGTTTAATCTCAGGCCTCCAGGTCTTGATCATTAGTAACTAAGTCCACAGAACTATAGGGCGGGGTGGGGTGGACAGCAAAAAGGCCTCTAAGTGTAAATGTGATGTTAGCAAAAGTGTTTGCAACTTTTACCTCTTTATTTTTAAACACTTTATTTTTATTTTATGTGTATGGGTGCTTTGCCTGCATGTATGTCTGTGCATCATGTGCATGCCTGGTACCCAGAGTCCAGAAAAGGGCATGAGACAGTTATGAGCTGCCATGTAGGTGCTGGGAATTGAACAGCAGCAGTGCTCTTAGCCACTGAGCCATCTCTCCAGTCCCCTGCTTAATCTCAGGTCTCCAGGCCTTCATCGTTGACTGATTAGTAACTAAGTCCACAAAATTCCAGGCAGGGGGTAGGGGGTGGAGATGTGGGAGGGGCAGAAGGGGTGGGCAGGGTGGGGTGGACAGCAAAAGAGCCTCTAAGTGTAAATGCGCTGTTAGCAAAAGTTTGTAACTTTTACCTCTTTTTAAAAAAATTCCTATATCTCAAAATACACCATTCATCCAGGAATATTTTTAAAAATGTCTTGCTTTGGAGCAATTTGAATTTCATATAGCTTCTCATTAATTCTCCTTGTATCTCTGTGAAGAGGGCACCAACCATGACAAGAAGGGAGTGACAGAAGTGACCGGGATGAAAGGTTCAAAATATACCAGGCTAAGCCTCTCACCTCAGCCCAATTCTTTTGAGTATGTAACCCTTGATAGCCTGGAACTCACAATTCCCTTCTCTGCCTCTTAAATACTGGAATTACAACACCAAACAACTTCTCCCACTTGGCTAGTGAGATGGACCCCCCATGGGTCGTGATATATGCTTGGCAAGAACTCCAACACTGAGCTACATCACTAGCCCTTGGCAACAGTCCATGTAAGGAAAGCCATGTGTCTCAAATGCTGGAAGGCCAGCCCTGGTGTTTATCACACCTTGTCTTTAGGAAAACACACTAACAATATTTTTCCCCTGACAATGAACTCTTAAGTTCTCTACCAATGAGAAAAACACATGGGAGTGGTAAGGGTGAAAGAAAATGGAAAATTTCCAAAGAAATTCTCAGTCTACCTAACTGTCCTGACAGCTCCCTGTGACTGTGTCTGGGGAGGGGGGATGGGAAAGCCTGTTTCTTTCCAGAGGAGGCCGAATTAGCTGGACATCTGAAATATGATCAGAAACTGGGAAAACTGTTAACAGAAAAAAAAAAAACCTGATGTGCCAAGGCATCTAATTTCTAGACATTCTTTTTTGATTGTTGAGACAGAGTTTCTCTGTGTGGCCCTGGCTACACTGAGTTCGCTTTGTAGACCAGGCTGCCCGGGAACTCACAGAGATCTGCCCTGCCTCTGCCTCCCAAGGTGTGCATCACCACTGCCCGGCAATTTCTTAAGAGGTTCCTGCAGAGATTCTTGAGAACCTCTATGGCCTAGCTGGGCAGTGTGACGCCCGTCTTTAATCCCAGCACTTGGCAGGCAGAGGCAGGTGAATCTCTGAATTCTAGGCCAGTTTGATTTACAGAGCGGGTTCCAGGACAGCCAAGGCGACACAGATTTGGAAAACCATTAAAAAGCAAAAACAAACAAAAACCCTCTAAGGCCTTTAGGCATTTTGCTGTTTTGTGGTTGTGTCTGTTTTAAAAGCACCTATCTTAGGGCTTCTTTTATAGAGCCTGATTTCACTGAGCTGGCTGAACGTTCATTTTTCTCATCTCAACCACTCTAGATAGGCTCTCCAGAGTGCTGGACCAGTTTCTGCATTTACATGTAAACCAGCTGAGGCCACCTCCTAAGTTCTCGCCAATTCCCTAAACTGCTTTTTACGGTACAAGATCCCTGGAGGTCCAATTTTGTTTTCTGGAGTGAAACAAATACAATACAAATCGGTGGGAAAGTTTGGTCGTTTCAGTTCTTTACAGAAAACAAAAGATTTGATGTTTTAGCAGAATCAATATATTTCAGAAACACAAAAATATATATACATCACCAAATCATAAACTCAAAATACACTTTTCCGGTTTCTTGGGAAATCAAGAAAAAATAGTCCAATTAATATTTAAACAAAGCTGGGTGTTTATGGTGTATGCCTGTAGACCCAGTACTTGGGAGGTGGAGACAGGAGGATAAGAAAGCAGAAGCCAACCTGGACTACATGAGACTCTATCTCCTCAAAATCAGACACACAGGCACCATCCACATACAAAGTTAAGCAATCTCCCTCTGAGAAGACCAGAAACCGAGGGAAGTTGAGTAGGAAAAACTTGTGAGCTGTTTCACAATTTACACCTTACTCAACATTCCATAAGCTTGGTTTGGTGCTAATTCCCTTTAGTGACTTCCCACATTGAAACGCCTGCCAATCAGTTCGGTTTGGATTTCACCCTAGGGATAGGGGTATTTTTGCAAGACATGCCGAGGTCTCTGAAGGGCAATGTGCTGGGAACATTCCAGTCTCTATGCAAAACGAAGAAAGCCTTCTCTCTCACCCAATCACTCTACCCAGTCAAATGAGATACAAGAAAATAAGACACGGTTGGGTATGTCCTTTCTAGAATAAAATTTAAATGTGCTGAAGTGTTCCCGGCACTTAGGCTGCCTGAACCCTCACCCATGTCTGTTATAAATATACCAGAGTTCAGGTGCTGTCAACTCTATCCCGGAATCACACCAACCACTTCAGTGTCTCCCCATCACAGTGATCTCCCTTCCCTAACCCAGTCTTCATGGCCCCTCCACAGCAAACAAAGCCTCAGCTCGCTCAAGCTTTTTCCCCCAACAGGTCCCAACTCAATGCTCCAAACTCTCCATCCTAGATAGCCCCAGCACGTACTCTATATAGAGTTCAAGACTCGGGTCTCCTTTCCCAGAGGTCCCCTTTCCCTGCCCTCAGTCAGGACCCTCTCCGGTTTCATCTCCTCAACAGGTGTACACTCGGATCCCGATCCTGCGCCCACAGCAAGCGGCCGGGGTTCCCTGCGCCCACACCTTCCGCTCCGCGTCTCCCTAGCCCTTTGCAGCTCACTCCCCCGCGACCGGTTCCCCACTCCCAGGCAAGCTCGACCCGAGCACGCGTCGCCGAGCGGCAGAAATCGCAGCCCAAGGCGAAGAAATCCAGCAGCTTCCCGCAGACGTCCCCTGAGACAGGGTGGGGCGAACCCGCTCTGTTCCCAGCCCGCGGACTCCCTCGGACCCCACAGACCACGGGAGACCCTCAGTCCGCCACAGACGTCGGGCGATGGCACCGTGGGGTCCCCTCCTCCTCAGGAGTCGCTCGCCCCAACCCGCCACGCCGCGGGTCCCGCCAGCTCTGCCCGCGCAGCCGCCCGCGCCTCCCCGCCTCGGGCTGGCCGCCCCGCTCCAACCCTACCACCCTCACCTCTCTGCTCCACGTCGCGGCCGGGTGCTGACCCGGTCTTGTTGAAGAAGACAGGACCCGACAACGCCAACAGCACCGCACCTGCCGCGAGCCACTGAGCCGCAGCGGCGCGCCTGACGTCACCCGCGCCTCAAGCGCTGGAAGCCCCGAGTCACCTGATCTCCCTGGCAACGCGCGAGGGGGCGGGGCCAAGTGAGGGCGGTGTCATAGCGCGAGCCCCGCCCCCTCAACGCGGTGGGGTTCACAGCCTGGCCCTTGGCACCTTGCGGTCCCGGGCTGTCTCTAGAGTTCCTCTCCAACTCCTTGCGGGCACCCCGCCCCACGTCGCTAAAGCTGAAGCCTGGGAGAAAAGGCAGGGGCTCTGGGGTCTAGCTCGATGCACACACAGTACGTCGGGTTGTTGTGAGCTGCTGCCGCCTGGCCTCTTCTCCGCTGCTAGCTAGGTTCACGAGCCTACTTTGGAGGACAAGGGCTGAGGCTGATGACTAAATTGCACTCTGGCAACTTGCCATAAACCTTGCTGCAGTAGTGTGTGACCAGTGCTTGAGAATGTAACGAGACTAACTGCAAGAATAGGAATATTTATGTAGGTCCTGGTCCTCAGGGTCGCCTATTCCCACAGGAAAAGAAACCGCTGCAATGCTCCCGGAGAACACCCTATAAACAAGTTTCCTAGTCCTACTTGAAAAAAGATTAAAAAAAGAAAAAAACTTCGATTTTCATTTTGGAAACTGATTTTTCGGGGCTGGGGTATATTTCAGTGGTTGAGTGCTTGTGAAGCATGAGCAAGGCGAGATTGACTCCCAAAACTGGCAAAGGGGAAAAGTGACCCAAATTCCTCATCTTGATTGCTATACTGGTATCTTTACACCTCTGTCACTGCCCAGTCTTTCCAAACAGACTATGAAAATGTAAACAAATTAAATGAAAATGAAACACACCCCAGGGGGCCTCGTTTTAAGAGCCTTTCACTTCTTGCTGACTTCCATTTCAGTTTTAGTCTCCCACTCCCTGAACCTCTACCAAGGTTTTCTGTATGTCCTCCCAGGCTTTCACACAATAGGATCTTTGACCAAGAAGTTAATTTACAACTAACCTACTGGGTACTCTTTGGGGCCAAGCTGCTTGAGATATAGCATCGGAAGATTAAGAATACATAGATAGAGTGACCATAGTTCATACCTTTTAATGCCAACATTCAGGCTGAACCTGGAAGATCTGAGTTTGAGGCCAGACTGGGTCACACAATAAAACCCTTTCTCAAAAAAAGAAAACACACATACATGCATACATGTGTGTGTGTGTGTGTGTGTGTGTGTGTGTGTGTGTTATGGGCTGTCTTACATCTAACTACTTGTTTATTGTAGTGCCATTTTTTTCACCTGTATTTTTTTTTATCATGTATTTATTTTGAAACAGGATCTCGTGTTTCCCAGGTTGGCTTTGAACTCTCTGTATAGCTGAGGCTAGTGAATTTCCTCCTGCCTCTGCCCTGAGTGCTAGGATTGCAGGTAAGTACAACTGTACCTGGTTCTATTTGATGCTGAGGATCAAACCCATGCTGATTCTGAGCAAGAACCCCACCAACTAGTATAGCGCATAAATGGAAGACAGCTGTGGAAAGCAGGGAAGCATTGCAACTGAGCTAAAGGAGAAGAGGGATTGGAAACACAAGAGTCTGGAAGATCCTAGGGTGAGAGTGTTCAGTAATAGGATCACAGAAGGCTCAAAGTCAGCTGCACTACAGAATGAGACCCTAGTTTGTTTGTTTTAATGAAAAAAGGAAACTTGAACCCAGGCAGAGAACAATGGAGAGAAAGATAGTGGGCAGCAGAGAGGCAGGCAGGCCTGAGATATCTGGCAAAACTAAGAAGACCTCCATCTAGAAAACAAGTCGGAGTTGGGATAAGGGGAGAGAGTTGGGCCAGAATGAGGTTTGAGGGATCCTGAGGTGGGGGCGGGGAGAAGGGAGAAGTGGGCAGTGGTTTGGAAACAGATTTCTGAAAGGGAAGACAGAGCAGAGGCATGTAACAGCATCAAAAGAAGGAAGTCCAAGAGGCTGAAAGCGTGAGGCCTGGAAGGAAGGAATGGGGCAGGGAGATGACACAACAGAGCACCTGCCCAGTTATGGCTTCAGGGCCAAATGACAGGCTGGCAAGGAGAGCAGCCTTGTTCATGAGCCTCCGAGGACTAGAGGTCATCCAAGTGTACCCCCACAACTATCTATGGAACATTGCATGTTTGAGCCACCCTTTACACAGCTGTGACATACAGGGAAGAGCAGATATGGGTACATCCATAACTACATCCTGACAGTATTCATTAAGACAGGCTCATCTGGACTGGTGGTCCATGCCTGGAATCACAACCCCTTGGAAAGGAAGGAAAATCTCAAGTTCAAGACTACACACCAAGACTCTGTCCAAAAAAAAAAAAAAAAAAGGAATGAAAAGAAAAGGGGGCTTTGGTTTTGATTTTTGGTTTATTGAGACAGGGTTTCTCTGCATAGTCATGGCTGTCCTGGAACTCACTCTATAGACAGGCTGGCCTCGACTCAAAGATCTGCTTGCCACTGGGATTAAGGTAAAGGGATGTGTGATGCCTGTTCTTGGTTGTCAACTTGACTACATCTGGAACTAACTAGACCCCAAGCAATTGGATATACCTGTGAGGGATTTTTTTCTTAATTAAATCATTTGAGTGAGAAAGCACACCTTTAATCTGGGTATATAAAGGACACAGAAGGAAGAAGCTCACTCTTTGCCTGATTGTTTTCAATGGCAAGTTCATTTCTTCACTGGCATTAGCGCCTACTTTGGGGTCCTGGCATATACTGGAGACAAGCTGAGACATCCAGCCTTATGAACTGAACTACTACTAGATTTTTGGACTTTTCGTGGGATATATGTCTTCTGTCAGTTCTGTTCATCTTGAGAACCCTGACTAATACAGGGTTTTCTTTTTGTCTGGTCTATTTCTAGGCCCTTGCTAATGAGTCTCCTTATCTCGACTCTGGGTGAGCAAGGTGGAGATGAGGAGGAAAGGTAATTGATTTGAAAGAGAGAAGAGCCTTATGGCATCTGCTTAAGACCAGGACATATGAGGGCTGCCCTGGGGAAGAAAGGAAGCCAATGCATCTTTTCAATAAGTCCCAACTACTCCCCTTTTCCTGAGTTAGTAAGGGTGACAGTGAAGGAATCATTATCAAAGGATAAAACCAAACATCCCTTCCCCTGCCTCCACTGCTGACAGACAAAGTAATGTCCTGTGAGTAAAAGCTCAAGGTTGGTGCTGACAGGTTCCAAGAACTAGTGACGTGGCCAGTGGGCACAGCCACATGCTTTGTTCTAGGATCTGACCATGTCCCAGGACCACATTAGCCCTGTGCAGAAGCTGCTGGGCTTTCATCAGGTCTTTTCAGGAAACAATGTGTGGTAAGGCGTTCTGGAAAGTCCATGAACCAAAGAAGTTGCAATGAGTTTCAACATGTGTTCATTGGTAAGAAGCGTCCAATGATGTGGCGGCAACATGGTACAATGAGGGGAATCTATGCTTTGGGCAAGTCTTACTTCTATCAGTAAAACGACGGCGCTACCTCACAAGATTATCATAAACTCTAGGTGACCTGCAGGGCAAAGGAAGAGCCCAGATTCATAACTTTCTATTTTTGTGGTGCCAGGGATCAAATTTGGTTCCTCACACAGCTAGTCAGGTAATCTCTCACTGAACAACACTCCCAGAGCCTTCATAGTTTTAAAAGTCTACTACGGAAACTATTTTAGGAGCTATGGATATGGGTTGGTGGATAGAATGGGACTCGAGCATGCTAGGCAAGCAGTTTTTGATACCTAGCATGACGTAAATCAGGCATGGTGGTACATGCCTGTAATCATACCAGTTAGAATATAAAGACAGAAGGATTCAAAGTTCATTCAAAGCTATAGAGAATTCAAGGTCAACATTTTTGAAAAAAAAAATAGTGTTTCTTGGACTAGGGGTATGGTTACATTGGTAGAATGCTTGCCTGGCATGCATGAAGCCATAGGTTAGATTACTCAGTACCACATTGGGAGTGGTGGTTTTATACCTGTAGTCCAGGACTTGGAAGGTGGAAGCAGACACACAGGCGTCCAAGGTTGTCGTCAGCTACATAGCAAGTTCAAGACCATCAGGGAATATATAGACCACCATCTCCAAAGGAGAGGGGAGAGAGTTAGTTTCTAATCACCCTGGCTGGGTCTTCCAGACACCCAAGTCCTGCTGAAAGACCAGACAGCATGGGAGTTTACCAAGCCACAGTGAAACTGAATTGTAAATTGCTGTATCCTTTGCACCCTCGTTGTTCATGGTATAAGCATCATGCCAGTTACACTGGCTACAGTATACTCTAAGAAAGGGAGGGTCTGGATCAAAGCCTTGAAACCTAGGCAGAAGCTGGAAAAAATGAGCATTCTGGCTCACAGAGCATCTGCATCAGGGCTCCGTGAGTGAACGGATGAAGGAATGAGCAAAGGTAACCAGGAATTACCAGGTAATGTGTAAGATCAGCCTGATGAGTGCTTTGCTGAGCGAAGGAAGGAATGGATGAATGAGTCAACATATAAGCAAATACCATAAAAAGAATGGAAGAACGGTAGACACCCAAAAAACAACCTAAGCTGACTGAAAACCAGGAAGTTCTGGAAAAGAGAGACAGAAGGAGTGTAGGAGTTTTTGAGATAATGGATTCTTCTGGACCGGCAGGATTGCGATGGGACTCTGTGACTTACTGGTCACATGACCCAGACCAAGTGACTTAACTGCTGTGCAAATAGTTCCTTCAACTGTAACAATGGAGATAAGATTGTTAATTGCTTTACAGCATCCCTGAGGATTAAGAAACTATGGAACCAAAGCCTGGGGCCCAACATACAGTTAAGCCTTCAAACTGTTTTATTACTAAGAACTAAGCAGAAGAAAGTATCTTGAGTCTAGAAATGAAAAAGAACCACTCAAGTTCCTTGAATTGGGAAATGGGAATGGAATACATTGTTTTGTGAAAAAAAATGTTTGGGAGCAGAATTCAGGTTGGGTCCGTAGAGCAAAGGTGCAGCTTCTAAGGGTTAAGGGCAGGCCAGGAGCAAGAGCTGCCACTCCCAAGAAAGGAAGCCTTCTTTCCCCACCCCCATGTGGGAGATGGAGCCTGGTACTTGGCATCCTTGGTAATCCTATTAGCGAATGTCAGTAGGCACACAAACAGGGCATCTTTTTGGAGCTTACAGGGCCAATGGCATATGCTAGAAAATGCTCTTCAGTCAAGCACAGCAAATTTTAAAGTTCTGGAGAAATCTACTAAGACTTGGCTCATCTCAGTGCCATTCCTGCCCCCACGGTAGATAGAAGACAGATGTGACTATGACCAGACATGCACAAAACCCAGGGAAGAATGGTTAGCGCCTCCTTCCATGATGTGGGATTAAAGAAATGAGGGGGGACCAGGTGGTGGTGGTGCAAACCTTTAGTTCCAGCACTTGGGAGGCAGAGGCAGGTGGATCTCTGTGGGTTTCAAGGCCAGCATGGTCTATAGAGAGAATTCCAGGACAGCCAGAGCTGTTACACAGAGAAAACCAGGAGAAAGAAAGAGAAAAAGAAGAAAGAAAAAGAAACAAGGCTGGGTTGGGGCTCACTTCTAAGCTCATGACACACACCTGTAAACAGAGCATTTGGAGGTGGGGACAGAAGGATCAAAAATTTAGGGTCAGCCTCAGCTACAGGTTGAGGCCAGCATGGGCTACATAGCCTGTGACCTGCCTCAAAACCAAGCACAAACAAAACTACTATTTCCTAGGCCAGTGCTCTCATGGAATTTAAAGTGCAGTCATTTGTCTCTGGCCGTGGTTTCCATCTGAGCAATGGGTCTCAGCTTCGTGCCTTTTTCCTAAATTCATTTTTTAATTCAGATCTGTTAGTGGGAACGGTCTTTGCTGCAAGCGCTAGTCAAAGCACTTGAGTTCGTACGAATACTAGGTGTACCTGGATCCAGGTGAAAGCCAGCCATAGGCATCTCTCCGGTTCTCACTGTTTCCTCCACGTGTCTTCATTCAAGACTACTCGGGAAGTCAGTCCTTCAGCACCCGAGTGCCTGCTCCCCACTGAAAGGCTCAGCACACCGGAGGCTGTCAACAGCACCAGGGAAAGCCCCAGGATGAAATCTTGGGTTTGGATAACATACGGAACTGGCTTTCTTCTGAGTGTAGGGTTGTAGGCAGGGCTGTGAAGCCTTGGCTGGTCCTGTGCTCACCTCTGGAGTGAGAAGTAAGCTCATTCTCCTTAAGTTCCACAGGAGGGAAGAATGGCTTCCCAAGGAAAGTGGAAGTTTAGTAACTAGAAGTAGGAGCTGGCCCCTATCGGCCACCAACACCAAGAGCATAAGTCTATTGAAAGTTCCAAAAGGCTGATGTCATAGAATATTCTAGGAGGCTTGAATTGCCTTGAGAATCTCTCATCTTCTTTGGTGTTCCAGCAAAGGAACATCTAATGAGCAGAGAACTCTGGTACTCAGAGTCCAGCCTCTGAGAGCACTGGCCTTTGGTTTTACGGCAACCAACTTCTCTGAAAGCCCGGCTTCTAAGGAAGGTGCTTCAAGGAGCACTTAATGCCCTAAGTGTGTTTGTACAGCTATCAAGGGCAGCACGTAAGTGCATGCATTTCTAACTAACTGATTCCTGCCATGGCTTGGCATCCTGAGAGTGACCTTAGAAAGCCAGCCCTAGAGCAGAGGCCATTTCTCTCCTGGGCTGGGTCTCTGCTGATGATGACAAAGAAAGTCCCGGCAACTCTGAAACATCTTCCTGCCTTTTAACCTTTTAAAGAAGAACAAAAGGAAAAACAGTACACACGATTTGGAAATAATAAACCCACCAGTTCATCTGCATTTCTTTTTATGAAATAGGCCAAGGAGAATTTAGTATGTGACACAAGAGTTAGGGAGGCATTACATATCTAATTAGATATTAGACTTACATATCTAATACATTTGCTGAGTAACTACCACAGGCCAGAGGTTATAGCAGGCTCTGGAGATGTAGCAACAAGGAAAACATTTTAGCCAGTCAGCACTGGGGAAGTGGAGAGATCAGGAGTTCAAGGCCATCATCTGATATGTACTGAATCTGAAACCAGCCTGGGATACCTGTGACCCCCGTCTCAAAAGACAGAGAGGCAAATTTCTGTTCAGGAGAACATGGAGATTAAGTGGCAGGACTGAGGCTGAAATCCACAGACCCATATCTGCCTTTAGCTTGAACTTACTTCTAGCCTGTGGCTGGGAGATGATTGGGAGTGGTGGTGTCCGTAGTGAAGCAGAGAAGAAGCTTTATGCAAAGGAAGCAACTACTCTAATCAAGTAGTAGCAATTTGTCATGGGGAACACAGTTCAGTGTGGCCAGGCTCTGATTTGCTATGGTCTTTTTGAGACAGGTTCTTACTGGTTAGCCCTAGCTGGCTTGGAACAGGGTGGTCTCAAACTGTTGATCTTCCTATGTCTGTCTCTATCTCTCAAGGGTTACCATGTCCCACTCAGATTTCTGTTCTCTCTCTCTCTCTCTCTCTCTCTCTCTCTCTCTCTCTCTCTCTCTCTCTCTCTCTCTCATGTGTGTGTGTGTTTGCCATGTGGAGGTCAGAGACAGTCCTCCGTGGTCAGTCTTCATCTTCCACCTTGTTTGAAACTGGGCTGCAGGTGTTCATCCATGCACACCAGGCTAGCTGGCCCATGAGCCTCCGTCTCTGCCTCCTGTCTCACTGTAGGAGTGCTGGAACCACAGATGTATGCTGCTCCGTCCATCTTTACACAGGGATGCAAACTCATGTCTCCATGCTTGTGCCGCTAGCACTTTCTTTACACACTAAGCCATCTCACCAGCTCCCATTTTCTTATTTTCAACAAAACCCAGCAAGCAACATTTCAATGGAAAAACAAAACAAAAACAAAGCAAAATCAAGTTTTAAAATACTGTAAGCAAAATCTGCTGGGTGTAATCTGGCCACAGATCTGTTCCTGTTTGAGGTTGCACTGTGCCCACTGGGTCCCTGGGAGGTAGAATTCCAGACTGCAACCCCAAAGCTAACTATGGGAAGAAGCCTGCAACTCTGGAATGCTCACATCTCTTAGGTTGATTTTTTTTTAAGACTAAGGAAAGAAAGTTGAGTCCTTATTTACCCAAGAAGCAAAGGGCTTTGGGGAAGGTAACAGGAAGGAAATAGCTGGAGCCTTCCAGTACTGTGTTGTGGAGGAGGTTGGCATAGTACTCTCTTACACAGGGCTGACAGACCCACTTCTCTGAAAGGGAAAATTTAACTTTAGGGCAGGCTTCATGTGATATCTGAGGCCCTAATAATGATCATTATGCTGTCAGCATGCAAGGCTTGGTTCAAAATAATTCTCCTCATGCAAATCACAATCTACCTACTTCTTGATCCTTCCAAGTCGCCTCTGCCTGGGACCTCCTACACTCAGCAAGGTTTTCATTCTTGCTGGCCTTCATTTGTCGAGAGACGGTAGCCACAGGGAAACACACGGAAGGCTTATCCAGGGTGGGCTACAGCCGGAGTTGGTCTCTGGTAGTGGCAGCATCTCTTCCTTTCCTGGCCTTTGGAAAGAAAAGGAGAGGGGAGACACAGAGTAGCTTCCACCACCAGCAAAACAGCACCAGCTGGACATGATGGTGAACACCCGTAATCCCAGCACAGTGGGAGGCTAATGCAGAAGGATCAGGAGTTCAAGGCCAACCTTGGCTATATATGGAGTTTAAGGACAACTCTGACTTCATGAGGAGACCCTGTTTCAACAAAACAAAAAACAACACCCTAGGCTGGAGAGGTGGCTCAGGGTTTAAGAATACAGGCTGCTCTTGAAGAAACATGCTCAGTTGCCAGCACCGACACTGCAACCCACAGCTGCCAATAACCCCAGTTCCAGGGACTCTGATGTCCTCTTCTATTCTCTGAGGGCTTCTGCATGCACATAATGAACATACATACACACAAGTGGATATATATACATATATATGTATGTATGTATGTATGTATGTATGTATGTATGTATATATATATATATATATATATATATATATATATACATACTTGTATCAAGCCAAGTAGGGCAATCTGTGTCTGTAATCACAGCTTTATAGAAGCTGAGACAGGAGAATTACCTACCAAGCATTTAAGGCCAGTCTAGGCTACATAGTTCCAGGTCAGCCTGAGCTACAAACCCTGTCTCAAACAAACAAACAAACAAACAAACAGACAGACAAAACAACAACCAAAAGCATCCCTCCATCAACAGATTATAACTCTGCAAGAAAATATTCATAGTCAAAATATGTAAAGGAATCCCCATCCTTGGATCTTAACAAGATCAAAAACCTCTGTTTACTATAAGAATTGTTTCAGAAGGAAATGAGTTCTGGCACAAGAAAAAAAAAGTCTCATTTCTATCAGCTCTCAAGATAGTAACTTCACAACCATCTGCCATGTGTGTTTTATGAGAGCAAAACAGCCCTGCGGAGCAAGGGGGACAGATTTGCTGTAGCTGCTGCTGCTGCTGCCTCCACCACCTCCTTCTGTTGCTTGGATAAGGCGAGGACATGCAGCACTGCTGTGAGATTCTTAGAAGACCCAGGCAAGTGCTGCTGGCTGGAACCTTCTACCTCTGTTTGCACTGTGAGCCTCCAAGTTCCTATTCCTCTGGGTTTGAGATCCTTCTCGTAGGAAGCCACTCAAGCCACACACAAGGAGGACTTAGATACCTTCAGGGGGGCAGGGACACAGCTTATACCCACACCCACCCTTCTTGTGAAAATCATTCATGATTACCAGGTGGCTTCTCTTATTTTGGGGGAGGTAGCGCGGTGCTACATAGGGCTCAGAGTGTCGGGCGGGGGGCTGTAGGCTCCTACATCCTTACTTTGGGACCCAGAACCATTAGCTGAATCTTTCTGAACCTCAGTTTCCTTACCTGTTAACTGGGAATGACAAAAGTATCATCAACCTAGAAGGTTCAGGCTCAACCACTGTGTGGAGGCTCAGTAGGGCAAAGTGTGGTCCAAAGGGCTCCGTTCCCAGGTGCTTGTTCTTCAGTTTACTGTAGTCCCCAACCCCACCCCAGGAAACTTCTGACCGTTCTATTCACACCTTTACAAGTTAAAACATTATTCCCCTTAATTGCTGTGTCTTGGTTTGTTTTTGAGACAGGCTCTCATGTATCCAGGCTGATCTAAACTCTCTAAGTAGCCAAGATTGACTCTGAACTGCTAATTCTTCTGCTTCGGCCTCCCAAGTGCTATTATTACAAGAATGTAATACAGTTTCCACAGCACGAGGAATCAAATTCCTGAAGGTTGATCAGGAACCGTTGTGGTGCAGATGGCCAGGACCAATCAATTACAATTCTTCAGCTATACCTTTGTTCACATCACACCCAGAGCCTTATGGGAGATGCTGGCTTGACCTGGCTCTCTGGGCCACTTCAGCCTCAACCCAGATGACAGTGTACCCATTCTGTCCTCCATTCCAGGAGCCTGGAGAGGCTCCATGGGCAGCCACAAGGTGTGGAGTCCCCCTGTATCAGAGAGAGCGTGAACCACCACACCTGTTGGCTCACTTTCTTCTTCCTGAGGTAGCGCTTATGTTTGATAAGTCGCACCCCTTTTAAGGTAGGCAGTTAAGTGGATTTTGACAGATCCCCTCATATCTACCATAGCATGCAAATGTAGAATATTCCCATAGCCTGTCAAATGTTCCTGCATATATATATATATAAATATATATTAATACATATGTATATATATATATATATATACAGATTCTTGAGTTTCATACTAGACCCAAAGCTTCTAAATCCAGAGTTTGAAGCCTCTGGGTCTTGCCGTGTGACGAGCAGCTCTCCTCAGAGGCAGATGTACACCAAAGCTGGAAGTTATATCCTCTGGCTCCTCAAACTCTGCAGCTCTTCCTCAGCTTAGGTGGGTGTACTGATGAGTGGCCGAGTTTGACACTTCTCCAGGACCTGGCCCCACTCCTCCCCCCATTAGCTCACTCTACACCCCGGTTCCTGCTCTCTGCCTGCCTAGGCTGGAGATCTTGCTTGAAGTATAACATCACTCTGATATTCCCAGACGTAGAGTTCTTCAGGGGGGTTTCATGCCCTGCAGGATCAGGTTGAGAGAAGTTCGGAGCCTCCCATCTCCCACAGGAAGCACTTCAATAATACTTACAATGTGGGAGGCCTGTGATTGTCCCAGATGGCCTCATGCCTGTAGGCAGCTTAGACAGTACACTCCACCAGACTAACCCATCCTCTCTGCCACCCTCCTGTTCTTGGGAAATGTCACCTCTGTGAAGGCTTCCCAGATCTACTAAGTAGCACTGGCTTACTCTCTGCTGTCATCATGACTCTTCTATGTGCCCAAGTGTTTCTGCTCACTAGACTCTGAGAGATTTACAGTTTTAAATTCTTAAGTCTTTATCAGGGCTGAGAAGTTCCTGCAGGATCTGGCTTCTGTTCCCTCTCTATCCTCTCCGCCCATCCTGATTTGGTCAGTTGCCATGGCCTCAGACTGTGCCCAGACTCACCAAACTCCTTCCTGGTCCCAGGCCTTTGTTCTTTAATGCTCTTTGCCTGGAATGCACTCTACCTTGTTTTCGCATGGGTGGCTCCCTCTTTACTCCCACTGCTCAGATGTCACCCCTTTGAGAATTTTTACCTGGCCAGCCAATCAAAATAGTCCTTTCTTCATCATTCTCTCTTACAAGACCACATTTCCTTCCTGCTAGGACTTATTACATGATACTTCTATTCATTAATTCAGTATTATTATCATTGTTTTGTTGAATGGTTTGCTAAGATTGGGTCTCCTGTAGCCTCTGTCACCTTTTCCTGGTTTGTTTTGTTTTAGAACTTTGATTGGAACACACTCTTCTGTCTGGTTTCTCTGAGCTAGTGTGCTTTTGAGGTTCAATCATTGTATTGCTTGTTTTCTGTTTCTGTAATAAAACACTGACCAGTACCAGGAGGGGAGGAAGGGTTTATTTGGCTTACATTTCCATGTCACAGTCCGTCATTAAGGGAAGTCAGAGGAAGAACTCAAGAGGAACCTGGAGACAGAAACCGAAGCAAAGGGCATGGAGGGGTGCTGCTTACTGGCTTGCACCACACAACTTGCTCAGTTTGCTTTTTACACAACCCAGGACCACCTGCCTAGGGGTGACACCACCCACATAGGCTGTGCCCTCCCACATCAATCATTGAGAGAAAAAGTAATCCAGAGACATGCCCACAAGCCAATCTGATAGGGGCAATTTCTCAGCTGAGGTTCCCTCTTCACAGACAACTCCAGTTTGTATCAATTTGACAAAAACTAATCAGTGCACTCATGTTGTGCATTCCTTGGTCTATTGTCCTTTTTATTACCAAATGATAAGCCATTGTAGGAATCTACCATAATTTATTCACCCGCTGATGGATACCTGGGCCATTTCCAGTTTGGGATGTTATGAGCAAAACTGCTCTGGCAATCCGTGTCTTTGTATGATAAGCTATTTTCTTTCTTTCTTTTAGTGAATATTTGCTATGGAGCTTGCTGGGCTTACGGTCAGAGTATGGTCAGTTTCATAAGGGATTCTGACTTTTCCCCAAAGTAATTGTTCTAGTTCACACTCTTGCTAGCAACATGCTAGCCTTCTTTAAAACTTTAGTATTTTTTTGTATTTATTTTTAACTATATCTATGTCTATGTATCTATGTGGGTATGTGCCCATGAGTGCAGGTGCCCTCACAGGCTGGGGGCATTGGATTCCCTGAAGCTGAAGTTCCAGGTAGCTGTAAGCTACCTTTTTTTTTTTTTTTTTTTTTTTTGAGACAGGGTTTCACTTTGGAACCTGTCCTGGAACTAGCTCTTGTAGACTTGTAGACCAGGCTGGCCTTGAACTCCCAGAGATCTGCCTGCCTCTGCTGGGATTAAAGGCGTGCATCACTACCACCTGGCACTAAGCTACCTTAAGAGTGTGCTGGGAACTGAATCTGGTCTTCTGGAGGAGCAGCAAGTGCTCATAACGACTGAACTATCTCTCCACACACTAAGCTAGAGTTTAATTGTTCTTATCAAACACACATTATTTCCAGTTCTTTTTTTTTCAAGTATTATTATTGTTTGTTTTCTTTGAGACAGGATCTCACTGTGTAGCCCTAGCTGGCCTGGAACTCATTATGTAGACCAGGTTGGCTTTGAATTCATAGAGATTCACCTGCTTCTGCCTCCTAATGGCTGGGATTACAGACACAGGCATTTTGAGAGACTGGTATTTCCAGTCTTTCAAATTTTAGGTATTCTAGCCAGGTGTGGTGGTGCATGCCTTTAAACCCCAGCATTTGGGAGGCAGAGGCAAGGGGAATCTCTGGGAGTTCCAGGTCAGCTAGGGCTATATAGTGAAACCCTGCCAAAAAAATAAAAGCTTACCTATTCTAATTGACACATGGTATTACATGTCACTGGGATTTTAATGTACAAGTCTCTAATGGCCAATGATGTTGAGAAACTTTTCACGTGTAGATGTAGTTTTGAGGCACTTGTTAAACTCTTTCCTTCATTATTTTAATTTGACTGTCTTAGTACTCCAAGTTATAAGATTTCTTACTAAATAAAAATCTTTTGTGAAAAAAAATATTTAGGCTGAAGAGATGACTCAGCGGTCAAGATTGCTCAGTGCATAAAGATGAGGGCTGAATTCTGATCCCAGTACCCACATAAAAACTGTCTGGTCCCTCACATACCTGTGATTCCAGCATTGCAAGGGGCAGAGTATTTCACTACCACCTGGCACTAAGCTACCTTAAGAGTGTGCTGGGAACTGAATCTGGTCTTCTGGAGGAGCAGCAAGTGCTCATAACGACTGACTAGCTTGCTGGCTGCCTGACTAGCCAAAAAAATAAAAACCAAACAAACGAACAAACAAACAAAACAAGAACAAAACCCAACAACAGCAGGAGATCCAAACTGCCCCAGAGGATCTCTGTCACTTCAAGGCCGGCCTAATCTATGTAGCGAGACTACGTCTCAAAAATCAGTAAGTTTAATAAACAGAAAATTTTAAAAATGAGGAATCTTGTCGTAAAGGAATTACGGGCCTTTACACATTCGCACTTGTACGTGCGCTTGTCCTCACACGCACATATATGCGAAGAAATAGTGCAAAGTTGTTTCTGGTGTATGACCTCTGTGTTCATTTCTCTGTCTTTCCCTCTTGGCTAAGGCTCAAACACAGGGCCTCACACAGGCTACACAGTGGCTGCTAAGCCCGGGCCCACACTACTCCTCTAGAAAACAATCAGTTGTTGGGTCCGTTTTAAGCACTGTGTGAAGTCAGGATTGAATTGCAATGCTTTCCATATGGATAGTCAGTAATTCTTTTTAAACTGTATTTATTACTGTGTGTGTGATGTGTGTATGTATGATGTCTTCTGTGTATGTGATGAGTATAAGGTATGTGGTGTGTGTGCACGCACGTGTGTGTGTGTGAGGGATGTGTTTATGCATGATGTCTTCCATGTATGTGATGAGTATGTGGTATGTGGTGTGTGTGCATGTGCATGCATACATGTGTGTATGTGTTTATGTATGATGTCTTCCGTGTATGTGATAAGTATGTGGTATGTGGTGTGTGTGCATGTGCATGCATACATGTGTGCGATGTGTTTATGCATGATGTCTTCCATGTATGTGATGAGTATGTGGTATGTGGTGTGTGTGCATGTGCATGCATACATGTGTGTGATGTGTTTAGGCATGATGTCTTCCGTGTATGTGATGAGTATGTGGTATGTGGTGTGTGTGTATGTGCATGCGTATGTGTGTGTGCATCTGCGTAGGTGCCAAGGTACTCCTGTGGAAGTCAGAGGACACCCCCCGTGGCGTCATTTCTCACCTTTCATCTTTACGTGAGTTAGGGATCAAACTTAGGCCTTCAGGTCTGTTTAGCAAGTTCTTTATCCACTGAACTATCTCATCGGGCCAGATAGTCAACGATTCTACCACTATCTGTTAAAAAGTCAGTACCTGATGGGGCCTGGTGGCTCAGATCTTTAATCCCAGCACTTGGGAGGTAGAGACAGGATAATCTCTGTGAGTCCAAGGCCAATTGGTTTACAGTTCCAGGCCAGCCAGGAAGCGAGGATTACACACTAAGATCAACTCATAAAACCAAAAAAAAAAAAAAAAAAGAAAAGAAAAAAAGAAAAGAAAAGTCAATACCTGGGAAGACCTAAGGAGAGGAGGTGGAAAATAAGGGGTAGATATAATCAAGATACATTGTATACATTTTCAGAGACTCAATTAAAAATGTTATTTTTTGAAGTACCATTTTCACCTATAATTATTCAGATTTTGCATCTTTAAACTGTTATTGATCTCTCTGTAAGTTCCATGTTTGTTCTAGTCTAGCCTGGGCCCTTCTCTATCTCTGCCACTTCCTTGCAGGCAAAGAAATCAAGAAAAGGCTTGCTCGATGCCTTTAAGATACAGAAGTTAGGGTCATGGAAAGTGAAATGATCACGGCCGTGGGACAAGTGGGTCTTGGTCCAGGGGGAGCACAGTGCAGAGCGGCATGTGTACCCCCGAGTGTCCAGTGAGCATCAGAGGGAGTGTGGTGTTCCCACGGCTTCCAGTGTCATGGACCAGTCTTCCAGGCTGCATGGCAGGACTCCAGAGCGGGTGTGAGAAAGGATGCCTAAATGGGGCAGCCAGGCCAGGGAGCTCTACCACAGTGACAGCAGGGAAAAACGGGAGGCACCGGATGAGAGGAGGGGGTCACAAGAAGCTCCCTAGACATATTTACCTCACAAATACTAACTTTTGGGGCCACATACCATCTTAAACACTGGAGATCCTTGTTAGAAAGCTAAGCTCATCCTTAAAGCGGGTGTGGGGGCAACAAAGGGCAAGTACAGTAATTATTACCAAGTCAGATGTGTGAGGGACGATTGTAACTTCAGTACGTGGTACTGAGGCAGGAGAATCTGCAGTTTGGGGTTAGCTTGGGCTATGTATGAGTTTCAGGCCAGTCTGAGCGACATAGCAAGACCCTGTATCAACAACAAAACAAACAAGATTGTAACACACCAATCTTACTCCTACTTATTTCCTCAAGGGATGTAAAGTTCATGCTCACGTAAAACCTATACACAAATGTAAAGGTGCTGGAGAAATGGCTCGGTAGTTAAGAGTGCCTGAAGCTCTTACAGAGGACCCGAGTTCAATTCCCAGCACCCAAATCAGAAAGCTTAAAGAGGACCCTAGTTCAATCCCCAGCACCCACATCAGAAAGCTTAAAGTTCTAAAAGTTTAGAAATGAAACAGTCAGGTAGTGGTGGTGCACGCCTTTAATCTCTGCACTTAGGAGGCAGAGGCAGGTGGATCTCTGAGTAGCAGGCCAGCCTGGACTACAGAGTGAGTTCCAGGACAGCCTGGGCTACACAGAGAAATTTTATCTGCAAAAAAAAAGAAAGAAGAAAAAAAAGAAAATCCCACCAGGTGAGTAAAAAAAAACAATAAAAGACATTTTAAAGATTTATATTGTCTTTTTATGTATGCGTATGTGTGTGCGCATGTGCCTGCAGATGCCCTAGGAAGCCAGAAGAGGGTGTCAATTCTTTGGGACTGGAGTTACAGGCGGCTGTCAACTTTCTGATGTGAGTGCTAGGAACTGAACCCAGGCCCTCTGCAAAAGCAGCCAGCGCTCTTTTTTGTTGTTGTTTTGGTTTGTTTTTCGAGACAGGGTTTCTCTGTAGCCCTAGCTGTCCTGGAACTAGCTCTGTAGACCAGGCTGACCTTGAACTCACAGAGATCCGCCTGCCTCTGCTTCCCGAGTGCTGGAATTAAAGGTGTGCACCAACACTGCCTAAAGCAATCACAGAGCCATCTCTCTAGCCCTTATAAATTACTTTCAAATGGTTCAGGAAATGTATGTCTATATAGAGAGATGTCATTTAAAAATATGGCAAAATGTCATCAGTTACTGAATCTAGGTGGTAGACCTACAGGTTCATTGTATTAGTCTCTTAACTCTATATTAGGAAATGTTCATAATAAAGAAAGTTGAAGGAAAAAATGAAGGCCAATTGCATATCACTGGATATGCACATTAATGAAGATGAATCCCCCAGGCACTGTGGCAAGGCAGAATGCTGGGGACAAAAGCCTGCTTGAGGGTGGGGAGATACAGCTCAGTGACAGCCCCTTGCCTAGCAGGCACGAGGGCCAAGCACACAGAAGGCTATGCACTGGGGCCAGCGAGGCCCAGAGGACAAAAGCACCTGCCACACAAGCCTGATGAGTTTGGGACCTGGAACCCACTGTGGAAGGAGCAAACTGGCTCCCAAGAGTTGTCCTCTACAGATCCGCCATGCCACACAGGTCTCTCTCTCTCTCTCCTCCCCCTCTCTCTATTTCTCTCTCACACATACACACTGTTTTTAAAAGGGCTCCTCACTATGAGATTATTCAGCCGGAAGGACAAGCTCCAAGAAGAGAACGGGAGCAGTGGTGGTCAGTGGTTAGGGCTGAAGGCGAGATTAGTGCCACAGCACAGAGGGAAACTGTAGCGGCCATAAAAGTCGTGATGGTGGTTACATGGCTGCATCTGTCAACACTCATAGGATGGTAAACTAAAATGCAGACTGCATGTAAATTGGGCCTTAAAAAAGAGCAGAGAAAAGGACATAATTACTTACCATGTGTAGGGAACTCATTGAAAGACAAGTTGCTAAAAGGCCAGACTCGCCTTCTTGTTTAAAGTCTTCTAGAGCAGTGGTCACCTAGTAAACTCAGAAAGAATACCAGTCGGTATTCGCAGCAAGTGCTTTTTCTCAATCTAGACTGCTGTGTCCTAGGGACCCCTGGCTGCGAAGCGCTGTGGAGGCCCCCTCGGCCCAGGCAGGTGCCCAGGGGGTGCTTGCTGAACCCGTGGTTTGGCCCTGTTTCATTCCTGTGGAGTTTTGTGCATGTCCCGCTCATCCTCTGGAGTAGCATTCTTCCGGGTTCTGTGGTCTCTGGGTGGAGGGCACAGGGGAACACAACAGCGTTAACAGAAGACAATGAGGTGTTCTAGCAGGAACCCCAGGTCAAGTTTCTCTTTCTTCAGATCAAAGCCAAATTTTCTTTTATGTGCTGCAGAGACAAGTGGTGTGAGTGTGTGTGTGTAAGAGTGTGTGCAAGAGATTGTGTAAAATAGTGTGCAAGAGAGTGTGAGTGTGTGTAAGAGTATAAGGGAGTTGTGTGTGTAAGAGAGCATTGACTGTGTAAGAGTGTGTGCAAGAGATTTATAAAATAGTGTGTAAGAGAGTAGGAGTGTGTAAGACCATGTGTGTGTAAGTGTGTGTGAGAGAGAGGGAGGGAGGAAGAGAAAGAGAGTGTATGCTGTTTTTGAGATAGGTTCCTTACTATTTAGCCCAATTGGTGTTGAACTCTTAGTCCTCCTGCCTCACCTCCCAAGTGTTGGATTATAGGTATGCGCCATTATACCAAGCAAGACTGGCCTATTTTAAAGAGAAGAAAGCTGTTAGTAACTCCCTTTGCATACTTGAAGCATGGGAAAAGTACATTACATTGCTTTACAATACCACAACACTCACTGTTTTTCAGGGACTTTCTCAGAGGTGGGTCCCTTCTGGCACTGGATATCTGTCATCCCACATACCCTTGAATGTGGTAGCTACCGTACAGGTAGTAGGTAGCCTGTTGGAGCGCTAAAGACCTAAGTACCATGGAGGAGAAGCCGCAGGCCTGCAGCTGCACCTCAGGGAGCTCTGACCTGACAAGACAGCAGCCCTCGCATTACCTGTTCTGCAGAGCCCTTGGCCTCCCCTTCAGCATTTTTCAGGGACAGCTTTGTATGTAGAGTCACTGTGGGGGCCACAGTATCCTGTGGGCTGTCAACATTTCTTCTTCTGACACGGAATAGGAATGTTTTCTCTACAGAGAGTGAGTGGTCCCATCTAGGTCAAATATGGGAGGGAAGGACACACTGCAAAAACAGCAGCTGCTCTTTCTAGCTTTTCAAAAAACACAGGCATTAGGGACACAGATTTTTATCAGTCTAGTTCATTAGGAGGGAGATGGAGGAAGGGAGGAGCAGGCTGTGCGTGCATGGAGGGAGGAAAGGGCTGCTGGGGTCTGAGGTCCAACGACAATAACAGCGACAAGAACAAAATCAAGACACTGTGTGACAAGTACCATGCTAATTATCCCAGACAATCTCTCTACTGTGCTATTTTCATTTCCATTTTCAGAGCTAGAACACAAAAATCAGACTTGTGTGTGTGTGTGTGTGCTCCCGAGGACTGAACCCAGGGCCTTGCACATGCTAAGCAAGTTCTCCACTGCTAGACTACTCTTCTAGTCCAACATCATGTTTTCCTTCCTTTCTTTCCTCCTTTCTTCCCTCTTTTTGTGGTGTTAGACATTAATCTAGGAGCTCAACACATGCTGAGCTTTTCCCCTCAGCTATGTCCCTGGCCCTGTTTTTTAGGTTAGGAAGAAAGGAAGGAAAGAAAGAAGGGAGGGAAAGAAGGGAGGGAGGGAGGAAGAAAAGAAAAATTGAGATAGGGTTTCCTTAAAATGCTCTAGTTGGTCTAGAACTTTCTATCCTCCTGCCCTAGCTTCAGGAGGTAGGGAGTTGGGCTTCCAGGCCCTGCCTCGATGATACACACATTTTTATATATACAAACTGGAATATAAATAGATTGGATGAGATCAGGAAGGGTATACAGTACAGGAATAATAGTTACCTAAGGAGTGCTAACCAAAAGCGGCAGCTTTAGTTTTTATTACATTGTGGAATGCCTGTCTTTTACATTGGAAATGTGTAACTATGTGTGAGCAATAAAACAAACAAACAAACAAATAAACTGGGCGGCACTAACGCCTGTGCACAAGGATCCCAGAGCTAAGCTGGATAGAACCTGGTCGCACAGACTGCAGATCTCATGTCTTAGGCCTCACAGCCTTTCAGGATCCTCAGAGTCTGCCTCCTGCTGGTGAAGGACCGCCAGCTGACTCCCAACAGCCACCGGCCACAAGCTGCCCCGCCCCTTGGGTTTCCTGGGGAGTAGGGCCAGCTCCTCTTCTCGGCCTTTGCAGCCCGCCCACTGTCGCCAAGAGGATTCCTGGCCAATCAGACCCTGGTGATGCCATACTCCAGGGATGAGAGTGGCAGGAAATCAAGGTCAAGGCCCCGGACACAATGAAGCCATTGTCGGTCCTCAGTCAGTTGACTTTCAAGCAGCGGTTCCCGCACCACCCTCGCTCCTTCTCCCCACCTCTGCCCCCTGCCGGGAAGTCACCCAAACTTCCTGAGGGTTCATTAGCCCCCGCGCAAAGAGAGCAGCACCCTGGATCCCACCCCTGGCGGCGGGGTCCAGCCTCCCTATGCAGTGTCCGCTCTAACCACCAGGTGGCGACAAAGCACCACATTCTGGGTAGGGGAGGGCTGCAAGGAGCCAGCAGCTCAAACGCAGCGGGGCGTGGAGGGCGCTGCCCTTCCTGTTTTATTCCAGAGCAACGCTCTCCCCCACCACACACACCACACACACAAAAGTCACATTTGCCTTTTCTGGCCCTTTACTCAGAAGTCACAGGGATCTCTAATCTCATGAGCTCTTTACTTCAGCAAATGGCAAAATGGCCGTGGGCTGCAGCATCCCCCCACCTCCCACCCCAGGATAAGAGACGGCGGGAAAGCGCCGGTTCTCTGCAGCCCCAGCAGGAGGTCCCGAGTGCTTTTCTGGTCCAGACTAACCAACCGGCTTATTAGCCTGTTGCGTGAATGCATAAATGTTACCTATGGTCACTCTTATCTAAATTCTGTCTCTGATGTTCTCACTCAGTGTCTTCCTTCACATTATGATTATTTGTAATGGGACACACGTTTGCCTAATTCCTACTGGTATGGGTTCTGTAAGAACGGGCTCTGGGAGCGCTTTTTGCTAAAGCGTCTAGTGTGCTGTAGGTATTTTGTAAATATTTGTCAACTTAATCAGCGAAAGATGCCCTACGGGGCAGTGAGGGTGAAGGCTGCCTTCAGGATTCAGAGAACTCAGCACGCTTGAGTACGCCAGGAGTAGCCTACCAGATAGCACCTGGTCCAGACCACCGTCACTTTAGACTGCGGGTCCCAGAGGCGCAAAGATTTGGGATTAAGATATGCTAGCAGTAACCACGTGGCGGCTCAGTTTCACCTCTTCTCACTGAATGTGTCCTAGAGAATTTTGCAGACAGAACCTTTCTTGATTCAGCCTCCTCAGGTGTGAAATGGAAACAGAAAAGCTATTTCCAAGGGCCATTGTGAGGTGCTGAAAGCACAGGGCGTGGGGCACAAGGGCTTAACGACACCAGTCATTGTCTCTGGGGCTGCTTCTGGGGAAGGAACTGGCAATTCAGGCTGCAACCGTGGTGTTCAAGTAACCGACTGCGCGCGCGACTGCGGAGGTGAGGGGTGGGTCTGGGGTGAGCAGGCTGTTCTGGTCTCTGCTATGAGTTAGTCCAGGAAGCCCGGATGGTGACAGGTCTTGCCCTCTGCTTGAGGACAGAGCTATTTCTGCTGTAATCACTGCTGGGGCGGGGGCGGGAGGGTATTTCCTGCAGCTTCTCCGCTTCCTTAGGACATGGGGCCTAGACAAGCCAGCCTCCATTTCCTTCCCTCATTTAACATTTGGGTCTCCTGTGCTGCACAGTGCCATGGAGACCATAGTGAGCAGAGCCACTGCGAACCTGCTCACAAATCGGACAGCATGCGGGTAGGGTAACGATCCAGGCCAAAAAGGAGCAGTAGTTTTAACTGCATTAGGGAGCAAAGTCTGGTCTCGGGATATTCCCTGCAGGAGCGAAATGAGAGCTGCTGAGGAAGAAAGGCTATCCCAGAAAAGTCCTTCCTAGGAACCACTAGATGACCCAGTGGCACTCGGCTTTCTTGGGCCTGGTGAATGGCCATGTGGGAGGAGGCAAAAGCAAACACACCAGAGGACACAGGCTGCTAAGAACGCATTGCCCTTGCTGTGAGTCCTGCACACACCCACAGGATGTCAGGCCCCAGCTGGGCCCTGGGGAAGGAGTAGGAACTTTTGGGGAGGTGGCCAGGAAAAGCTTGTCACAGATTCATAAGGCAGGGGTAGGGGGCTGAGCTTGGCACTTCTGGTTGTTATTGAGGGGGTAGGGAGCCACCCAGTTGTGGGTATCCATTCACAGCAGCCAAAGCACAGAGGGGTAGCCGACATCACAGTGAGTCAGAGTCAGGGCAGAGGGTAAGTATCCCAGCTCTGCAGCTTGCGACTTAACCCGAGCCTTGTTTCCTTGTCTATAAGGTGGGGCAGTTAATAGCCCTGATCTCAGAGTTTGTGTGTGCAGATGCACGTGCAAATGTGAGTGTGCAAGGGGGGCAAAGGTTGATTCTGTGTCTTCTTCAATTACTCTCCATTTTCTTTCTTTCTTTTCTTTTTTCGTCTTTTTGAAAGAGGGTTTCTCTGACTGTCCTGGAACTCATTCTGTAGACCAGGCTGGCCATGAACTCAGATTTACACCTGCCTGTCTCCTGATATTAAAGGTGTGCACCACCACTGCCCAGCTCCATTTTATTTCTTAAAACAGGCTCTTTCAGAGAACCTGGAGTTCACCAAATAGGCTAAACTTGCTGGCCAGCAAGCCCCAGGGATCCTCTGGTCTCTGCTACAGATTACAGGCAGGTACTGCCACACCAGGATTTTTGTGTGAGTGCTGGACATTGAATTCAGTTCCTCGTGCTTGCGTTCCATGCATTATACAGACTGAGGTATCTCCCCAGCCCACAGAATAGTTTTAAAGTTTAGTGAGATAATACATGAAATATCTTGGTGTGTAGTGGCATTTGATAAGCAGCATTATACATTTTTTAATGAGTACTTCGAAAAACTTACATATGTGTGCCTGTGTGCACATGAACGCAGGCGCTCTTGCGAATCAGAGGCTTCGGAACTGGAGTTGTGAGTTGTTTGGTGTGGATGCTGGGAACCAAATTAGAGGCCTCTGCAAGAGCAGTATGCACTCCTAATCCCTGTGCCACCCTTCCAGCCCCATAATCTGCACTTTCGCCACAATTTTCTGCCAGTTCAGAGACTAGGAACCTGAGACCCAGGAAAGGCTTAGAGTCCCACAACTAAAAGCAGAGGCATTGATTTGAACTCAAACTCCTCTGGCTCTAAAATGTGGACTCCTTTTGGGAGGTGAGAGCAGATCAGTGGTTGACTGGAAAGAAACTGAGTTCTGTTTTTGTGGATGCTACTGGTGGGTACAGATCTAGAGAGAAGGGTAGGACGTCCCAGTCTCTTTCCTCAAGGAAGCCTTCCCATGGCCCCAAGAGTTCTAGGAAGGACAGGGAGAGGAGCACTGGGCCAGGTGGACAGTGAGCCCCGGGGCTGGGAGCTGTGCTGGCGGGATCCTAGACACCTGAGCACGCCTCTTTGCCCGTTTGAGCTGCAAGTCCCCCACTGTAACTCCAGGAGTTTGTGGGGCCCTCTTACTCATTTGGTCTGGGGCCCTTCCTCCCCACTTCTGAATGCAGTCATCCCAAATAACAAAAGCAACTATGGCTACTCCGACACGCCCACGTGTCCTGTGCCGCTGGCCAGGCTGAGCCCACGTGCCAGGACGCGCTGGCTTGGCGCCTGCCCACCCCCATGAAAACTCGAGCGGCTCTCAGTTTTGAGACGCTAGAATTAAACATCCCTGGGGAAGAGGATGGGGTGTGGGAAGAGAAAACTCTTCCTGAACCCAGTTTTCTCTCTAGCTCTGGACAGTTAGTCCTAGGCTGGTGAAGAACAGCTATCTTGCAGTGCCAGAACAATGCCCGATGCCCGGGAAGCCTTGGTTTGGGGCGGGGGGGGGGCAATGCTGGTCTGCTGGGGGAAGGGCTTGAGTGGTCATGTAGGTTTTGGAGTCAGGGAGGCCAAGTTTTAATCTTTCTTCTGTCACCTATAAGGTATATAACCTTGGGGGAACATTTCACTTCCCTGAGCCTTGGGGTTAACCCATCTGTAAAACAGGACCAAACTCTCATGAGGGTTGTGAGGGATTAAAAAAAAAAAAAGTAATGAATGAAAAATTGGAGACCAAAGCCGGTACGGTACGTACGCGGCAAGTATTAGTAACTGATACCTGGGATGATGTCACTGAACTGGCTGCTGTTGGAGAAGGCTCTGGGATGGACTTCTGTGGAACGGGTGGTAAAGGAGTGTCCTGATCTAGATTTGTGGTAGCTGACAGCCCATTTTGGGCATCACACTGGAAGCTTAGAAACCTTAGGAATCACTTTCCTAACTCCTGCTACAGACTTCCATAAAGCAAGGTTTCCTGGCTGGCCTGAGTGGTAAGGGGACTTGAACTTTGTCCCCACCAATGCCAGAGTCTCGCTTCCCTGTCCCAGGGTAAAGAAGGCTCTGGGGTAGGATGAGGATGACCATGGTGGCTCCTTCTCGAATACCAGGAAGAAAGGGGCCATCTCTGCGGTTAAATCTGTCCAGCTGGCCCTCTGACACCGCCTTTTGGGGCGGGAGCTGTTGCTCCCCAGTCCGGTACCGCGTCCTCCTCCCCTCCTCAGGAGAGCAGCGGGACTGGACCTGGAGCAGGTGCAGCAGAGGCCTGGGCTGCGACACTCGGATCTTTCAGTCCTTTCCAGAAATAGTAGCCAAAGCAGGTCCTTCCAGAGTCGTGGTGACTGCGAACTCCCATTCGGTTCCGGACAGGATCTTTGTGTTCCTCCCCGATTTGGGGTCTTTGGCTCCCTGCCCACCCACCCCTCCAGTTCTACCCAGTTCCCCTGAACCTGGAGAGGGAGAAACCCCTGGGCCTCCAGCTTTTGTAGGGTTTCCGAAGTCCCCACTGGGTCGGGCGGGTAGCCCTGGGCGAACTCGCGGTGGGCGGGCGCCAGGTCCTGAGGCTCGGCCTCTGGAGCTGCCGATCTGAACTACGATTAGGCTGGAATGTTCCCGAGCTGGTTCGCAGCGAGATCCCGGAGTCCGTGGGAGGTTCTGGCTGTCCCTGCCTCCTCAGGCTTGTAAACCCACAGGTCCTGTCCCTGGGTCTTGATTTCTTACCTGGCCACCTCGCTTCTGTCTCTGTCTATGCCATCGACCCTGTCTCAGCAGTCCCGAAGGGGCGCTTCTGCGGGGCCACAGGCACCTACCACGCAGGGCCCTCTTGTCTTGCTGATTATTTCTTCCCCTGGACTCCCTCAAGGCAGCCCCGAGAATCTCTCTCTCCCCTCCCTCCCTCCTTCAAATGGCCGACTATTCTCCGCATCTGTCCTAAGTACCTGGGGCTTTCTTTTATTTCAAGTGGCTGTCATTATACTATTTCCAGCATACTTGTCTTGTCAAGTATCTGTTTCATCTCACAGCTGCTACCGGCCAAGGATGGGGTGGGTCTCATCTTTGGTCCTAATATTCTTCCAAGTGGTAGCTGCCCAAAGGGGTCCATACAGTGTGAGTGGTGGCCAAACCTGGTAACATTAAGAGCTCACAGCTGAACTGTGGATGTTGGGGGGGGGGTGTCGGGGAGACTCATTTCCCACACCTAACATTGCACCTTCTGTAAGATATGCAAGGCCTCTTTTCCCTCCATTCTCCTCATCCCTTTATCACAAGATGTTGGGTGACTATAAGGCCAAGAGTGACCCCTCCCACACGACCCCTTCCCTTCTCACGTTACACAGGAAATGGGGGCCTCTGGAGGGGGAGGGTAGCTCTGGGGTATTCCAGTTGTGAACTCTCCATCTCCATGTCCCACCCCATCTCTGGGGCCACTCTTTTCAGTGCTGTGGGGCTGCCCTATAACAAATGGAGTGAATGGAGTTACCGGGACTGAGGAATCACCATATGGTTGTGCTGAGCTCCAGATTTAGAGGCTGCCTCTGGTTTTATGGGTCCTCTGCTATCTTACTCGCCTACCTGCTAGGTGTCAGGGGTGTTACGGGGTTACTAATTAGGCCCAAGGGGGCAGTGGAAGCAGGTAGCCCAGGTGGCAGGGGAGGTCAGCCACCAAAAAATGGAATCTGAGAGTTGGTGAGCCATCACTGCTCAGCCCAACATCTGGAGGACCCACAGCCTACCTTCAAGTTACCATATTCAGAGCCAGAGAGACCATCTATGTGGAGCAGAAGGAAAAGCAGGGGACGTGCACTGTACTCTCTTTTTCTCCAGTGCCTTCGTGCTCAGGGGCCTGGGGGGAGGATGATGGAGGGTGGGAAAGCCCCTAAAGCGGACGAGGACAAGTCGTGTAATCTAGAGCAAGTGACTTCATTTCTTTGAGCCTTATTTCCTTCTTTTTGATTTTAGTTCTTAAAAAAATTTTTTTAAGACAGGGTTTCTCTGAGTAGCCCTGGCTGTCCTGGAACTTGCTTTGTAGATCAGACTGGCCTTGAACTCAGGGATCCACCTGCCTCTGCTTCCCAAGTGCTGGGGTTAAAGGAGGGCACCACCATACCAGACTGAGCCTTACTCCTAAGCTATGAAATGCAACAGCAGTAGATATCTTGTAGAGACCTGTGAGGGTTAAATAAATAAGATTAAACAACTAACCAATTTAAAAGGATTAAATAATAAGACTCATGCACTTATCTCTGCGTATACACATTAAGTGAACAACTAAAGGTAATGACTATTTTTAATCCATGTTCCCAGCATTGATCCAGGATTCCTCAGTGCTGTCCAGACTAGCAGTGAATCTGTTTAACATCCACAATGCCTTACAGAGAAGGTCAATGTGCTTAAAAAGGGGGAGCAACAGGGCCACTGGGGTCCAAGGCAGGAGCTGCCATTCCTTTCTGCTCGCCACCTCCAGACGCTGTGGAGCATGAGGAATGGTGAGGGAGGTGACTGGGCTGTAATGAGAAAAGGAAGCAGGACAAGTTTAAAGGCTGCCTCGTCACGGACAGGCTGCTCCAGCACAGCTGTTGTATAGGCATGGGTACTTGTGTGTCTGCAGAGGGACACCGACATTTCCAGGCAGGCCACCCTGGAGCTGTGGGTTAGGGAGAGTAAGAGACTATACACAAAGGCTTGGGATACTTGCTGATTCTAGCTAGCCACACTGCTGCGTCTTAAGGCCTACATCAAGTTCCCAGTACTATACAGAATATCTTCCCACCCTCTGGCCATGGGTAGTGTTTGCACCATGGTGAGGAGCTCGCCCTTCTGAGGACTCCTGCATGCCTGCTCAGGGCAGCAGAGGGATTCTCAGCTTTCTCAGGCCAGTCTGTGGACAGCCAGCCTGGCTATGGAGGGCTGCCTGTTCTAGTGCTTAACAGAGCGGTCTCCTGGCTGCCCAGGCAGTGTGGTCCTTACCTGGAAGCAGGGCAGTCGTGCCACCAAGACACATGGCGTAGGAGAGAAACATAACCTAGGCAGTTGCGATCCTAGGATGGCTGTGTTGTTGCAAGGGTCCCAGACCTGGAGCTCCGCCACTATTCTGAGGGATGGGGGTTGGGGCCCTATCTTAGCTAGACCTTGAAAACCAGCCAGCTCTAGAGCCAGAAGGATGGAGACTAATGGAGGAGGGCTGTGTGCAAGTATCAATGTTCAAAAACTCATTGCTCCGCTCTTAGAAGTGTTTTTTAATTAAAAGTCCTCTTGATGGAGGACAAGATGAGGTGTTATGCCCAGATCCGCGAAGTCCCCCAAAAACCAACAAGGAGACTGAGTCCCATATGCAAAAGCAAAGAGCCTTTATTTTATACAAGTTTACAAACTCAGTCTCTCTCCATGTCCAACATATTGGAATAATTGGAGAGCCCTGAACTCAGAGTTGGGTTTTTATAGTAGTAAAGGTGGGGGTGAGGGGTTTCTGAGGTTCAGGACCCCTGATTGGCTGACATTTGCCTAGGGGCGTCCTGGGGAGTGTGCTGGCATGTGATCCTATCTACAACAGTTGGAACGTTAAGCATTTCCTTTGGATGGTCTGTTCTTGGGTGGTGCTCAGGTAATCTCAGTTTGTGGTTCTTCCTGCAACCAGGTATTGCTTCAGGGCAAACTACTGAGAACCAGGCCTCCATTAAACTTATGGATGCCCTATGTCCAGTCCTACACTGGCAGGTGATAATGGCTGAAAGTCAAGAGCTTCCTCTGGGTGCTCTGTTTCTATTTAGCTTATAATGGTTGGCTCCTACAGAGGTAAGCCATCCTAAACTGGCTAGGAAACCTGAGTGACCACCAGGGCACCGCAGCCTCCAGAGGAGGGCAGGCACCAGGACAGATTCTGCTGGGGATGGGGATGGTCCCTTACACCCAGATTGACTTCTCTCCCCACCCTCTTGGCATGTGCTCCAAGCACCCTGGAATTCTTTATCATTGTTTGTAATTCTCTACAGATGTTCCCATCTGCCACAGACTGGTAAACATACAGAGTGATGCTATTAGCAGGCCAGGGGCTATACTTTAGTATTGGCTCAAAGCTGCAAGTCTCTTGTGAGCATCCTGGTGTGCAGTGAAGTACCCTTATTCAGGATCCCCTCCCTCTTTAAAGGATTGAGTGTCTATCTATCAGCCATGAATCAGAAGATATGGCTCTGCCTTGGCATTGCCAGGGTGGAAACCCATTCTGAATGCTTGGACGTGAATCAGTGCTTATGTGAGACTCTTAACTAAACCAACCCGACCCAAAAACGTAGGTGACTGGTCAGCAGGCAAGCAGAGGTGTTGCTTCAAGGCTCCCTTTAAAATGAAACATCAACTTGACTTCGTTTTTGGTAAGGAAGGATTTCTTCAACAATAGAAATAAAGAAATGCCTAGGAAGGTGAGTGTGGAAACACAGGGGGCTCCCCCAGCCCCGACTCTGGCAGTTTTCACAAGGGTTGATTTGTGATTCCAGAAACAGAGTTTTTATCCATGAAAATAACCTCTTACCAGGCTGTCTAATGCAGCCCTGGAGCTGTTGTGAGCCGCTGGGGTGTTAGGCTGCAGACTCAAGGAGCAACCCAGAAATGTAGCTGTGCACTCACCCCCCCACTCCACCCCGGTCTTGTTTTCCTCTATAACCTAAAGCTGGACGTTGCTGGGTTGGGAGGCTACTATTGCTCTGGTAGCCTGCGCGTGCTCGGGCGGTGGGGGTGGGGGCTGGAAGGTGGGGAGCTGAGAGCGGAGGCTCGTGCTAACAGGTGCGTGCGTGCGGCGCCCGGGCGCTGCACAGCTACCAGCGGTTGGCTCAGGGTCCGCCCCTCGCACCCCGCAAGACACTGGCCCGCGCCGCCTCTTCCCGAGGGCCTAGAGGAGAAAGCGGGGAGGAAAGCTGCGTTTTCTTCGCCCCCTCCCCCGACATTCCAATGTCCTCGGCTCGCTGCGCCCCGGATGCGGCCTACTCAGCTGCCGGCTTCGAGGTGTGGGCAACCGTGAGGCTGAGCCCGGGCGGCCAAGGGGGCCAGAGGGGCGGGAGGCAGCGCCAAGAGGCCACTCGGCAGCCGCACGCACGCGCTGTGCCCGGATCCTCGGGCGGCGTGAACGCATCCCATCCTGGGGCCTGGGAACCCCAAGCCATGAAGCACTCCCAAGGGCTGGGCTTGGAGGTGGCCCAAGGCAACATCTTACCCGGCCGGGCCTCTCCCAAGCTCAGTGCGAGCCGCCCCGGAGCCCGGGAGCTGCCGGGCACCGCACTCGCCCCCTGGCGGCACCGGGGCTCGCAGGGCGCCGCCGCCTCCACGGCGGAATGAGCTGTCCACAGCAGCACTGGGCGCCGCCCGAGGTCACTCTGGGAATCAGGGAGGCACGCGGCCTTGGGAAGGAAAAGGGGCAGATGATGGGATAGGGCCATTATGAGACTTGAGGTTTTTCTCTGGGTCTATCTATAAGCTCTGAATTCTGTGTAAGCTTCTCCACTGATGTGATGGAGGACACCTAGGAACCTCATCTTCCAGCGGGTTTTCCACCCTCACCCAGTCTCCAGGAGTGACCTGACAATGACAGCCTTGGCCAGACCTCAACCCAGGCCAGCCACACCCAGGAGAGCTCTGAGGAAGTGAGTGTCAGGACGTTTCCTCAGGAGAGGCACAGCATTCCTTTGAGAGCCCCTGGGGAGAATGGCATTGTCCAGGCTTTATGGGAGTTAAAGCTTTCAACCTATGGGTGCTTCCAGTCTCAGAAGGCCAACACAATTGGGAGATAACAGACACAGACCAAGCAGCAGGCGCCTGGGGGGAAGAATGGTGAAGTTGGGCGGTGAACACTAGAGCTACCAGAATGTCCCAACTGGACAGGATGTATAAAGAGAAACTGAGAATACTCCCGGCCTGTCTGGAGTGAAATGGAGGGTTGAGTGGGAAGGGAGGGTGGCCAAACCCAGAGGCCAATAAAGGTATGGTTCAGCATTGGGGGATTCGAGGAGAAAGCCTCTCTAGGGGAGGCAGGCAAACATACTGAGAAAGCAGAGACAGGAAGACTGCCACTTACAGTCCTGAGCAGCGTATATTAGGAAGTACCAGCCCTGGGCTTCCTTTAGAGTCTGGTGGACTCAAGGGCATCTGTCAGAAAGGAAGAAACCCTGGGTGCGGGGCAGGAAAGCCGCTCCCCATTAGGTTCAAAGGCAAAAATGCTGCGAACCACTGATGCAGCCATTCCAGTACAGGGGAGCAAGAAAGGATGACCAGGAAGCCTCCAGGGGAGGAAGCCAAAAGCCAGACTGAGAGACCAGCAGGGGGCGCAGGGGTTTCTGAACCTTACCTCTATCAGAGTTGAGCACAACTGACAATCTGGCTGTGTCAGTTGTGCCCCATCAAAGTCATTCAGGTGGCTGGGCAGTTCCTATCCCACCAGCCCTGACTCTGTAGAGAGAAAACAAGCAAATTCGGAGTGACAATTGCAGGCTTCACTGTCTTCCTGTCCAAATCTGTGGGGGGAAGGTCTTGGGCTACTGCAACCACGCTCCTTTCTTTGACTTTTTTGTTTGTTTTTGTTGTTGTTTTTCGAGACAGGGTTTCTCTGTGTACTGTCTGACTTCTAAGAGTCATCTTTTTGGCAGCTGGAGATAGACAGACCGCTGAGTCTTATTTCAGTGGCATGTCTACTCACTTGATCTTGGCTTCCAGAAAGGCTTGTCGATGCCTGGGGCTGCTTCATGGTAACCCCTATAACCCGACCCTATGGCAGGCCCAGACAGGTTAAGCCTGGCACTTCAGCTGAAAATCTCAGACATATCTGGCTATGCTGTCACTTCCATGGAGGAGTATGGAGGCTCCAGAAAAGTCAAGAGCTGGCATTTCTAAACTAACACCCATAAAGCAGCGTGGAGCATGGAACTCCCATGCCACCCAACACTCAAAGTCAAGGCAAGCTGTGAGATACTTGCCAGGTCCTAGAGTTCACGGAGGACAGAAGCAAGCACTGACACCAGATCTTGTCACAATAATGGCTTTGTGAATGCACTCCACGGGAGAGGGCTAGCTCTGGCTGGGAACCCATGAAGTACCATCTAGGAAAAGAGGCAAGCAAGAAGGCTTCAGGGTAAGAATGGGGTGCGATTTTAACATACACAGGAAGAGGGCAAAAGAAGAGGAGAGCCCTGGCTTAATGGAGCCACACAGTCTAGTGGGGTTTTGTTGTTATTTTCTTTTTTTGCCTAGACCAGGTTTTCTTTCCTTTGCAATCAAGTTGGGGCTAAAAGAGACTCCATTTACTCTAGTGATGCTGGAATTCCTCCAGCATCAGTCACTCCCTCCTGCTCCTTTTCCTAGAAAGGCCATGTGAAAAATAGGGAGCCACTGTCTCATTTATTCGTATATGATGCTTAGCAAGCACAGCTAAGGGTGCATGCCCCTGTAGCTTCTGGTTCCACTACACCTCTGTCCCCTGGGACGGGCCCCAGAGAGAGACATGATCTTCCAGTCACCCTCTCTGCCACTCCTTTTTGAATATTTATGAACACAGCCATCAGTTCCTAAGTCTCCCTTGTGTCAGGCACTGTGGTTTAGCATGATCACTGTCAGTAGGGAGGTTAAGCCCATGGCTCAGAGATCCATCCAGCCCTCCTCCTTGGCTGGCTCTTGTTCCCCCACTCAAACCAGGTTCAAGGGGTTGAAGTCTGTTCCCTAAGCTGATCCAGATAACACACGGCAGCCCTGGCATCATCCACTGTGCAGTAACTCCGTAAATATTAATTGACTCCGAGGACAAGCTGCACTTTGACTAACCTCTGACTAACTAAACAAACCTACCATGTAAATCAGCAGAGGGACAGAGGTATTAGGCTATGCTGAAAAGAAACTGGGTTGAGGGTCAGTCATACCCCTGGCTTCCACACAGAGAATCCTGCTTTGTCTGCTCTGGCCTTCAATTTTTTTTTGAAGTAGGGCCAGAGTGGTGTCAATGAGAAATCATGCCACTCCTCAGAGACAACCTGAAGAACTAGGAGGAAGTAGTCAGGGTTCAGATGCCTCTTAGGTACCACATGCTTCTGACAATGTAAGGCTCTCTAAGCTACAACATATGACCTACTGGCTTTCCCTCCTCTCATCCTCATCCCTAAGGCATCATGTATCAATATCTCTGAATTATCCAGGGGAGTACTGAGACCTGCTGACATGGTGTGAACATGGTGTGAACAACATGGTGTGAACGTCCCTCCACACAGGCCTGGACAGCTTACTGCTTTGTTTCCTCTCTTCTCCTTGAGGAAGAAACACTGCTTTGTTTCCTCTCTTCTCCTTGAGGAAGAAAAACGTGCCATAGTGACTTATTCCCAGGTCCTCTGAAACTCAGACAAATAAGTGGGATGCCTGGAGCAGGCTTGTTCATCTTGCCAGGCCTGGTCTCTTCTTTGTTTGATGGAAAATAGAAATATTGCCCTCGCCAGGTGGCAGTGGCACATGCCTTTAATTCCAGCACTTAGGAGGCAGAGGCAGAAAGATCTCTGTGAGTATGAGGCCAGTCTGGTCTACAGAGAGAGTTCCAGACAGCCAGGGCTATGCAGAGAGACCTTATCTACAAAAACAAACAAACAAAAATAAAACCATACAAACAAAAACAAGAAAGGGGGTTGCTGAGAGGATTCACAAGATTCATGTGCTCAGTGACCTGCACAAAGGGTTGAGCACTTCTATCAGACAACAAGAAGATGGCAACAACTCTATCTACAGGCTGCTTTTGAAAAATTTTTTTTACATGTATGGTGTTTTGCTTACATGTATCATATGTGCCTGGTACCCAGGGAGGACAGAAGAGGGTGTTAGATTCCCCTAGAATCTGGAGTTACAGGTGGTTGTGAGCCACCATGTGGGTGTTGGGAGTAGAACCTGGGTCCTCTGAAAGAACAGCCAGTGCTCTTAACCACTTGACCACTGCTTCAACACCCCATCCCCAGTTTTAATGACAGGGTTTGGCCAGGTAATGGTGGTGCACGCCTTTAATTTCAGCACTCAGTAGGCAGAGGCAGGTGATCTCTGTGAGTTTGAGGCCAGCCTGGTCTACAGAGTGAGTTTCAGGACAGCCAGAACTGTTATATAGAGAAATCTTGTCTTGGAAAACCAAAACAAGACAGGGTTTGACTGCAGAAGTCCTCAAAGACTCAATCCTCCTGCCTCAGCATATCCAGTGCCTGGGTTACATAGATGTGCCACACACTCAGCTTCTATAGTGTTTTTTTTTTTTTAAAGATAGCTCTTTTTTTCTTTTCTAAAGATTTATTTATTTCTTATGCATAGTGTTCTCAGTACTCTGCCTGCATGTCCATTCTGCCTGCAGGCCAGAAGAGGGCACCAGATCTCATTACAGATGGTTTTGAGCCACCATGTGGTTGCTGGGAATTGAACTCAGGACCTTTGGAAGAGCAGGCAGTGCTCTTAACCTCTGAGCCATCTCTCCAGCCCTAGCTCTTTTTTTTTCTATACATGAAAATAGAGGGTATCATTTCAAAATGATGCCCATAAAGATGAAATGTCGAGATAAAATTAAATAAGGTAAGGGCTAGGGAAGGGGCAAAGTGTAAACTAGTGAGAAAGATATGAAGGTAAAGCAGAGTGCCATGCCTTTTTCTTCCCATTCAAGTCTCTCCCTGAGGCTACCTGGGTCCTGATTCTCCCAGATCTCCCAATTCTTCCTCCGTGGGTGGTGTACAGAGGATGGCTCAGGATAAAGGCACCTCTGAGGGCCTGTGGCTAATTTACTCTATCCTTTTTTAGGGAAATAGGCATCTGTCACCATATGTAAGGCCAGCTGGGCCCTACAGAGTTCCCTAAAGCTGCCAGGCAGCCCCAAGACAAAGTATTTATGTTTAATACCCTGGAAGTATAAAATGTGGTTCTCAGAAAGCTCAGACTTGCAAGCTCTGGAGAAGACCCAGGTTTGGTGCCTTTTACTCCCAAACAAATTCTTATGGGATGTTGCAATTACTTGTGACAATCCCTTCCCCTGCTGGGGACTTTGATTTCAGATTTAGATATGTAAAATTGGGTGGCTGGCCAGGCCTTGAGCAATTTGGGGGCTGGGTGGGGACTAGCTGGGGAAAGATCTTTGTAGAGTGTTACCTTTGGAAGAGGGGATCTCAAGGAATCAGATTCTGAAGTATTGCTTGTGTTACCAGGACTTTTTCGGCCCTTGTGACAAACTTCCTGTCTCTGAATTGGTTTCCAGTCTCTGGTAGGGACTGGTTCCTTTTGCCTTTTAAAATATGTGTTTGGTTATTTCTTTAGAAAGCGTCTTGCTATATTGCTCACACTGGTCTCAAGTTTGTGATCCTGCCTCGGCCTCAGAAGTGTTATGATTACTAATGTCACTATGCCTAGCTTCATTCTCTGGCTTTCAAAACACAAATGTCTAAGGTAATGTTTTGGTGATAGTCCCAAGCTACAGCAATTTTCTAATTACTGTCGTGAATTTCACAGTGCTCACTTTTAAATTGTACTCCCTGGATAAGCAGCAGGTGAAGATGCCTCATGACCAAATGGAGGGTATAGTGGAAACGGGTGCTGACTCTCAGAGGAGCTTGATACAGGGAGAGTCAAGAAGATGCAAAGCAGAGGGGAACATGGCTGGGCAAAAGGTGTCTGTGTGCTGGAACTCTGTGGCTTTGGAAGATGGCCTGTGTCTTTGCACTGCCATTGTACCTATGTTTACGGTCCATTCATACCTTCTGGAGTACTCTGACTCATGGTGGCCTTTTGTTTTCTATTACTTGGTGGTTGCACCTGGTACAAAATCCCACACAATTAAAGTTGTGTGTTTGCCCTTTTAGTATTCACACTGACAATGAGACAATGGCTGCTGTCCTAGAGAGGGATTTAAGGAGAGGGTCTGGAGCCTTTGGCAGTTAGCCAGATGGAGCAGCTTGTTGTGGAGACAGAATTAGGAATCAAATGGCTAGGAATCCTTAGAAACTCTGTGGGGCTCAGGCTGGTCATGGTGGCAAAACTAGGTTTACGGGCTCTTGTCTTTAGGGTGGGCACTGCACAGGCACAGACAGTGTTTATTCCCCCTCAAACACCCCATGAACACGGTTCTTACCTCAACAGAGTTCAGAATGACATAGGATGATGTGAAGACAGGAGGTGGGAAGGAAGAGCTGTGTTGCAAGTTAGCTAGGGGCTTCGGGAAGTTTCGACTGCAAACACTAGGCTCACACAAAGGTGATGAAAAGGGAGATACTGAGAATGACATGCAAATGGAGGGGAGAAAAAAATGGGCCAATCTCTCTGGAGGTCTTTGGGTTTAGAAAGAAAAAAACTCAGAATTTCTGAGCAAAAGCAAATGTTGAACTAAAAGGAACTAAGGAATGCATCTCCTGGAGAAGCTCTAAGAGGTGGTCCAAGAGACAAGGTCTCCCTGGAAGCCTCTGAGACACAGTTGAGACATTCTGTTTCTGGATGAGAAGACTTACTATTGTAAATGTACCAATTCTCCCCTGGCAATACACACAATCAGTAAGATTCCAACCAGAATCCCAAGATGGTTTGTTTAATAAAACTTGATCAGATATTTAGAAAGTCAGCCTGAAGTCAGGGGCTCTTCTGTTAACTGACACGCTAGTGATTAGCTATACACTGCAGCAAATCAAACTTATTTTCTAAAAAATAAACAACAACAAGAAAACAACCTGAACAAATAAAAAACAAAAATAAAATATGCCTGTAATGAAAAAAACATGTAAAGCTGATTAGTAAGTAATATGTGAAATGAAAAACAACAAAATAGTCCTAGGAGGAAAAAAAAAGAGAGAAATATGCTATCATCCAATCATACCCCAAAGCTACAATAATTAAAACATCATGATACTGGACCAGGTAATAGAAGAACAGTTCAAAGCAACAAAGAATCAAGAATTAGCTGGGTGTTCCAGTATGAAAGTAGTATTTGAAGGCCCTGGGAGAGTATGGCCCATGGGACAACACTGGTCAGAAAGCAAACCTCTGAGAGAGTTATAAAAGTAAATTCCAGATGAATTAAGGCTCTAACAGAAAATCCAACTCTGAAAGAAGCACAAGAAAATACCTGAAAGTTGACAGGTAAGCCTTTAAGAACCATAGAACACAAAGCCAGAAAGGAAAGGACTAATGCATTTGATTATATCAAAATGAAAAGCCTTTTGCAAATAACACATATTAAAACAAAAACAGAAATGATTTGTCCGGGACTGAGGGGTGGATCATCCTGAGAGGGAGCAGCATGGGAGAAGAGATGGCCTTGAAACTCTGTCTTCCCCTTCTGACAGAATTCAACTCACTGCAGGAAGAGTCTGTTTCTGATCGTCCATCAACACAGTGTGCTACCATCGAGAGCTAACTCAGGTTAGTGCTGTTCAGCATCTATGGGCTAAGTGGAACAGGGTACAGAGAGGAGAAGGAAAGCATGGTGGGAAGAGCAGGAGCAATTTTACCCCTGGAGGAAGGGCTGCCCCTGTGCACATCACAGGCTCCAGTCTGTGGGCTCACCTCTCACAATGTATGGGACACAGCACGAGCTTCACTTCCTTTGGAGAGGAAGAGGCTTTGGGAAAGCATACAAAGGAAGCACCATCCTGTGTGGTCTCTGTCTCTAAGAGACCTCTCAGCTTTGCTTAGTTCTAAGATTACAGCTCCTGCCGTGGCACCCTGTGGCACCCTGTTGGGTATTCTGAGACTCCTGGCTGAGCTGGGCACTTTGTATAGTCTGAGAGCTGAATCTATATAGAGTCTATAAGCCTGTGTCTTATAGAGTGCACTTGACATCATGTCTAGAGAACACTCAGACAAGGCTCTCAAAGGGAAAAAAAATGTCCCATGGAGCTTCCTCCAGCCAATGAATGCACTTTGTGGAGATCATGTCTGTTCCTGGAGTCAGGAACCACTGTGCTATGCTATCTCAGTTCCCGTTTCTCATTTGTGAGCAGATGATTCTAAGTTCAGCAGGTATTTGCCTGATTCAGCTAGGAGGACAGTCACCTTCAACTCTTCAGGATCTCACATTATTCAATGCCAATGGATAAACTGGGTTGAATATGTGTACCGGGGTTTGAGAGAAGTGGAGTAGATGAAGTTTCATGAACAGATGCACAACCTGACCAGAGTTACAATAAGGAATTGAGTGTGCTGAGAGAAATGGAGATGGTAATCAAGACTGGCCAGAACTGGAGCATAGCCTCTCTGGTGGATCACACTCCAAGAAGCACCAGGGAATCCCTCAGACCCTAGCTTAGCTTTCAGAGGTATGTTGTAGGATTATTATTATTATTATTGAGACAGGATTACTTTTTCTGTTAGCTCTGACTGTCCAGGAGTTCAGAGTTCTGCCTGCCTCTGCCTCCCAAGTGCTGGGATCAAAGGCATCTGCCAACACTGCCCTGCTATATTGTAGGATTTCAAGAGAAATATAAGGAGTAAATAAATGCATCTGGGATAAGACCAAGACATCTGACTCCTCATGAAAGGATGTCCCAGACAGAGGTAAGGTAAAGGGAAGCTCTAGCCCCTAGGAAACTTAGAAAACAGACTCAGGAGCTTAGAGTCACTGCCCCCAGAAGGAAACAGCTCCTTTCTGTACTGCACAAACATTGGCTGTGGAACAACATGTGCCAGGCATTCACAGGGGGACAGCAGGAAGAGACTGTCATAGCCTACCCAGTACCACAACCGATAAGTCTACATAACAAAGCCATCTGACTCCACCTCCTACCTCTGAGCTCCTGCCCCCTCTTGGGCAACAATAGGCACAGCAAGAGTGTCTGCTACTACTGTACCTACATTTTGGGGGAAATGGGGTAGTGAGCTTAAGAATCCCCAAACTCCTCATAGAGATAAGAGCAGCTCCAGTTGGCCAGCAAAGGCCTACTAAGGAGAGCAGCTCTCCTGCCTTGCTGCCTCAGCTACCGTGTTTTCTGACTTTTTTGGCTGAGAGTCCTGACCATCAGGCGTGCTGAAAGACAGCCTTTTAGTTGCCCTATGGTCAACACAAGACAAGTAATTCTGAAATGACTAGAGCTGTGGCTTGAGAGTTTGTTTTTGTTTTCTTAATGAAAACTAAGGATCAGTCCATCGGAAGAACGTACATTGTCCATGAAGGTCTAATCTTGGGTAAAATTTCTAGAACATTTTAGGACTAGGATGTTCTTGGCCATGGTAAATCCACACTCCAGATCCATTTCTGGGGCTGATTAGCTGCTATCTTATATGTCCAGCAGGTAAATTCAACGTTGACCTCTAGACATCCCACACCCTTGGCAGATGGCAGAGCTACCACCCGCATCCAGAAGAAAGCAGAGTCCCTAGACTAAGGCCAGTTTGTGTATGCACTTTCCTCTACTCCATTCAGGAGGTCTCTGACAGCCCAGGGGCAGGGTCAGCAGAACAGTAGAAGAGGCCCAAAGCTGCAAAGGGAAGGAGTCAGGATGGGTTTCCCTCCAGCTAAATGAAATCTAGTTCTTCATTCTGGATACACTTGCAACTCTTCTGTGTCCTTCTACCTGGAATATGGCTGCTCCTGAACCCTATCAAGGGCTCCACTTCACTGTCACCCACCCCCTTTGGGGAATGATTTATTTTTTTTATGTCTGTTTGAGTGTGCCATGTATGTGGCGTCCACAGAGACCAGAAGAGGACATCAGATACCCTGGAGCTGGATCTACAGGTGGCTGTAAGCCACCCGATGATATGGGTGCTGGGAACTGCACTCAAGTCCTTTAGAAGAGCGGTGATCACACCTACCTCTTGAGTCATCTCTCCTGACCCTTGTTTCCAATAATTTTTTTAAAAACTAACAATAACAAAAATAAAGAGGACAAAGATAACAGCAAACTTCATTACATCATTCTGTCAAGCACTGTGCTATAAGCCTTGATGTAAGCTATTTCACTTGAGTTTGCCAATAGTCAAAGGAGGTAGGCACCTCTGTATCCCATTTACAGGTCAGGAAATTGTGACCAGGAGCTGTTAAGTAGGTCTGTGAGGCCACAGAGCTAATGAGGGGGAAGCCTGGCTTTGTACCTGGGTCTGATTTCAAATCTAGCATGTTAGACTCCATCCCCACTGTTCCTTTCCCAAAGATCAGGGTTCACACCATGGCTTTGGAAATCTACTAGGATCTGGTCTCCAGGTCATGTCCCCTGTCCCTGTCCTCCTCAGAGAAACCTAGTTCTCAGGAGATTACCCTTTTACTTTGGAGAGTTAGCTGGCAAGTTTCAAGTTTTGTGTCCCATCTCTATGTATGACTTTGTTTTTTGAGTCCAATTCCATAGCCTTAAAATTATCAAGGCGTCTACATTTATTTTAAACTCAGTTGAGCCTAGCAGCTTCATTTTTACTTTACTTTTAAAACCAGGAAGAAATCCCTACCCACCTAGCCCCCTTTCTGAGACAGAGTCTCATACAGCCCAGGCTAGCCTTGGACTTACTATGTAGCTGGAGATGATGTCAAATTTCTGATCCTCCTGCCTCTACCTAGGTGCTGGAATTACAGGCATGTGCCACCACAGCCTGTTAAATGAGGACAATTCTTTTCTACTTTAGTCCTGGAAAGTTGTCCGCAGTTTGGTTGTTTTCATTTCCGTTTTAGATTCTTAGTGAGGGAAAAGAGCTAGCATGTGGAAATGGGGCAAACTGTTCCTCAAAGAGCTTGTCTCTTCCCTTTGCTCAGTTAGCGCATCTCAAGGAAAGTGGGCATCCAACTCCCAAGAGAAAGGCCCAGGAAATGTGTGCCAGCCTTAACTGGGTACTAGAAATAGCATGGCAATCATATTCTCAGCATTACACCACCAAGAGATAAAAACGTACAAGCAGGCTGGGCGGTGGTAGCGCGCCTTTAATCCCAGCACTTAAGAGGCAGAGGCAGGCGGATCTCTGTGAGTTTGAGGCCAGCCTGGTCTACAGAGCTAGTTCCAGAACAGGCTCCAAAGCTACAGAGAAACCCTGTCTGGAAACAAAACAAAACAAAACAAAAACCCCAAAAAACAACAACAACAAAAATGTATGAGCAAGGAAGGAAATTTGAACAGTGGGAAGCACTAGGCAGAGTGCGGAGGTGGGGGAGTGAAGGGAACTTTTCAGTTTGGGTTGTCAAGGGAGGCCTCTGAGGAGCCAACACAGGAGGGAGGCCTGCCTGTGAAGGGGGCAGCCATATGAAGGTGTGAGGGAAGTGCCTTCCAGGAAGAGTAAAGGCCCTTGGGTGGCCCTTCACTCCACATGGGTAAGAAAATGGAGGCAATTGGCACGGCTAGAGAGAAACCAACAAGGGGCTGAGAGGAAAGAGAGAAAGCCAGACTTAGATAGAGTCAGGTCACTGTGGCTGTGTAACTGCAGTAGAGTTAGACTTTATCCTAAGTGAGTGAGAAGCAGGAACAGAGGTGGGGAGTCTGGTCTACATAGTGAGTTCCAGGACAGTCAAGGCTACATAGTGAGACTGTCCCAAAAACTAAACAGCTCCCTTTGGCTGTAGTGTGTAAGAATGGACCTCAGGAGGCATGATTGGTTCCAGGAGCCCAGAAGGGATGATGCAGGATGGCAGTAGGGGATGAGTAGGAAAATGGATGAGCAGTGTGTCATCCAAACTGGGTACATGTCCACACGAACACGAGTGCTACAGACAGTGAAGTGGGGATGACTGGCATACCAAGCTAGACACCATTAGTCACTGTGCTGTGACAAGCCAGAGTAGTGTTTTTCAACATGTTTTCCTAGATCATTAGCAGAAGCATTACCTGAGAACTTGCTAGAAATGAAAATCCTCAGGGTTCACTTCAGACCTGCTGAATGAGAAACTCAAGATTAGGACCTGTGGGGGGTATTTCTGTGGTGTATGGTGTGTAAGTGGTGTGCGTGTGTGTTTGTGTGTGTGTAATGTAGAGTGTGCGTGTCTGGTATAGGTGTGTATGTAGAATGTGTATGTGTGGTGTGTGAGATGTAGTGTGTGTGGAGTTTGTGTGTAGTATAGGTGTGTGAAGTGTGTGTGGTGTAGGTGTGTGTATATACATATGTTGTATAGGTGTGGTATGTGTGTATGTGGAGGGGTGAAGTGTGTATGTCTGGTGTGTGGAATATGTATGTGTGTGTAGGTGTGGGGTGTGTAGAGTCTGTGTGTGTCTGGTGTAGGTGTGTGTTTGGAGTGTGTATGTGTGTGTGTGGTGTAGGCATGTGTGGTGTGTGTGTGTGGTGTGTGTGTGGTGTGTGTATGTATGTGTGCGGTGCTAGGAATCAAAGCCCAGGCATCACATGTGCTAGGCATTTCCCCACTGACCTACACCTCCAGCTACTGGAGCAGATGTGTTTAACAAGTCCCTCAGGAGACTCTGAGACAGTGAGAAGTGTGAGAACCACTGAGCTACAGGGACAGTAGTGTGGTCCAGGAGATGTGGCCAATGAAGAGGGAGAGCAGAGTATAAAACAAGTTTTGTTTCTGATTTAAGAAATTTGTATATGGTAATGCTATTTATTGCAACAGAGAGAAATAAGATGGGAAGAGAAATGGGCTTCTGAGGGAATTTAAGTAGCTGTTTCAGAAGTGTGAAGTTAGCAAGTTCAAAAATAAGCCTCTTTGTGTTGGGCCTGATGGTACACACCTTTAGTCTTAGCTCTCGGGAAACAGAAGAAGATGGATCTCTGTGAGTTCCAGGCCAGCCAAGGCTGTACAATGAGACCTGGCCTAATGAAATAATAAATAAATAAGTAAGTAAATAAACAAGCCTGGCCACTTCTTAGAACCAGTCACAGGGAGAGATTTACGGGGTAATCAATCCCTGTAGCTGGACATATCTTTCAGTCAGCCTCCTTAGTAGGCTCCAGTTACAGAGGAAAGATTTCCCCAAAGCTGTGGGACAATCTTTTTTTGTGCACTGAATATTTGCTACTCTCACTGGTCTAATAAAGGGCTGACTGGTCAACAGCAGGACTTGCAGACAAAAAGAGAGCAGGGATGAAGAAGGGCGGAGTCGTCAGACAGATGCAGAGAAAGCACGAGATGAACATGCTGAAAAAAGGTACCACCACATGGTAGAGCATAGATAAGAAATATGGATTAATTTAAGTTGAAAGAGCTGGTTAGTAACAAGCCTAAGCTATCAGTCAAGCATTTACAATAAAAAGTCTCCATGTAGATTATTGCAGAGCCAGCAGTCCCTATGAAAAACTCTGCCTACACCCCAATGAGGCTGCTCTGAGTCATGAGTCAAGGGCCAAGGACTTAAAAGAGTACCTGATGCCCCAGGCTCAGTTCCTAGCACCTACATGGTGGATCACAACCAGCTGTAACTCCAGGTCTAGGAGAATCTGGTGCCATCTTCTGACCTCCACAAATATCAGGCACACATAGAATGCAGGCAAAACACTCATAAAGATAAAATAAAAATAAATAAATCTAAGAAAGACAGACAGACAGATGCTGGGCATGGCTGCCAGTTACTGACAGCTCAGGTGCTTTTAGGAAGAATCCAAGCAGGGGCCCTTGTCCTGGGAGTCTCTCTTGAGAGATGAAGATTCACCACTGATAAAGCTCTAGCTGCAATCACCCTGCCCCTTGCCCCAGTCAGCCTGCTGCACTGCGTCTGACAGTTCTGCTCTACTATGACACTCAGCTCCCAGCTCCAGAAGTGGTCAGTTGCTTTATCTGGCCCCAGACCACTGGACTGATGGTCTATGGTTTTTATTCCTTTCTTTCATTTTTTTCAGACAGTATCTCTCTGTGTAGGCCAGGCTGGCCTCAAACTTGTGAGTCTTGCTTCATACAGCTTGCAATGCTAAAATTACAGGAATGTTCCACTATACCCAGCTTAGCATTTAAAATTTTTCTGTAAATTAACATTTATGTATATGGATGTTTTGCTTGTATGTTTGTCTGTGTATCATGTGTGTGCCTTGGGTTCATGGAGGCAAAAAGAGGGTGTTGCATCCCTTGAGAGTGGAGTTGCAGATGGTTATGAACCACCATGTAGATACGGGAATCAAACCTGGATCCTCTGGAAGAGCAGTCCATGCTCTTATCTGCTGAGCTATCTCTTCAACCCCTATTTTTTCTGGTTGTTGTAATATATTATCAATATTATCAATGGATTATGATTACTGCACATACAGAGATCAGCAAACCTGACTGACTCCCATGCTGTCTGCAGGGGATGCATACCCTTGGTGACATCTGACAGTATGGATGCACAGAGAGTAGGTTGTCATCCCATATCATGGTAGTTTTGATGGCAGGTAGCAGTTGGGGTGGGGTGGGGAAGTTCCAGAGTTAACTTGGATTTTGGGGTAGGTTCTATGAAGTCACTGAGAAAACCCCAGTTTTTATCTTATTCTTAAACCTAAGACTGCAAAAGAAAGCTTACACCTTAGTGTGCGTCGTCTGAGAAAACCCCAGTTTTTATCTTATTCTTAAACCTAAGACTGCAAAAGAAAGCTTACACCTTAGTGTGCACCGTATCACCTGGAGGACTCCAGTACCAGAGGTTCTCATTTGGTAGTTCTGTGGGGCCCAAGAATTTGCACTGCCGCTGGGGTTGGGGGGGTGGCGCACACTCAGGAGACAAGAGGCAGGCAGATCTCTGTGAGCTCAAGGCCAGCTTGGTCTACAGAGCTAGTTCCAGGACAGTCAGAGCTACGCAGAGAAACCCTGTATCGAAAAAAAAAATTGGGGGGCTGGAGAGATGGCTCAGAGGTTGAGAGGACTGACTGCTGTTCTGGAGGTCCTGAGTTCAATTCCCAGCAACCACATGATGGCTCACACCCATCTATAATGAGATCTGGTGCCCAGAGCACTATATACATAATAAATAAATTTAAAAAAAGAAAAAAACAAAAAAGAATTTGTATTGCCAACAACAGTTTCTTTTCCTTTTTTTCTTTTTTTGAGACAAGGTTTCTCTGTAGCTTTGGAGCCTGTCCTGGAACTAGCTCTTGTAGACCAGGCTGGCCTTGAACTCACAGAGATCCGCCTGCCTCTGCCTCCCGAGTGCTGGGATTAAAGGCGTGAGCCACCACCGCCCGGAGCCAACAACAGTTTCTGAGGGGACACTAATGCTCTTGATTTAGGTCTGTGATTTAAGAATCACTGATTTAAAGACTACAATAATCATAGGGGTGCTAAGTTTAAATTATGATCTTCCTTTTTAGACAAGATTCAAAGATACCACAGCCCTCTCTAAACCACCCTAAGTCCCAAGGAATTTGAGATTTTATTTTTGGGAGACGCCTCTGGAGAGAAAGATGTTGAACCTCCCTCCCCTTGGAGGTCAGGAAACATCTGGGAAATAGCATTTTAGAGGGCATAGGGAAATGCCCTCTGAAATTTAAAAAGCCAAGCAAAACTCTTGAATGGAAGCTGATGAGGTTGGCTTTGGTTGATCCAAATACTGGGCCAACTGCTAGTGAAGAAGGGGTTCTGGGAATCTGCACAGACCAGAGCCTCTCTGGAGACTTACTGATACTAACTACTGTTGGGCTTCTATGTGAATCCACAAGGGTTGGGACTGGAGGTTTGCTCTAAGGAAGAACAGGTGTCTGTCAGAGGGTGGGGGTGGTTAGAATATGGGAAAATGGAGAAAGAACAAAATTCAACAAGACAATTCAAGAGCCAAATTCCCAGAACCCATGGCTGAGGTCAATGTGGTGAGAGGGCTTAGGAGGAGGAAGTGCTTCAGGCTGTGCTCACTTGAAGCAAAGCAGTAGAGAAGCCTGGAAGGGCCATCGGCCAGCTTCCTCTAGACCTGCTCCAAGTTAAATCTTTCCCCCATGAAAGGGAGGGATAATTCATTCATGAATCAAATTGAGTCTAGAACAGGAAATGTAACTCTGAACTATGCAGAGGAATCTCTTTTGTAAAGAGCACACTGGCTTTACCACCCAGCTAAATACGTGAGGCGAGGAAATGTCCAAGTCAGAGAGACCTACTTATTAGTGGGGTGTGTAGACAAAACCATCATGGAGAATACAGATGTGTTCTGACATCAACATAGCTGGGCATGGAATTCTGATGGTGGAGCCCTGGGGCAGGTTAATCATCCAATGCCACAGTGAGCAGCCTCACCTCTAAAAGGGAGGCAGTAAGAGTACTTGCACCTTACAGGGGCTGAAGAAAGAATGAAATGAAATAACCTAGGAGAAACACTTCAGCATCTAATTTTAAACATTCAGTACTTAAAACATAAAAGATAGTGGGGCTCAGAAAAATTCAGGACAGTGATTATACACACACTATCGGAGCTACTGCCAGAGACAAAAGGACAGCTAGGCTGGAGCTGCTCCCAGTCTCAGGCTGCCTAAGAGAATAGCTTTAACAGGACAACCCCGCTGGTTGTAACATAGAGATATCCTGCTTGTACACACTGAGCATTCAGTCTCTTTTGTGACATTTCTCACTAACAGTCTAAATTGAAACAGTCAGATATGAACAAATCAAAGTAATTAGAATTATCCTTGGTAGGAAAACTGTACTAATGCTACTGGGAACACCTGGAGATTTGTAGTATTAAGGTGGAATCCCATTTCAGGGGAAATATACAGCTCCTGAAGTTTTCAAAGTGTGGAGGACGTATTGAAGTGATAGTAGTGGAGGTGTGTGGACCCCAGCAGAACTGGCAGTCAGATGCTACAGAGGGATTTCTTCCCTTTGATCCCAAATGAGTAGAAACTCCTCTAAAACCCTGTACCATAGATCAAAAAGTCCTGTCAAATCCTGGTACCCAAAGATGTCCATGTGTGTGGTGGTGGGGGAAGTCCTATCTGCCTAGAAAGCAACTGTTCCTGGAACTAAGAACAAAGAGATTGCTAAAAAAGAAAAATGCACCATGCAAAAGAGCCAAAGTCAGTTATATGCCACATGGTTAAATAAAAATTCACAGCCACTGGAAGGAGGCAGTGGGAAAAGACTGCTGATGTTATGACGTGATTCTGGGTTCTTAAGAAGTCTCCAAGCCATCTAGGCCGAGACTTGAAGGTCATACCTATCCTGAGTCTGGGAGACGACCCTGCAGGGCCGCCGGAAGCCCTCACCTCAGGCTCTTGCTCTTCCCGACTTCTGGCTTTCCACTCCAGTACTTCCCAGGAGCAGGTTCTGCCTACAGTCTTCACTAGAAGCTCCTGCTCCTCTTAGAGAAGGATCCAGGGATTTTACCTGATCCCCACTCTTGAGGAGAGAGGAGCATCTATTCTTCAGAAAGCACCTGTTTTCTGTGTGTTCCCTAAAGCCACAGGCACTGGAGAACTAGAGGAAACTAGTTTTTTAGCCACGTCTGGTGACACAGGACTATAATCCTAACTACTCAGGAGACCCAGGCAGAAGGACCACAAGTTGAAGGTCTGTCTGTGATACAGGGTGAGTTCAAAGTTAGTCTGGACAATTTAGTAAGGCCTTATCTCAAAAAAGCGTTTTTGAAAAAACGGCTGGGATATAGCTTATGCAAGGTTCCGGGTTTGGTCCCCAGTACTACCTATCGACACATGCATGTTTCTTAGGCACTCCACCTATCTTTCCCAAATCGTGGCACCCTTAGCATTAAATATTGATAGAGTTTCATTATTATTTTTGTTTTGTTTTTTGAGACAGGGTTTCTCTGTGCAACAGCCCTAACTGTCCTGGAACTAGCACTGTAGTCCAGGCTGGCCTCAAAATCACAGAGATCCACCTGCCTCTGCTTCCCAAGGGATTAAAGGCATGCGCCACCACCGCCCAGCAAAGTTTTCTTTATCAGAGTTGTAATTGTCACTTGGGGAACATACTCCAACTCTTAGTCTCTACATTTTGTTAAGAAGAGAGAAAAATAGCAAATTTCCTTGGGATTCAACCAGAGAAGCCTGGAGCTGTAAACTGGAATATTCTGTGGTCATGCATAAGTTTTTAAAACATAGCCCATCACCGAAAGGGCTTCTTCACACAGTGTGATTTCTACCAGGAACAACTCGGAGTAGTACCGGTTGTAACTTGTCCTCTGATTTTGCTTGAAGGTATGTGAAAATATTAAAATAATGATAAAAAGCAAAAACGCACAAAATAAATCTCTACTTCTTAAAGCCAAGGAGACATATCCATAAGGCCTTTGTTTGCTTGTTTTTTAAATTTTACTCAGAAGTCCAAAAGGTGGTTCTCCTTGGTTAGATAATCTAATCTTCTAGAACAAGGATTCTCAAACCTGTGGATCATGACCCCCTTGGACTCACATATCAGATATTTACATTATGATTCATAACAGTAGCAAAACTATAATTATGAAGTAGCAATGAAATAATGCTAAGGTTGGGGGTCACCACAAGACGAACTGTATTAAAGGGCCACAGTGTTAGGAAGGCTTGGGCTATTGTTCTAGAATGTTTCAATAAAAGTGTACTGAAGATTTACTCCTGTGCTGTTTTTGTGGCTTCATTTCTCTCTGCTATTCTATTCCATAGAAAAGCAGTGAAAAGGATTTTACTTCAAGACACAACTCTTCATCTTACGTCACAGACTCCTGTAACCCGTATACTTCTCCAAACCAACTTCCAACGTAAAGCTGAGAGGAACAGAACAAGGTCTTCACAGGAAAGGAGCAGGATTCATGGCAAGTTCTCCCTCATTTTCAGAGCACCTTAGTTAACTACCGGACGGCCAGACAAGTTATTAAAAGTTGATCCAAGAAGCCATAGAGGAAGTCTATTCACAAAAAAATCTTATAAGGAAATAAATTTGTTTTAAAATAAAATAAAAAATATGGTTTTCCCATGTGAGAAAAACACATTTAACCTGTTCATTAATGATGAGTTGCAGGCAAATGTCCACCAACTACCAAGTTCTGGAGGTGTCTCCACTGACCAAAAACCAAACCGAAACAAAACGAACAGGCCACCAACCGCCCCCCTCAAAAGACTGAAACAAAAGACTGATGATCTGTTTATGTAGTCACATGAAAAATAAACATCTTTATTTTTTGCCTACTTTATTTCATTTTTTTTCCAAATAAAATTTAAATCTGTACAAAGTATACTGTTACAGTATATATTTTGTAAGAATCAAGGCCTAAAAGAATCACAATACTTCAATAAGCAGTACAGCAGACCTCGCTAGCTTCAGCTTTGATATTGAACAAACTCAAGCCGGCTGATGCACAACACAGTTGCTTGGTTTCCACATGGTGAGTTCCCAGCACTGATTTGGGAGAACATGACAGCAAATATGGTTATATTACAGCCCAACACACTGCGCTTCTTCATATGATAATAACTGCACATATTTAACACAGAATGCTCAAATTTACTTTAAAAATTGCATTTGCTTACTTTTTAGTTGGCAAAATTCAGCATTCTTAAATGGGGTCCCCAAACAGTGCAAATTAATGATATTCTATTGTATATTGGCACAACTCCAATAAGGATTAATGTGTAAACTCAAAGAATATCAAGAACTTAGCCCTAGGTTTTAACTAATATACACCTGGTCCATTTAACCAAAGTCATTTTGGAAAGATAGTAAAGAACAACTCTATTTCTGAAAGGACATTGTTTTGACCATTCTTTAGAGAAGGTAATTTTTTAAATTGTCATTAAAATTTTTACTATAAAAATTTTACAAACTTGATTAGAAATTTCAAGATGATTCACAGCAGACAAATACAAACTGTTTATATTCCAACAACAGCAAGGCTTAGACTTTCAAGCGGAGCACAACCGTGTCAGCTGTGTTAACTGAAACTGGACAGTGGACTAAGTTTATAAGTGGTGCTGGGTCTAGCGAGTGTAAATACACAGTATATTTCAATGAAAAGAATTGTCTTCTTTATACTTTATTTGTTTTCCCATAAGGAAACATTAATGTTTACATTCTTTAATAAAGTTAATCTTACATCAGAATATAACTTAATACTGTCAGCAACAGGGACCACACACAGTAAATAAGAAGCACATTGAAAATAAGTCTGATTTCACATAGATTAACATTTGTTGGTTAATAAAATATCGACAGTATTACAATCTTACAATATTTACAGTAAGAAAAATCTAGAGTAATATATACCTTTCACAGCAGGATTCTTTTTAAAGTTTTTCCAGTTTGGGATTGTGTGTACACAAAAAGCTCAAAATAAAGCAACTCTGTATGTAATCTTAAAGTAACGGCTACAGGGGACTCTATCATGGCTATTGAAAATAATGGTGACTTCTCACGGAGTCTGTGGCATCTGAGAACCCAGTTAATTTACCAAAGTCTTGCTCAAACCAGCCTTTGTTACCCAGATTAAAGCTGCAGAACTCCGGCCTTCCCCAACTGCTGAAAACCCAACAGACGTTCTCATCACGCTATAAGAAAAGAGGGGAAACTGGTGCATATTTTCTAACATATGCTAAAAGAGGGCTGGTTTCATCCCCAAGCATCACAAGAGTCCACCCTCCAAGTACAGGGCATCCTGATGATGTCAAGCTCACTCATTTCAACTCTTGTGCATTAAGATAAGGCATGAACTTGGCCCATATTTTACCAGTATTTTGGAAACTTGGGATTGGGGCAAAGGAACAGATTTGTGTAGTTTGCACTGAGAGCAATAGGAAAAATGGGAAGTGATGTACATTTCCAATTAGAATGACAAGAAGACCCACATCCCTAAACTGGAATTTGGCCAGGGCATCAGAGTTAGCACCCCCTCTCTGAGTACCACAAACAATTAGGATGTGTGCTCTGGGCCTCCTCCTGGAGAGCATCTACAGTAAGTAACGCAGTGTGGGACATTAATTCAGTTTTGACTCCCAAGGAAGCAGATATAATTCTTGAATCTGGGGCTGTCTACAACCCGAGGTCAATCCTCAGAGCTGTGACCTGTCCCAACTCTGCTTACTTCACAATATCTGATGGGCACAGAGCACTCAGGGATACGGCTGCTGGCTACTTTGGACTCTAGATCTTACAGGTAATCAACAGGTATCTGGGATTGAATTAGCAAACTGTACCATGGCTCCTTAAACAGACACTGTCAGGTTTGAAATCATGTCAAGCATGAATCTTCACTGTCAGGTCAGAATTCAAAGTAGGAGTGTTCCCACATCAGCCAAGGTTATTTTGTCAAAACCTCAGAGGAGTTGGACAGTTTTTCAGTTTGCAAGTGATTGGTTACTTATTTCAGTCAAGCTGGATTGGCAAACCAGACTGAACTATTTAGTTTGTGTTTTGATTCTTACATTGTGCTAACCCAAAGCTGTTGCATTTGGGCTAAATACACTGACAGAGAAAATCCAAACAAAAGTTTAAGCAAACTTCTGCGGCATTTTCTTTTTTGAAGTCAATGCAAGATTGAAAGGTATTTCTACCCAACAAAGTCTGTTTAAGTGTTTAATGTTACTTCCTTTTGGTCCTATACAGAATGCTATGACTTCTATATAGGTCTGAATGCTGCCCCGTGTAGATTCCTTCTGTATATCTAAAAATATATACTTTTCAGTAGTTCAATACATGGTTAATCTTCCCACAGAGGAAGATTTTTGTAATCACATGTTGCAAAGTAGAAAAACATCTCCTTTCTAAGAAAGGAAATACACTTTTCTATTGTACACTTTTGAATAAGCCCAAAGGCATGCACCAAAAATCATTATTAAACTAATACATGCACTAAAATGGCGTGGAGTTAGACTTAAAGTGCTGCTTCTTTTTAAATTTGAAGACATTTGTAAGGTGTTGAAAGTCCTCCCCCACCCCTACCCCCCACCCCATGGTATCAAGAGAGAAAAGTAAAAAGTATGCATAAATCTTTTAGACTACTCTTTACATGGGGAAAAGATGGATATATCAACTATCCTATATGTAAACTGGACTCCCAGTTTTAAATAAAGTCAATATTTACTGGTAAAAATTGTCAAAGCTAATACACCCAAACAAATGTTACTAGTAAATAATGTTCTACATAGAGAATAATTTACTTTGGTTTTATGCACCTTCTCAAAAATAATACTAGTGTCCCATACTTCACCAAACTGATGTGTTCCAGCAAAGCTGTAAGGCAACTTATTTTTCCCTAGTGCCATCTTTTTTCCCAACAGACAAAACTAAAATCTTTTGGTGAGGAAGGGGTTAAGATAATGGCTAACCCCTTGGCATCCTGAGCATTGTGGTTTATCAAACTCTACCCTGCTAACATTGCCAGGCATCTGGAGCCCTACCTTGAACAAGGAATGGCTCCCATATCTGGAGATGACCTGACTCCTTATAAACAGCTCTCATAACTTTACTTCTCTTTCCCTTCTATCTGGATGTTATTAAGTCTAACAAAGCTAGTTTCAATATCACATTTCGCTAGTAGGGGTCACCATGTAATAATTCCAATCTGAAATGTTTTAAGCCAATAGCTCTTAATTTTATCAATTAATTTGCATTAAAATTTTGTATGCAGTCTGCAAAGAGCAAAAATTCATAATTTGGGTTTCAGAAGATAAGTGATGACTCTAAGGTTGTAGCAAAATTATCCGTATAATGTGTACTTTTTTTCTGGGGCGAAGGTCCATCACTTTCATCAGATTTTCAAAGGTATCTGTGACCCCCCCCCCAAAAGCATTACAGGGACTTAGAGAGATACCCGTAATTCACTGTATAATAGGATTAGAAAATGGAGGCAGACAACAAAAATGGCCTGGGGGTGCTGCTCTTTCCCTTTACTCATATTTGGGAAACAAGTGCTTCAAAGCAGGAAAAGGAATTAAGCTGGTTAACCTCCACTAAAAAAATAAAGCCACTTGCTACAATTTTCTCACTTCCATATGCAGTAAATTTAGCCTCCAAGAAAAGGTATAAAGACTGAATCTTTTCTTTTCCTAAGGAAATTCACATATATAATGATAAATGTCATCCACATTTAAAGAGCTAAGGCCATCAAACGTAGATAACTCTAATGATGTGAGCCTTTAACTTGAGGTTTTGTGTACAGAATTATCTAGAGTCAAATTCATATTCATTAACTTTCATTTCCAAAATTGGTCCACATGTAGACAACTACCTGGCACAATTCCTGTACATAACCCTAAAACCTGGACTATGCTAAAACTTTCTACTTAAATTAAAAACAAAGCTACAGGCTCCTCAATGGAATCTAGCCACATACATCCAAACCATGTTGTAGACAACATTCTCATTTCAAAAACATCACTCAATTTTCAACAGAATTTGCAAACATTTGAAACACAATGACCAGCAGAACATGGGAAGAATATGTCACAATCAACACCCCCATCCAGAACACATTCAGAATATCCAGATCTGAAAAGAGGCCTCTTACTTGCTGGTTTTAAGTGTGAGATGCGTAAAAAGCTACAGGGAAAGAAATAGAAAATAAGATCATTAAGTAACTTATAAAAACAATTCCAGCCAAATATATATCTCTCTGTTCCATTGAGAAATTCAATTTGTTTCTTTCTTTCTTTCCTTTTTTTTTTTGCAGCTCTGAATACAGCATCACACATCCACAGGTACACTGTTCTCTGTTCAGCTCTAAATACAGCATCACACATCCACAAGTACACTGTTCTATGTGCAGAGCACATCAAGGAAGCTAAGACTGCCTCTGGTTAAATCAAAGTCTCATATCCTTTGCTGTCCCCATCCCTCAAAAAGTGAGTCAATCTTAAATTCTCAAAAGGAATGGTCATTTCACGTAATACCAGTTATGTGACACAAACCATGAAGAAACTATATGAACTTTATGGAAAGCTACACAAAAAAGGGAACTGTGTCTACTTTACTTCCAGTTTCTTAAGCATGTGCCCAGTAAGACTCATATCATTTGCTAAATGAAACATACCAACCCTCCAAAGCCAGGCCATACCCGGCTGGAAGTGGAATCTCAAAGACACAATTTCATATACATAGACATATTTCCTATCCTAAGCTTTTATTTTTCTTAAACAGTTTAATAAAGCTCACATTTATAAAGAATTTTATTGGTAAATAAAGATTCATATTAAAAATTTTATCAAAACAAGTTTTACTGTTACATAGTTAACATTAATAAATATTTTCTTAGCCTTATAAAGCATATGTAATTGCATGAGTTTAACTTTGGGTGGGATATTGAAAATAATTCTTGCAAGAAATTAAGAAAGACTAGAAACAAAAGTGAAAGTGACTAGTCTTTAACTTCAAAAAATCAAGTGCAAAGATAAATAGTGCAATAATGAAAACTATAAATTTACAGGCCACTTTACAGTCTTTTCTGCTTTTGCACTTTTCTACATTATTATCAAACCCTAAAAACTGTATGCAGCATAGAAATGGGCTATCATTTATCTCCATTGCCTAGACTCAAGGAAGCCTTTCAGACTTGTCTCAGTCATTTAAAGCACTAGTTCTTTACTTCTTTTAAACAATTCCTAAGGGAGGAGCTATTTAAGAAGGCTTTGCACAGACTTAAACTATAGTATGTTAACTATAACTTAAAATCTGACACACAATAAAATGTGAAAATTATACTAAGTGTCAACTCTGCAAAATAAGCTATGTAAAAATAATCCTGCTTTGTTAATGAACTTGACACTTGAGAAAAGACCAAGTATAGACCAAAACTTCCTTTTGGCTATTTTAAAAACAAATTATCGCAGGAATGTATAGGGATCTGATTAAAATGAAACTTTAAAGTAATGTGTTGAAATTACTGGGAATAAACCCATAGTAAATTTACAGTCCATCTGAATCTGAACTATGTAACTTTAAAACAAATATTTACCTTAAATAATTTAAAACACTCCTGGGATTATAGAATAGATAACTAATCATTGTCAACACACCTTACAAAGAACAAGAACCTGGGTGATACATTAAATTAGAATTAACATCTGTCTACACTAACTTTAGGGAATTCAACAACTTTAAAGTAGGAAAACCAACAGAAACACGAATTCAGGGGATATGTTGTCTAATTCCGGAACTGCATTACCAAGGGTTTACGATCCATAATGCTAGATAGCTGTTAGGACTACAAATGTAAAGGAAATAGAAAAGATACTTAAAATAGCAATTCAGTGATTTATCTGGTTTACTGTCTTCTAAAAAAATGTTTGTGGACCAAAGGCTAAAGTATCTATAAAATAAGGACCTTTGGGTGTGGATCTTGTAGATTAGAAAGATAATCTTGAAATGCAAACATAAACTATGCTGTGACAAGAGCCCAAGATAATAGTGTACAATAAATGTCACTGACAGTTTAAAAATGGCAAACAAAAGGTTGAACTGTTCTTTTTTTTTTTTTCAAAATAGTAAGTTCCTAACACCAATCTGTGTTGACCAGGAAACCTGCTGTTTCACAATTGTGCTACTTGACTTTGTTCAGAGGAGCAGACATACTATAAACCCTCAAACCATCATATATACACATCAAAGCAGATTTGTATAGTCCATCATCATCACCACAACTAACTACAGACGGACAGTTTTCTCTTCGCTGACAGTGGACATGACACCTCCTTAGTGAAGCTGAACCTCATTTTCTTAGTCAACAACTGTCATCCAGAGTTCATCTTAGTACTTCTTCCTACTGTCAATAAAAATCCCTCCTGCTTCCAGTCATTCTCTTTTATCTCTCACACCCCATGCACAAACAGCTTTACCCTTTCTGCTGTCCAATTTATACACCAGTGAGTCTCAGTTCCCAGTAACTTAAACACATGCTTCTTACACTCTTCATTTCGCAGATTTCCTAACAAGCACTCACTCAGATGCTCTTCAAATTGCCAAGTTAAGACTATGGGGAAAATAACAGTCAGAAAAGAAAAAAGGCCAAGTTACCTCAAAATACAGAACTCTTTCAGGATTATCAGTTAGCTATGTTCAAAGGAAAGAGTCATCACTTCTTTCTAAAGGAGGGATGCTCAGGTGCCATGAGTGGGATCATGAAGAAAGGAGAATGAAGGAGTCAAAGTGTCAGATGTTTTTGCAAGGAGGTCAAGAGCTACCAACAACTAATTGCACTGTCAGTCCATTTCAGCAGAGTTTGACATAATGTCAAAGAGTGTAAATCATTACCTGATTGTTATTACTGTCTGAGCTAGTCAAAAGTGAGTAGATTTCACCTGTCTTGTAACTTTCAACTGCTATTTAAATCCTCCTAAAAGCCTTTTGCATTAAGACATCTCAGACCAAAATATATACCAGCAAGAATACTGCCACAACTGCAAAACACAAGAGTATGACCTTTAACCTTATAGGCCTTCTGAATTACTAAAGTGGAACCTAAACCAATAAAATTAAAACTCATTAGTTTAATTTCCCCCATGAAATGCTAAAAAATTTAATATGCAAATTAACAATAAAAAAGTATGTATTCATGGAAGCACAACAATATTATGATTCCAAGAACAATAAAATGTTTCTGGTCTGTAAAAAAGTAGTTTTATTTTATACAAAAATCACCACCACATTTCTATACCTATCAACAAGCCAATTTTCCACAAAAGCTAGAAAACAGAAGGAAGGGAGGGAAAGAGGGAAGGAGAGAGGCGATACCAAATGGAATGGAAGATACATAAAACCTAACATGAATGCAGAATAACTATAAAAGTCTTACGAGAAAAACATCATCAGGAGGCTATTTTCCACATTTAACTTTTCTGAAGATGTGAGTTGCCCAGGCCCTTTAATATCAAAATCTGGTAGCTGTTTTGTAAATGGAAGACGACAAACCACTTAGAACCAGCCACATTTCTCATATTTCATCTGGCTGCTCTTGAATCTTGAAATTCTACTAATGCTAGTTTAGATCACCATTACGTAGCCATAATAATGAAATTTCTGCTCAAAAAGAGCTAGTCTTAGCTAGGATGGCCTAGGCCTTAAATTTAGGTTTGGTTTTAGGATCAAATAGCTTCATAAATCTTTAAGTCAGATTTTCTTAAAAAATGCACTGCTAACTCTGCAGAGCTATGGTAATTAATGCTGCTGGATGAACAGTCATCTTAAATAGTGATCACTTTAGTTTTATAGAATATGTTACTATGAATGGACTAAATTGGCTTACAATGAAGAAAACAATGTTTTAAAATTTGATAAAGTTTAAAACAAACTTACAAAACTGGCAAATTTGCTTAAGCAATTAAAAAGATCTCTCCCTTAGTCTATTCTCATGACAAAACATGAGCTCCCTCTAAATTACTGATATTTAAATTTAGAGATAACAACCATGAATGTTATATTCAGTTATCACCCGCTGTTTCGAATCTAAAGTGCTCAAGATACCCTTGTCTTAGCTTTCTTTCACACAGTAAACAAAGTCTCATCCTGATATCCAAGAAACAACAAAAGGGGTGTGTGTGATTTTCTATCTCTTTTATGGGGAAGAAAATATTAAAAGTACACGTATGTATTAAAATTAACTGGAGTTATGAAAGCTACCCGAGTAATTTCAGGAAGTCCCATTCTAAAATCATCTAGAAATATAAGTGTATAATATGGAAAAAAAAACTAATGGAAATACTGGAGAAAAGAGGGTAAGTCATGTAAAGATAAAAATAATCCCATGCCCATAGTGGGGTCACCATGGTGGGCCAATTAACACAAAATGTCATGAGAGAAAAATGTGTTTAAAAAGTTTCAACACTGCCAAAACACAAAACTTTAAAGTACAGAAACAAAACTGAGATAACCTCCCTAAACATTAAGTTCCACTTAAAAAAAAAATCAGGAAGAAAAAAGATGACATTACTTCTTTTCCAACACACTAAATCTGATGCTATGACGTGCTTTGAGCCACCAAATCCACCCAGATTATTCTCAACAGATTTATCTTCCCAACACCCTTGTACCCAAATTTAGGTCCATTTTCCTGCAGAAAAAGGTACAAATTCCTACAATGACAAGAACAAGAAATAAAAACAGTGAGTACAACTGATAGAGATCCATTGATTTTTATTACAAATGTACTTGATCACTTGGCTTCAAAAAGTTTAAAATCAATACCCTAATATCTGTATGCCAGTACAAAGCAAACTGTTTTACAAATTAAATACCTAAAAACTTGACAAAAATATTAAAGTTTGATGAAAAACAATTATAAAAATTCTTAATCTCTCTCTTCAAAAAAAGGAGGCAGTCTTTCCAGACCTATCATACAATGTTAATAGTGTGCAGCACTAGGTAGTTATATTATATTTATGTCAGCATTAAAGAAAAACTCTTAAACTAATAGATTTTATTTGTATATGCTTCAGTTAAGTTTGTGAATACCATCTGATTGCAATATAATCAACTCTCTTTAATTGAATTCTAATTTACACTTATTTAATAATTTGCATAGCTTGAAAGGGATAAAGGTTATTCTACGACTAATTAACATAGGCTATTATAGTGCTATTTCTCAAGGCAATAAGCATTTGCTCCCAAATGAAATTATCTGTCTCCTTTCAGCAGGGGTTAAAATCACTAGCAGCTTTCTCCATTACCTGAAAAAAAAAATCAAACTGGAATAGTTATCCATCTTTAGATGTAAAGGCCTAAAAACAAAAATTGACAGACTTTCCATTTTGAGTCAAATTTTAACCCCTGCATGGGACTAGAAAGTGAGACTTTCAGAGTTTTTTAAATTTCCCATTGGTTTTGGTTTCTACTTTCCATGGCTTTTGAGAAGCTGGAACAGTTTGTCTTTCCTGACTCCTTTGTCTATTTTTCTTATTTGGCAAATGTTCATCTACCTCCACTGTGTGTCTAGTAGAGGAAAAGCCAACATGGCTTTCTTATGAACCTCCTTTGTTGTCAAAGGCATGTATGATGATTTCTACAGTTCTGGTTAGTTAACTTTAGCTCCCTCTGTGGCTGGATGACTGCTGCTTCTAACATCTGAATGATAATAAATAGGAGGCACAAATAAAAGGTAGCTTTAAAATAAGATTTGGTGATTTAAGGGGGGAAACTCACAAATACCATCACCACTACCACCACCACACGCGCACACACACACACTCGCGCACACACACGCACATACGCACACACATACTCTTCAAATCTGGTGGCTGATCTCTGGATCAAATTACTTGACAGTGTCTCTCATTTTAAAGAACATCAATAGCTCAATGCATGTCAAGTTTTCTTTTTTTACTTAGGCAAATAACATAGTTTAACCAAGCTCTTGGACCTTAATTGTAAGACAAAGCAGATCAATAAAAATAAGGCATACTTGTCATGAATTAAGTTCTGTTTGCTTGTTTTTGGCACATTTGATCATACTGTCTTGTATGAACAACACATATGGTCAAATATACCCTTCTTTTTTCAGCACAAACTGGGGCTACCCACTAGTAAAATTAAAAACAAGAAGAGACTCTAACATAATACACTGAAATATAGAACCTTGGTAAAGTACTGAGCACCTGGGAGAGAAATAAATGTAGGAGAGGATGAAACAGGAGAAGGGGAAGGGAGGTGAGGAGGTTGATGGGGAGAGAAAGTGAGATGCTTTGAACAAAAAGAGCATCTTTACAGTCACTCAGTCTTCTCTATGACCACTTTTTAAGTCTTAAAAGATCTGCATGTGGATTTCTTTTTAAACCCACTGACCATAAATCAGACAATGGATTCAAAGTCCTAGTAAGATTGTGTTTAACTGTTATAGTGTAAAGACAACAGCACAGTACATGTGCTTCTTGATCCAGTAGGATTCCAAGCAGAATCTGAAGTCTATAGGTAAGAAAGGTTTCACTTTAGGCAGCTGACCCTAAAGAAAACCTTATGAAAGAACTTGCATCTCAAAGAAAGGACACTTTGCCTAAGTTTGCTGTGTTTTTGTTGACTTGCACTACTGACTGCTGGCTACTACGAAACACTGATCTAGGAGTACTCCAACAACTCGTAGCACAAGGCTTAACTTTAAGAAGCTATAGTAAACAAGAGACAAAATCAAAGCAATTCTCTTTCCTAATTAGAAACAGCACAGAGAATGCAATCTTTTCCATATCACAGTTAAAGTACAGTGAACAAAACAGCTCAACAAACCTTAAGACAAAAGTGCAGGTTATTAATGTTTACATGCAGTTGATAAGCATTCCAAATGTCACATTATGCACTGTAAAAGCTCAACTTTACTATATGAAAATAATAAAAAAAAATGCACCTTGGGGGGGAGGGGAAAGCAATTTAATAATTTCCAGTGATTTTGTAAGTAAAGAAACTCCTAACTACTGTACGGTCACCTCATAGTTAACATTGTATGAATATGAAAAGCAAACAATGGGAAAATGCACAGTACAATGAAAATAGCTTGTTATTCAACACATACAGTAGATCTCAAAAACAAAGACAACACGACCAGAAAGCTTAAAAATATCAAATCAAAACCTAAAGAGCCAGCAGGAAAAAAAATCCTTCAAAAAAGACAACTGTTCTGCCTTCCTAGGCGGATGCTTTCCAATGGGAAAGGTACTGACCGTTCCCAGTCTTACTGGTGGTTTCTTCTACATACAGCAGGTAGATCTAGATGGCTGGATTTGCCAAGAAACAATTGCATGTCCAGAACTCTCTCTGTCAAGACAAGATCCAAGATCCTCTTTTTTTCTTTTTTCTTTTTTTACCAAAATACTTTCTACAGAATTCCAAACCAAAATGTACTGTATTTAAGGCATCTTTTTATAACATTTTTCTCTTCACTCAAAGATGATAGTCATGCAGCAGTTTAATGATAAAAAATATATTAATATTTTACTATACAGCAGCAAGAAGTTAGTTGTCAATTAAAAGCACACAAACATCTTCAAATGAAAACCTGTAAAAGACTATCGTTACAAACAATTTCAGTGGAGGACACCAGCTTGGTAAAGTGCTCTCCTAAGCTTGCATTTTCTTACCCTAAACTTTGAATATGAGTGATAATAGAACATACTTTTGACAGAAGGCTTGTACACTTGGGGAACACAAATACACTTACATATAATGTAGCCAGTAATAACTAGCACCACAGCTACATGGAAATCCTTTACATACACCAACTTGGCTTTCACTTTTAAAGGAAACTCAGAATCCATGGCTCAGTAGGATAACTATAATGGTGTTGCTTTGCTTTTAAACAGGTCTACATAAGTTAATAGCACTGGCAAAAAAAATCAAAGGATAGCTTCAGACCTCTTACAAGTTTAGGAGACAGTGCTAGTGACCACAAATAGACTCACTACCTGATATCCAAGTACAGGTTCACTGGAAATTGCTGCACGTTAGTTAGGTTTTTAAAATCTTTCTACACATAATAAAAAATATATATTATGAACAATACAAGTACATCTCATATACACAATAATAACAAAACACCTACTCAGTCAAAGCAAACAGATGCAGAAAAATATTATGGGAAATTTCCTTTTTCTTTCTCTTTTTTTCTTTTACTATTTGAATAACTTTGGTTCCAACCATAAAAATCACAACTTAGCAAATTTCATTTAAATGCCTTTTTTAATAATTTCTTCATGTTCACAGAAGTTTCACTGACCATTTTTATATGTTTAAGGTCCAGATGCAATGCATATTGTATAAAAGAGAGCACTTATTGTTTACCTTGCATGAATTAAACCTACGTACCTTGAACTCTACAAACTTCTGCATAACATTTAGACAAAGCTCAGACACACAGCATGCCTAGCCCTCATATATATACACATCTCTAATCACAGGTATATAGGATGTCAAATATACTATAATAACCTCCATGTAAGGTTTGAAATTTGGTAACAAAATGAGAAAAACTAAAAATATTATTTTACGTGTTCTAAAATATCTCTTTTTTGTGCTAAAGTCAAATGTTAGCTCAACATGAAAAGGACTTTTTATATAATTCAGCAATATTATAATCTTGACCATTTTGCAAACACTTTTAATAATAATAGCTTAAACGTGTACAAAAGTTCTTGGTTAATTAGGGAAATAAACACTCAGTTCTTTATATTTTTTAATCAAGTAGGAAACACAGTTCATATAATGTTATTACTTTTTGTATATTTTTTTGTTTTTAGCAGCTGCTTACTGTTTTACATGGTGGATAAAGTGGACAACATCCAGCGATGGGTGGCAAGTCAAGAAGAGAAACTGTCAGTTGGTGGAGGTTCTGTGGGTGGTGCTCCCTTGGAGTTTAAGTTTTTTTTTTAACTTTTTAACTTTTTATTTTCTCTCTTTACAGTATATTTTCTCTCTGTGTGTGGCTGTGTGTGTGTGTGTGTACACATACGTGTATGCGTGTGTGTGTGTGTGTGTGTGTTTCATTCAGTTTGATCAATCTTCTTCCCCTTCTTCCTCACCCTGCAGTAGCAGGGTGGCAGCCGTGGTCTCCTCCTGCTGCTGCTGCTGCTGCTGGTGGAGCTGCTCACAAGCGGCCCGCTTCTCCCTCTGCTTCTCTTGAATCTTCTTCATCTCCTCCGAGTACTTGCAGAAGGTGTGTCCGAACTTGGCCCACACCTTGTAGGGCACGGTGATGGAGTTGCGGTAGGTGGGCTTCACCTCACTGACTCGCATAAACACGCCGTACTTGTTGGAGCCCACATCGAAGAAGAAGCGCTTGTTGTCCACAGTCAAGGAGGTGCCCTCGGGCAGCTCGGCCGGCTCCTCCTCCACTCCATAGTCGTCGATGAGCTTGGCCAGAGCGTCACGGAACTCGATGAGCCCCTGTGCGGGCAGCGCAATGGTCTGGCCCTGCGTGGAGCCCAGGCCGGGCCCCCGGTTGACTGTCTGGCGGATGCGCAGGAAGCGGCCGCGCTGGTTCTCCTTGAGATCCATGTAGTACTTGCGGTTTTCGCGCACCAGGAACTCGCTCTTGAGCGCCCGGCGTGGCTCGTCCTGTGCCTGGGCCAGGTCGGGCGGCTGGCTGGGGCCCAGCTGCGCGTAGTGCTCGATGAAGTCGCCCAGGTAGTCGCGGAACTCCACTGCCACAGACATGGAGAGGGTGAGGCGGCTCTTGTTGCCGCCAGCACCCACCTCAGCGATCTTCAGGAAACGGCCCTTAGCGTTCTGCTTCACGTCCAGGTAGAAACGCTTGTTCTGGATGTCCACCCGCTTGGAGGCCAGCTCCTGCGTCTCGTGCTGCAGCCCCCCCGGGGCCCCGCCGCCGCCGCCACTGCCGCCGCCGCCCCCGCCGCCACCACCGCCCCCGCCGGAGCCTGAGCCCGAGCCCGGGTGCCCTAGGGAGCCGCCCGAGCCCAGCGCCGCACCACCCTGCTCGCTGCCGCTGTCTCGGTCCGCCATGATGCTGCGCTCCGCCGCCGCGCCGCCGCCTGCCGCTCCGCCCGCCGCCTCAGTCTCCTCAGCCGCCGCTGCTTTCCCTCCCCGGCTCCGCCTGCTGCCGCCGCAACCCCCACAGCCAGTCAGCCACTCTCGCGAGATCTGCGGGAGAGACGAGACAGACGAGACCCGGTAACAGGGCACTGACTCCCCAGTACAGTAGCAGGACGCCCTACTGTACGCGCCCACCCGCCCGCCGGCACGTGATTGCGCCCCTTCCCCAGGCCAGCAACCCTGCCCGCCTGCCCGCCAGGCGGCGCCCACCCGCCGGCCCTCGCCCTAAACCCCTCTCTGGAGGGGGGAGCGGGAGCGAGCGCCGCGTCGCAGTTCTGCTGCCACCGCAGCCTCTGCTGCCACCGCCGCCGTAGCTACCCCTGTTGACCAGACCTTAGGCAGCCTCGACTTGGGGAGCCAGGGAACTGGGGGGGGTATGCCGTATTAAGCACAGAGATCAGGCCTGACTCTGCTTTCCAGTGACCCCCAAAGAGAAGATGTGGGGGAGGGGCCTGCGTAGCAAAGCAGAGTAGGATGCAGAGGGTATACCGAGTCACGGCCTCCCTTTCCCCTGTGGGCCTGACCCAGACCCAAACCCAGACAGGGTTGCCCGCCATCCGGCAGGGCTGTCTCCTACCGCAGAGCCGTGGCCGAAGAGGCAGGCGAGGAAAAAGAGGTGCTGCGGTGGTAAACTCTTAGCTGCAGAGGGGGCTGCTAGGGACGAGGACCGGGCGCCGGCAGCAGTGGCGCGGAGCAGCAGACACCTAGCCCGTCCCTCCCCTCTCCCTCCCCTCGCTCCCGCCGCTCCCCCTCCCCGCGCACGGCAGCGGCTCTGGCCTCAGATGATCCCGCTCCCCCCTCCCCCCAACCGCAGCCCCGCACAGTCGGGCGGGCGCACTCACCAGCGGGGGGAGCTGGGCTGAGGACAGTAGCCGCACCAGGGCCGAGGTGCCCGCAGTGCCTATTCCCGTAGGCTATGCCCTTACTCCCAAACAATAATAGAAAAGAAACCCACACTCACCCCAAAACCTGCAACCAGACCCCTTTAGGGCCAGGACTGCTTGGTTGCCTCCCCCCTCCTCCTTCTGAGATTTGGGAAGGGGGGCACCCTGCTTAGGGCTCAGCCCAGCCTGGGTTGTCGGCCAGCTCTGCAGACGAACCAGACCCTGCCGAGTATTCAGACCCCGGCCCACTCTTCTTTGGAAGGACCCAGAATGGAGGAGAAAACCCAATCAGGCTTTCGGAAATTCATGAACTAAAAATGTCAGGAATTTCCTGGGAAACGCAGTTCCTTACGGGATTCATTAAAGCAGGTTTGCTTACCCCTTTACTCTTCCACCCAGAAACTCCCAAGTATCCAAAAGAGCCCCCCACCCCCGGTAAAATATTAAAAGACCTTGGATTTTATGCAGACAGGTTACTGACCATTAATTAACCAATCAGTCTTAGCTACTAAAAGGGATCTCCAGTGGCCATAGAAAGGGGCCCAAGAATAAAGATGGAGCTCAGAAATAAAAATTTTCTTTTTAAACTATAACTCATAATCTAGGGCTTCTTTTCCAACACCCAGAAAGATAGTGCGTGCTCGTACTTTACTGCAGTGTGCAGCCCTGTGGCACAAGCTAAGGCCTATTTTCTGAAGACCCTTGCCAATGACCCAAACTCCACATTACTGGAGAGGGTACAGACCATGCAGCCTTATCTGTGGCTTTTTCGACACAGATTGCTGCCTCTACCCTAGTAATATGCCTATTCATCTGCGGGTTCCATTCCTACTGAACTCCTTTCCTTCCACAATAAGGAGCCGCCTTCCCCACTTAGCTGCAGAAACCAATAACTGTAAGGTTGCCTAACGGGGAAAGAATTAAAGTAAGGACAGATGCCTTTCCAGTCCTGAGCCCGAAAAGCCCCTTAATATGGCCTTTTATACTGGGGGCAAACCTGTCCACGGGGATGTCTTCTGTATCTCTGTGTTCTCCTAACCTCTGTCCCCAGCAAGAGCCCCATTTTAGTCAGCGTTAGGCACGTTCACTTCCCATTAATAAAGAAGAGGGCAAATAACCCTGGCCACCAAAGAACAAACTAGGGAATCCTGTGAACCAGCCTGAGAAACATGCACCTGCACACAGTGACATCTGAAAGCGCTCCCTGAAGAGGAAGCTCACTCTGAAACAGAAACCTTTGCTAAGGGCCTCACAAAGAATTTCTCCTTAATTTAGAAGCAATCACTTACACATAGGGCCTTTTCAGTGCTGAGTTTTCTGCACTCTCTCCTCCATCCCCAAGTCTGTTGGGTTAAGGGAAACAGGAACTTTTAGAGGATTTCCTACCACAAAAACAAATTCCTGAAGACACCGAGGTGCCTACAGGCTTTCTACATGTTTCTTGAAACAGTCAGGACCCTGGATAGACCCCGGCAACTCCAGTAACCTAAATGCTGAGTGACACGGGATCTGCATAAAACAAAGCGGTCTCACGCTTCCACGTGTAACTGAAGGAAAAGTCTAGTGAAGTCCGGATCTAGAGAGGCACCTGTCTGTTCTTCAATAGTTTACAAAGAACCAAAGCATACTCCTGACGAGCGCTCAAGATAGCAAGGCCAATGAGATTTTGATGAGGCCACCCACAGCCAGCCTCTACATTCTCCCAGACTTGGGGTTCCAAATCGCCTTCCCGGATCAACTTCGCAGTTAATCCAAACATTTATTTCCAGGGGTTCTGAAGCAGTTTGAATTTTGGGGAGCCCTGATTTCCTGGGAAGAGGAGCTATCACCAGGAATTGACATTTTCCTCAGAGGAAAGGCAACTGATGGGGTTTCTAAGCAGAATAAAAATTAAATATCATTTGCACACTTAGAGTGGGAATTTCGAGTGAAAACCAGCAAATAACTGAGACTTCTGAGTAATTATAAGCTTTATACAATCATTGTATAAGTAATTTCTACCTGTACAAGCCAGCAGCTCTTCTTTATATCTAAAAAGTAAACAAGACTGAAGCTTCCTCCACAAACAATTCAACAGTGTTAGCTAGGTAGCATATTTTTACTACTTCATCAAGAGCGTCAATTTCAGGATAAGCTTGTAAATGTGGACTTTTTTCTGTCTAAAGGTAAAAGGCGGCTTTCCTTAGGCTACAGGTATGACATTCGTCTTAAAAGGCAGCCAGGAAGGAATGAATATTAACATACAGGATAGTCTTAAAATGTTTAGAACTTTAAGTAGAAATTTAAAAATTATATTTGCATCCTGGCTTTGAAGATATTTAAGAATATTGTAGATTTAAAGAGGTTTTTAGTCATTTGTTAACTACCTAAATATACTAACTTGATAAATGAAAAACCTGTTCTAGTGTTTAGCTCTTTGAATCTATTACTTCAATATACATAACTCTTAAGACTAACCTTACAATTTCATTCCAGTGTAGGAAAAACTAAAAAGAAACGAAATATAATGTGTAGCAAAATATTTATATTAATGAAAAATCATCAAAATGAATTATTTCCCTATCACTCAAAAATTGCTTACATTTACCTGATAAAGATTTCTAGGTCCTTTGAGCCTCTTTATCAACACTATATACACACTTTAAAGAGAATCAAGACTAAAAAAAATTTTAGTCACTACATATTTAACAAACTTACCCACAAAAAAATTTTTTTTGCATAAGGACACAGATTCTGAGATAGACCAAGAAGAAGAAAACCCTCAATTTTCCTCTGCCTCAATTACAGGTGATTCTGAAATATGTAATTCACCTTTTATTTTTACAGAAAAAAACAACACATAGTAATAAAATAAACATGAGGAGAAGCTATTTACCTCTGTATAGTAAACTCTTGATTGTAGTGCTCCCAACAGAAACAACACATTAATACTTTACAAAGCTCAAATCCCTCCTTCCCCCCCAAAGAGAACATTTGAACTTTATTCAAGTGCTACTTGGGTTAAACCAGACAATTATCTTCAATACTTAAATCATTAAAAAACAACCAGAATATTAGGCTGCAAATGTTCAAAGCAGAATTCCCCATTTCTTTAGGACTTCCACCACGGGAGTAAGGGACACAAGTAAACCGAACGCTAGCACCATAACCATCTCACAGCACTAGTATTTCACGAGTCCTTTTAAAGCTTTCAACAGCCTACCCACTCTCGAAAATTAGCTTTCTTTGACACTGTATGAGTATTTAGAACTAAAGATATGAACTAAATATTCAAATTCAGAAAAGAAATATTTAGTGATAAATAACCTTTGTATTTCCAAAAGGTTTTCATCTTAAACATCTGCAGAAGAGTTAAATTTAGCACACATTCTAAATTCCATAAAAAATGCACAGAACCCGACATTTTAATGGACCCCAAAGGTCCAAACAAAACCGATTCAAATGTCAAAAGCTCTCTCTTCATCTGATACTTAAATGATTTTACTAGTACTATACTCAAGTAACTGAAATCAGCAACTTTTTCCATACTTTAGCCAACACTCCAATTTTCAAAGCCGCAATTCCCTTAAGTCTTTTGGGCGGGTAACAAAGGGGGTCTTAAAGTAAATAAAAATTTTCCTTTCCCCTCTGGCAGTCTACCAAAAGATGACCAACCAAATCCAGCCTATTGTAAATCCAAGGACATGGGACGGTAACATAGACATCACTGCTAAAATATGCCTTAAAGTCCTTAGCTGGACAGTAACGTAAGAGGCCCAGATCAGAAGAAAACCGAGCCTTCAATAGTCCCCCCCAGAGACAACGGAAAAGAAGGTGACATTTTTCGGGGGAGGGGGACGACTGCCAACAGCTCTGTTACACCTTGAAGGTCTCTAGGGTCCTCTCTCTACCAAAGTTCAGGCTTAAGGTAGATACATTTGCAGGGTTCCTACTACATCGCAAGTCACCTCTGGTCCTGCTGTCGGTCTTAGAGAAGACCCTCCGGCTTCACATCCCTTCCTTTTGCCCCCACCGCCAACCCACACCCCGACAAAAGCGGAGCTGGCTACTGAGCAGGCAGACCTAGCGCTTGGGCTATTGCTCGGGCCACCCATCCTTGGGCCTGGCTTCATGTGCGATGTCAGCACCGATTTGCTTTTCCCTTAAAAAAAAAAAAAGTGTAAAAAATAAAAAAAGCCAACAACGCACCTTGGGCGTATGTAATGGGGGGGCGGAGCAGGAGAGGGATTGGTAGTGGAATCTAATTTATAGATCCCTCCTTCCTCTTCCCACCTTCAAGGGATGCAGGACTGGGAGTGTCAGCCACGTCTAGCGCACTGTCCCAGGCCTCGGGGCCACTGTGGTCTGTGGAAATGGAGCTCAGAGATGGAAGAGGGAAAAAACAAAAAACCCGCACCATTGATGGTCTCCAGTGCCTGCGGGGGGAGAATTGTTCTTTTAAGGGGGAAATGTTATGATGTTCCTTCTCGGAAGTGGGAGGGGGTTCATTCGTCTCCGCCAGGCCCGGGATGGGGGGGGCGTTGCTGCACCGCCTGGGTCTGCAATGGCACTCTACTGATTTCTGGGCTGCGAGAGGACTGTGGCAGGGGACAGGGTGGGCGGCACCTCGACTGTGGCAGCGACAGCAAGCAAGGTCGCAAGGGGCTTACCGGGACGGGCGGGCTGGCGGGCGCTGTCCTGCCGCAGGTGAGGGAGGGCGCGGGCTGGAGGGAGGGAGGCTGGCGCGCGCGAGGCGGGCGCGAGGAGGAGGGAGGGGGAGGCGCGCGCGCACACCTGTTCTGGACGGCGGCGCGAGCCGAACGGCGCCTCGCTCGGGCTCTCCGGGCTGAGCCGCGAGGAGGGCGGGCTGCGGGCGGGGGCGGGCCGCGAGGAGAGGGGAGGGGAGGAGGCGGAGGCGGCGGCCGCGCGGCGGGCTCGGGCCTCGCTCGCTCGCTCTGGCTCTCGCTCCCGCGGGCAGGCCGGGCTGACACCCGGCTCCTCCCGCTCACTCACAGCCCCTCCGGCTCTCTCTCTCCCTCTCCGTCTTCCCCAGCGGGATCCGCTCGCCGTCGCCGCCGCCGCCGCCGCCACGGCGAGTCGTGGCAGCCAGACGTCGGCGCGTAACCCGGCGCTCCGTGCGTGACTCCCGGCGACGTCAGCGCGCGCCCCGCGCTGCCCACCCCCTCCGTGGCTCGCGCTCCCGGCTCCGTGGCGGCCGCGGGAGCCGAGCGCGCTCCCCGTCCCTGCCTCGCACGCGTGAGCGCGCCCTCGCCGCTCTTGGCGCGCCAACACCACAGCCCAGGCCCCGGGGCGCGTCTGAGGACCGGGCCCGGTGGTCGCTCCCTCCCCACCCCGCTCCCGGGGCGCCCCTAGGGGGCTTCATTCCTCGCCGGCGTTCTCGAGTCCCAGGCGGGGCTCGGGCCGGGTGGAAGCCTGAAGGGCCTGCGCCAGCTCCGCGTTAGGGCCTCAGCGTCACTGCGGCTGCCGCCGCTACCTCGTCACACGCCCCCTCCCTCCGCCCGGCTGGCTCAGAGGCGGCGAGCCTTTCGTCTCCCGGGAGGGTCTCACCTTGGCCTTCAGACACCCGCCAAGAGGTGCTGGAGGGACGGAATTAGCGACAGCAGAGAAGCTAGATGAGGCTCTTGCTCCAGCAACCATTGACAGGAAGTGTGGGGTTTCTGCCCAGCCTCCCACGCAGTGTAGGTGAAGCTGGGCCCCTTTGAGGGAATGTGACTAAGGACAAAATCCTGATAAATATTATGCGTTTTTGTGCAGAAAGAGAGAGTAAAAGGGGCTAGTTATTTTTCATAAATTGCTATGCAGGGGTGAAAGTCAGGACTGTACAATGTCCTTTCAGAGTGTTTATGACATCTTACCAACTTTGAGATTTTTTGGTGCATGTAACATCATCTCAGTCCTCAACACTCAGCACACAGAATTGACATAGATCAGCTAATGATGATCTGCAGAATAAATAACAAACCGCTTTCACCATCTATTTAAATAGATCTCCAAGAGAAGTCACGTATTATTTGGGAAAATAAAGAGGCCACTAAAAAGGCATTTCAAAGGAAATGACCCATTACTCTTCAGCCTGTCTCCAACACGTTCTTGCCTCTAACTACAGATTAATGAACATTTTGTTGTTTTCTTAAAGTACGAGAATAACTTAAATAACTGACAGGATTTTAAAGTTATTTTGAATATACACGACAAATGCCCTGTTCTTAGGCAATAGAACTTTAAAGTTCACTAATCTTCAAGAGAACTTTATCTCGTGAAACCTGTGAGAAAAGTAGAAATGATGCACGATACATCTTGGTTTAGAGGTGAGAATTTTTGAGTTGGAAAAGAGTTGTTCAGAATTTTAAGGACAGTTTCACCCATGAAGGAGAAAGCTTAAGTCTTTCTGTCCACCACCCTCCACTGTTGTCTTCAGAGTATCATTCGCTGTCCTTTTTATATGTTGTAGATAGTGGTTAAGGGCTGAAAAGAATTAGAGGGACCGCTTAAAAGGTTTGAATTTGAGATTTGTGCTATAGAACATGATACTCAGTAATACATTGTGAAACAATTGAACTTACACTTTTAAAAAGCAACAAAATATTCATTAATCTCTGGTTAGAGGCCAGAAAATGAGAAGGGCTGAAGAGTGATGGGTCATTTTCTTTGAATTGCTTTTATATTCACCTCATCTTTAGGTGGCAGCACTACTACACAAACGTCTTTAAAACTACAGATAGTCTGTGCCCTGACATCTTGTTCTAAATGTTTCCATTGTGGAAATTAGAAGCTGGTGAAATTATCAAGTTGGAGGGTCTAGAAAAGGTCACAGAAACTAATGAGCTTCATGGGTCACTGAAGGAAAAGCCTACAACTTTAGGGAACGATTAAAGTGTGAGAAGCAAGTGATGCCTTTGAATGTGCCTTTTTAAAAAAAAAATCAGAAAACAAGCCATGTTTCACAATATTTCATATTTAATCAAGTATAGTTTAAAGTCACAACCTGTGTAGACATTGGTTTTCTAACTGCAACTTTTTCTTCTTAAATACAGGGTCTCACTATGTAACTGGCTTAACTAGATCTCACTATTTTAAAGCTGGCTTTGAACTCAAAGGTCCTCTTGCTCTGCCTCTTGAGTGTTGGCTTCTCACTGCAATTTTTAAATTTAAGCACAATTTATTTTCAGTTCAACACTATTGTGCTTAAGAAGATTCCCCCAGACAGTGCTCTGCTGTTGACGCTCGTGAAGAAACTCTCCTTGGCTTCTTTTCTGGCTTTCTTATATCACTCACATACAAAGTAAACGTCATCACTCAAACTTAGTGAAGAGGACTGGCTGAAATAGATGGAAAGTGGTAGCAATTTACAAGTAATTCTATATCTTAACTTCTCCCACATTTTTTGTTTATTTTTTTGCAATAGAGTTTCATGTAGCCTAGGTCCCAAACCCACTATCACCCACATTTTTGAAGATAATAAATTGTGATGTGTAGAAAATTTGTGGATCAAGTATTCTCTAAACAAGTTTGTCATAATTAATTTTGTTGATGTGTAGTAGTTCTCTCCTTATCCCTTACCAAACCAACCCAATAAAATTGAATTTATGTGCCTTTCAAAATAGCCTGCATTAGATTTGCTGTGTAAATACAGCCACCAAGGGTTATAGAGGCATGACAACCAAGAGTGGGAAATCCAATTATTTCTGGAGAGAGGATAAAGTGTTGATAAAGTCCTTCTTGATGATAGCTTCCATCCTTCTCATGTCAAACTTGGAGGAGGAGTCTCAAGTGAGTTGGTAGTTCTCAAGCTCAGCAGTGTTATAAAGCTCTCCAGTGCCAGCAAATCATGCAGCCTGGGGCTTTTGTTACAAACTTCTGCCGGCACTATTTTGGCAGTAGGATGTTCTGTTGAGCAAAGTTTGCACGTGTTTAGGGTGTGAAGTGGTTCCTCGGGCTTTTATCTGGTTTCATTCCAGTTTGGGGACTTGAAGACAAGGGTTAGAAGCATGAGACTGAGCTCACAGGTTCCTTGAAAAGAGACCAAGCAAACAATTTTGAATTTTCACTCAGTCTATGCTCAGTTTTTTCTTTGTTGGTGTGAGAGTTACTGACTTGTACTTTTTTAGTTTACTTCTTAAATATTAACATGGTATTGAACCAGTTCTCATTAGTAGATAAGTTCCTGTCTGTGGAGAATCAGGGGATCTTTCTTCATCCTCCTTCCTATAATACCACCAAAATGGGTTTATTTAGACGAAACACACTAGCTAATGTGCAGTCTCAGAGCAATGGGACCAGTAATTAAGTCTGATCTCATGTATCAAATTTTATATACCTCTGATTTTTTTTTTGAGTCAGTTATCTGGTTTCATATATTTGACCTTCTTCTTTCCAGCCTGGAATCATTGCTTAGTGGAACATGGTACAAATGTATGTGCTAATTTGTTAAGGGGTCCCTCTTCTTGGAAGCATACAATCTATTTTCATTTATTTTTTTACCCCCCCCTTTTTTTTAGACAGTGTCTCACTATGTAACCCTGTCTGGCCCAAAATTTGATATGCAGACCAGGCTGTCCTTGAACTCAGAGATTCACCTACCTCTGCCTCCCAAATGCTGGGATTAAAGTGTGCACCACTATGCTTGGCTATTTTTATTATTTTTTTCTCCAAGTTAAAAGAAAAATTCTAGGGCTGGAGAGCTAGCTCAGTGGTTAAGAGCACTTACTACTCTTGCAAAGGATCTGGGTTCAGGTCCTAGCACTCATATATGGTGGCTCACAACCATTTGTAACACCAGTTCCAAGGGATCTGGTGCTGCTTCTGACCTCAGAGGCCTTTGTGCACGTGGTGCCATACATACACTCAGACACATGCACTTCAAAACCATTGCAGAATCTAGATATGACAGTTTTAGTCATCAAGGGCTGTAGGAGTAGAAAATTAAAGGCAAAAGTTATTTATTTTTTTGAGACAAAGCCTCACCGGATAACCATGGCTAGCCTGGATCTTTCTATATAGACCAAGATGGCCTTGAACTCATAGAGACTCACCTCTCTCTGCTCCTGAGCACTGTGATTAAAAGTATATGCCACTTGCTAAACGTAACATACTAAAATAATAAATGTCTCATCCTTACTATAATCAATGGAATATCAATTTCTAGGCTACGAGTACAGCAATTTGAAAGTGTTAGATATCCTAGATACTTTTCTCAAGGGGGTAAAACCTCTTTAAAATTTTTCTAGAGTTCCATCGTGTGTATGTGTGTGCATACCCATGGCACATAGTTAGATGTCAGAGGACAACTTGTGGTAACTAGCTCTCCTTCTACTCTGTGGGTCCTAGGGATCAAAGATGAGTTGTCAGACTTGGCAGTAGGCGTCTTTACCCTTGAGCCTTCCTTTCCTTCTCTTTAAACTCAATTTAATTTTGTGTTTTGGAGGGTTTTGTTGTTGTTGTTGTTTGAGAGATGGCCTTGCTATATAGAATTGGCTGGCCTGGAACTCTCAGTGTTGATCAGGCTGGCCTCCAGAACTCAGAGCAATCCACCTGCCTTTGCCTCACCAGTGCTATGATCAACGGTATATGTCATCATGTCTTAAAGTAATATGAAAACAGACAAAAACAAATTTGTATATTAAAATCAACATATGGATGAACCGAGATATGGACAGGAAAGGTAGGCCTTTTCAAAGTGCGAATCTGTGTGTTCAGTGTTGCTGGCATTGGACGGTGACTGCAAAATTCCTCTGCTGCTTCCTTTAGAACCTCAGTGTGTTGCCTCTATGCTGCCTGGATCACCTGAGTCTAACCCATTTTGTAGCCTAATCCAGTAGCACTTTGTGACCAGATGGATGTCAGCAGAATTTCTATGTTGAGTAAAATGTTTCGGGGGGTGTGGGGGAACAAGGCAATAATTCAAATGCAAATACAAAGTAAGCTAAATACTTTTTGTGTTGTAATAATTGTTCTTATTTTTATTTGTTAGATTTTGGAGGCTGAACATACATGTTCTGTGCTGCATGAGTGTTCTACTACCAAGCTATGTAGGCCACAGTGGCTTGGTCAGCAAGCCCCAGGATCCTCCTGTCTCTGCCCATCCCCAGCATAGGATTAGGAGTGTGTATCATACACTCAGCATTTTTATATGGATTCTGTGAGGGAGTGAATGAAGTCCTGAGGAATAGGTATTGTTGACAGGCATGGCCATGTTAAGGGCACCAGTACCTGACACCAATGGGAACGGGCAAAGCCATACCTTGGTCCTCATGCTGATGATGCTGACAGTGTGTGCAAAAATTAGCAACTCCAACTTCTTCCTCCACCGCCTCCATCCTGCCCCCCAACTGCAACCTGAGACTTTATTACAGAGACCTCCCACTGAGACTAGCTAATCCCTCCTGTTGTGCTGTACATAATAAAAGGACTGAGTTCCCAGGTTGTATAGTAGGTTCCCTCTGTCAGAGCAGGTTCAGCTCACCGAATCCAGCTTTGATGTATGTGTATCTGTCATTTCTTTATTCCTGCATCATCCCAGACAGGCTATGCAGGATGCAGCAAGGTTCTGGGTTTCAGATTGTTTTTCCCTGAGCTTGCAAGGCACTACCTCTCCAACCCTCCCCATTCTTTCTTTCTTTTTTTAAATTCTTTTGAAATTTCACACAATGTGCTTTGATATAGCATTCTCCCCATTGTCTTCTCCTTATCACTTGAGCAAGAACGCTTTACTAGTGGTTCCACCACTATGAAATATGACTTCCCCTACCCCAACAAACTTTAGCTGCCTACAGCCCCTCTCAGGGAGTGATGGGCCTTAGGAGCCCTCCCCATGCCATGATGGGATATTGACAGGCTACTTGTCCTCTCCAGAAGACAGTTTTTCAAAACAGTCCTTCCCATCTTCTGGCTCTTACACCCCCCTCATCTTCCACATTCCTTGAGCTTTGGAAAGGGTAATGTAGATAGTCAACAGTCACTTATTCTTAGCACTGTGACCAGTTATAATTCTCTGCTTTAATCATTGCCCATTGCAAACAAGTTTCTCTAACCAAGTCTGAGAGCATTAATTATGGGTTTAAACATAAATATGTAGAAGGCAGTTTGACACCATGTTCATTTAGCAAAGCAATAACAGCAAGTTTTCCCCTCTCTTGAGTAGGTGACTTCCTCGCTTGTAGGCTTTTGACCAGGTTTATAGTACCAGGAATGAATTCCTCTTGGGGTGTGGGCCTCAAATCTAATGAGAAAGTAGTTGGTTACCCCTATAACAGCCATGCCACTACTGTACCAAAAAAGTATATCTTGCCTGGAAGGCTGGTGTTATAGATTACAGGGTTCATAGCTGAGTAAGATCAGTAGTGACCTTTATCCCCCTGAAGCCTGCATAGCATCTTTGGTAGCTAAAAAGTCAATCAATAGGGAGGAACCTTCTAGTTTGATTTCTTTATGTCCTGCAGCTAAAATGTGTGCTGCCTTCTGCAATAGGGTTTTCTCGTCTACTTCTAGTGAGCACTCAAGAGCAACACTAATAATCTATACTATTTGAAGAGTCTCTAGGGTCTCAACAACTCATAAGGTGGTATTCCAAATCTGGTACTAGAATTTTCATTTAATAACCCACAACTTCTGTGAGCAGCATTATTCACTATATGAGGTGCCTTGGAACCTCCCTTCAAACTCTTTTCTTATTATATATATTTGTGTGTGTGTGTGTGCATATATATATGTATATACTTTTAAACTAAATTTATATATAATTTTTATAAGGCTTCACTATATAGTTCCAGTTGGCCTGGAAGTCATTCAGACCAGGCTGGCCTCAAACTCACAGAGATTTTCCTGCCTCTGCCTCCTGAGTGCTGGGATTTATTATCACCATTATTAATACTACTACTAGTATGTGTGTGTATGTGCACCCACAGGAGGTCAGAGGGCAACTGACTGGAGTTTGTTCTCTCTTCCACCATGTGGATCCCAGGGATTGAAGTCAGGTTGTCAGGTTTGGTGGCAGGCCCCTTTATCCACTGAACCATTTACCAATCCTCCATTATGTTTTTAATTAACTTTTATTTTTTAATTAACTTAAAATAGGTTTACATACATCTTTTTCATGCATTCCTTTTTCCTATTCCCTTATTTCCCCATCCAGCCACCCATCCCTACTTAAATATTTGCACTGCTGGTATTCTCCTTTTCTACTTAATATCACATGCTCCTCTGTTTTCTCTCCTTGCAGGTCTTCCTTCCACCCACAAGCACCTCTTTCTACCTTCCTGGCCTCTCCAGGCTCTCCATGTTAAGCATATAAATCTAAACATGTGAAGCCAGGATTTGCATTTGAAAGAGAACATGCAGAGTTACATCTCAGGGCCTAGGTTACTTTGCTCAGTATAATATTTTCCAGTTCCATTCATTTTCCAGAAATTTTCATAATTTTTCCTTCAGAGATGAATAAAGTTTTATTGTATGTGTCCCATATATGTATCTCATTTTCTTTCTTTAAAATTTTATTTTTGCAAGTTGGGCGGTGGTGGCGCACTCCTTTATTCCCAGCACTCGGGAGGCAGAGTCAGGCAGATCTCTGTGAATTCAAGGCCAGCCTGATCTACAAGAGCTAGTTCCAGGACAGGCTCCAAAGCTATAGAAAAACCCTGTCTCGAAAAACAAAAAAAAAAAAATTATTTTTGCTGGGCGGTGGTAGTGCACACCTTTAATCCCAGCATTCGGTAGGCAGAGGCAGTTGGACCTCTGAGTTTGAGGCCAGCCTGGTTTATACAGTGAGTTCAGGACAGCTAGGACTTATACAGAGAAATGCCTTCTGAAAAAAAATAGATATAATATGATAACATATATATACATATATATATAATTTTCATTACAAGCATGTGAATGTGTCTGTGTGCAGGTATGTGCACTTCTCAATGTAGGTGCCCGCAGAGCCCAGAAGAGTGTTGGATCCCTTCTGAATTTACAGGTACTCTGTTACAGATAGTTTGAGCCAACCAAGTGGGTGATGGAAACCAAACTCAGGTCTTCTGTAAAAGTAGTATGTGTTCTTAACCACTGAACAATCTCTTCAGCACTCCATTTAAAATTTTTTAAATTACATTTATTTATTTCTCTGTATGTGCATACATGTTGGTCACATAGTACATATGGAAGTCAGAGGACACCTTACAGGATTTGATTTTCTCCTTCTACCATGTGGGTCTTGGGGAATCAAACTCAGGCTGTCAAGTTTGGTGGTCAGTGTCTTTACCCACTGAGCTATCTTGTGAGCCCACATACAGAAGCCTTTTACTCTTATGAGTGCCTGTTTGTCAGTTGTTGGCCTTATTTCCCCAGTGCACAGAGTCTTACTCAGAAAGTCTTTAATTTTCTTTTTTAAATCTTTTGAGTCAGTCTTAAGCTCACTCTGTAGCCCAGGCAGGCCTTGAACTTGTGATCTGCCTGCCTCAGCTTCCTGCATAGCTGGATTATAGGTATGCACTAAGTAGACTATTTTAACCTTTCATTTTGAGACAGGGTCTTGTGCAAGTAACTTCACTATGTAGTCAGATGGCCTCCTGGTCTCCTGGTCTTGCTGCTTCTATCTCTGATGTGCTGGGATTACTGGCATCCAATACCATGTATGGCTTGTTTTTATCTTTTCAGCACCTTTTCTTCTTGTCTACTGAAATACTCAAACAAATTTAATTATTAAATACAAATACAGTGATTAATTTTTACTTCATAGATGTAAATCAATATTACTTAAATGTGTGTAGGATGATGAGATGTTTTTAATTACTATTTTGGAGTCCTATTACTAGACATGTTATATAGTACAGCTGATATTTAGATTATATATATTATACATGTATATATTTCATAATTTAAATTTTTTAAATTTTATGCAATGAGTATTTTGCCTGTATGCATGTCTGTGCACTACTTGTATATCTGGTGCCTTCAGAGGGCAGAAGAGGGTGACAGATCCCCTGGAACTGGAGTTACAGGCAGTTTTACCAACAATGTGAGTGCTGGGAATTGAATTCAGGTCCTCTGGAAGAGCAGGCAGTTCTCTTAACTACTGAGTCATCTCTCCATGTCAGCTCCCATTTTTTAAAACCACCCTGAACTTCATTCTGGAAAGTAAGTATAATATAATATATACTTACTTATAATATCAGGTCTAGTTCTTGGGACCCTTTGGTGTCTGTCAGTCAGGCTTGTTATCTTGAGTCAGTTATCAAACAGTATTTATCAATTGCTTATTAATAAGAGGTCATTCTAGATTCTCAAACTAAACAGAGTCTCTGATACCATGGAGCTTTCAATCTAGGTAAGGCAGCTAATAAACAGATACTATAATATCTACAGATATTATAGACAATGGTGAGTACTAAGAAGAAAAGGTAGATGAGAGGAAAGAGTGTCCACATGACTGTGTGAATGTGTGTGCACCTCCTACCTTATATTTTAAATCAAGGAAGCCTCTCTAAAGAGGAAGCATTTGAACAGATCAAAATAGTCACTGGAGCATGTAAGAGATGGTCTAGGCATTATGAACAATTTATGTCACATATTGGTATAGCCAAAGAGCATCCTTTATTATAGTAATGTGTATATTAGTTTTCCCTTGAGAGACAAAGGTCTTTAGGAGCTTCTGAATACTTCTTATGCTTGCTGAAATCATTCATTTAGTACCACTATTTCTCTGTCTGGATGATTCTATTATTTAATACAATAACATTTACATTTCTACAGTTACAGTTTCACAGTCCTTTATCCTTGGTCTCAAAATCCAAAAAAAAAAAATTAATTTGGTGACAAAATCAGATTGGAATTGATATAGTCTTTTTTAAATCTATTTCTTCCATTTTGTGTGCCTATTGATAGAAATATTAATGTATGATTAAGGGTTGCTGCTCAGAACACCATGTTCGGTAAGATGTAGATAACATTACATTCTTAAATATGAGGAAAATTAATGTTCAAAAAGACATCTAGTCTCAAGGATTTTGGATAAGAGATTGTAGACCTGTACCAGATTTCTTCTTAATTACTCGCTAAATATCATCATCAGTATTCCCCCTTTTTATTTTTCTTTCTTTATTTTTGATATGGTCTTGCAATATAACCCAGGATGGCTTTGTGTGTGTGTGTGTGTGTGTCTAGACAGGGTTTCTCTGTGTAGCCCTGACTGTCCTAGAATTCACCAGACTGGCCCCTCAAACTCAGAGCTCCACCGGTCTTGACCTCCCAAGTGCTGTGATTAAAAGTATGCGCCACCACTGCCTGGTCAAGCTTCTTCTTAAACTCTTGGCCCTCCTGCCCCAGCATTCTCAGTGCTAACATTCCAAGCATGTGCCACCGTGCAAAGCTTTAGACACTTTTATTCAAAAGTATAATAACAATTTCATTAGTTACCACCTCCTTGCTGTAAGAAAGTCCTGACAAATGAGACCGATGGAATGGAGGGCTGTTTTAGCTCACAGTTTGGTGAGGCAGACATGCAGGCAAGAACAGCTCTAGTTATGGCAGAGGATCGTGAGGTTGCTGGTGGTACTGTTCATGTCAGGGAACAAGGAGAGATGCATACTGCTTTTTAGTCCATCTGTGACACCTGCTATGAGCGGTGTCTTCCCACCTCAGTTAATCCTCTCTAGAAATGCCCTCACAGACACACCCAGAGATTTGTCTCCTTGTTGAATCAAAATTCTATTAGGCTGACAGTCTTGATTATTAATCACAAATCCATTCCTTGTCAATTTGACAACTACAAACACATAACCTAATTTTTTATCTTGGAGCTGGAGAGATGGCTCAGTAATTAAGAGCACTGGCTGTTCTTTCAAAGGACCCAGGTTCAATTCCCAGCACCCACATGGCAGCTTGGAACTGTTTGTAACGCCAGTCCCATGGATTTGGACACTCTTACACAGCCATATATGCAAACAAAACAGCAATAAAATACACAAATGTTTTTCCTTTCATTTGTTATTTTTGTGTGTACCTGTATGATGTGTATACATGACTGAGCACGTGGAGGTCCGAGGACCATCCCTAGTTCTTTACCTCCACATAGGTCAGAGGACAACCTTCAGGAGCTGGTTCTCTCCTTACACTGTGGGGTCCAGGGACCAAAATTGAGTTGTCAGATTTGAGGGGCAAGCACTTTATCCACTGAATCATCTTGGTGGCCCCACCTAACTTTTCCTAAAGCCATAACATCCATCCCTGGTCCTTAAAATTCATGTTTATTTCATAGTGAAAAAAATGCATTCAGTTCATCTCCATGACTCCCCAAAGTCTTAACAGCTTCATCACTGTTCAAATGCTCAGTGAAGAATGTCTACTGAGTCTGGGGAATCTTTTAATTGTGATCTTCTGTAGCATAAAAAAATAAATTATGGAGCTGGAGAGTTGGCTCAGAGGTTAAAAGCAGGGGCTGTTCTTCCAGATGACCCAGGTTCAATTCCCAGCATCCACATGGTAGCTCACAACTGTCTTTACCTCCTGAGCCAGAACTCTGGCACCCTCACATAGACAGACACCCACATAAAATAAAAAAAAAAAAGTAAGTCTTTTTTTTTAATTACATGCTTTCAACACACAATGGTACAGAATAAGAATTCCCATCCCCAAAGGAAGAAACAGAGGCAGAGCAAGGAAATATAGGACTAAGCAAGACCAGAACCTAGCAGGGCAAACACTAAATCCCGCAGGTCCATATTCTGCGCTTGGAACTGTTGGTAGTTCAACTGTTTGTCGGACATCTCCAGGTCCCGGCATCTCCAACATCCTGGAGTTTTCATTGTAACTTAGGCTGCTTTTCAATGATCTCTCAAGGTCTCTTGTAGTGAATCTGACCCTGCCACACCCCACCTGGCTCAATAGCTTTCTAGAGCCTTGGAGTGAACCTCTAGGACCCCATAACACTTGCATTTTATTTACCTCCAAGACCAGCAACAGGTGGATGATGTTTGGTTGGAAATGTCACCCCAGCTGCTGACACCCCTATACTCAGAGTCTGGAATGTTTGGGTTAAGGCTCCACCCCAGGTCCTGGCATCCATGTATCCAAGAAGTCTGGAATGTTTGGGTGAAAAAGTTCCACACCAAGCCCCCTCCCCTGGAATTGCTGCAGTCCAGACTCCACCTCAGAGAAGGTCAAGACCACTCCCACAGGTTATTTAAATTGCTCCCCCCCCCCCCCCCGAGAACAAACAGGTAGTCTTCTGGTCTTCCTTTGCCCTCTCTGTGGTCTTCCCGGTTTTCCTTTCACCGTATCTGTCTCCTCTCTGGGGGACTGGAAGGCCACCCGGGAGTGCTGGCATCCATTAAACCTGAGTTTTTTTTTCAAATTCGGCTTGATTTGGTCTGATTCAGATTATTACGCCGACAGAGAGGCCTATGGGGCCATAAAAACTTTACAGATGATGCCACCAGTTCTGCTGGCAGTTTGAGATATTGTCTTTTCTATTCTATCATAGCTGTAGTGGCCACTGTGTACCTTAGAGGCTAAATCTGGGAAAACACTTCCCTTGTGGTTGGTTCTCCATTCAGTCTCTCTCCTTTCAATTAGGTTTGAAGTTTTACAAGTTGGAGGCTTGTGCTAATCTCTTTAACAGTTATGGCTACTTTCTCTGTATCCTCCTTGTTGGCAACTTCAAACTCACTCATGTTCCTTTCTTTATCAAACTCTTGCTTTTCTTATCCTTTTTTCTTCCGTCGGTCCTTCCTTCCTTCCTTCCTTCCTTCCTTCCTTCCTTCCTTCCTTCCTTCCTTCCTTCCTTCCTTTCTCTTTTTTGAAACAGGTGTTTCTATGTAGCACTGACTATCTTGGAACTCATTATGGCTAGGATTAAAGGTGGGCACTACTACACCCGGGTTTTTTGTTTTGTTTTGTTTTTGAGACAGGGTTTCTCTGTGTAACAGCCTTGGCTGTCTTGGAACTCACTATGTGTACCAGGCTGGCCTGAAACTCACAGAAATCAGCTTGCCTCTGCCTCCCGAGAGTTGTGACTCCTGGCTTTTTCTTATCTTTCTATTTCATTTGTTGCTGTATCTCACTGTAAACCTGGATATAAGCAGTGAGCAGTAACCATGACACAGCCTGAATTCCATGTGTCTTAATATTTTCTCTGCCAAACCAATTAGTTCATTACTTCTGAATTCAACAAGCTGTCAGAACATGAGCAGAATATAGCAATATTCTTTGCAATTATGTAACATGAATGGCCTCTAGTCCAACTCCCAATAGAGCTCATAATCCCCTTTGAAACCTCATGAGCTAGGGGGTTCATCTGTTAACATTTCTTTCAGCATTATGGTGTTTTGAACTCTCATCGCAAAAAAAAAACAAAACAAAACGAAAACCATTCAGTTCTGCTTCCTGCTTCTAGGATTTCTCCAGACTCTTCCACATTCCTCCCAGAGACCATTCCATAAGCCTTCAGCCTGAGAACCACAGGGTCAGGTTTACCTCAGCAACAGCCCTGCCTGTCAGCACCAGGTTTCTGTTTGTTAGTCTCGTTTCTGAGACAAAATGCCTGACACAGTGACTTAAGGACAGGAGGGGCTTATTTTGGCCCATGGTGGGTGTGAGGGTATAACTCATCACAACACAGACAGTAGTGAAAGCAGCTCTAGGCACGGCAGAAGGAGCCTGAGGTCACGTGCATCGGTCACGTGCATCTACAGTTAGGAAACAGAGAGAGATGAATGCTGTATATTTACTTCTTTTTTTCCCCTTTGTGTAGTCGGGGACCCTAGACCATGGAATGGTGTCACCCACATTCAGGGTGTGTCTTCTCACCTTGGTTAAACTTCTCCAGAACAGCTTTCAGAGACACACTCAGAGTTTGTCTCCACAGTAATTTTAAGTCCTGTCAAATTAGCAAGAGCCTGAGGAGATGGCTCAGTCAGTAAAATGTTTGTCATGCAAGCTTATAGACCTGAGTTCAGATCCTCTGTGCTCCCCTTGAAAAGTTGTGCATAACAGTGCACACCTGTAATCCCAGAGCTGGAGATGCAGAGACCAAAGGATCCCTGGGGCTTTCTGACCAGTCTAGGTGAACTGATGAACAGAGGCCTGGTCTCTCTCTCTCTCTCTCTCTTTTTTTTGTTTTTTGAGACAGGGTTTCTCTGCAGCTTTGGAGCCAGTCCAGGAACTAGCTCTTGTAGACCAGGCCTCCAACTCACAGAGATCTGCCTGCCTCTGCCTCCCGAGTGCTGGGATTAACAGAGGCCTGGTCTCAAAAAAAAAGTAGTGACCAATTGAGAACCCTTGACATTGACCTCTACTCTATGGCATGCACTGATAGCTGACAATCAAGATCATTCATCCCAGTGGCCCCATAGCACTCTCGTTATATTCCTGGAATATGTAAGCGTTCAGAATTCTTATAACCTTATGTTACAGATAAGAACACTGAAACACACAGACCCTGGCTTGCGGATTTCAACTGGCTGTGTAGCAGAGCTAGGAATTGATCTTCTCCCCCACCCCCTTTTTGGTTGGGGCTGTGAGTTGTTATTTGTTTCTGGAGATAGGGTCTTACTATGTAGCCCTGGCTGGCCAGAAACTCACTGTGTAGATCAGGCTAACCTCAAACTCTCAGAGATCCACTTGCCTCTATCTGTCCAAGTGCTGGAATTAAAGGTGCACGCTAACACTTGTGGCTTTTATATATGTGTGTGCGTGTGTATGTATGTATATACATATATATTTTATATATAGATACATATATATACATATACCTTTCACTCTTTTTGTCACCTGTCTCCTCTTTCTTTTTCTCCCCCTTTTTTCATTACTTCTCTCTACCCTCTTCTTAGGACACATATTACATTTCAGCCCCTTTTAAGAGGATGATTTTCTCTTCTGCTCTGAAACGCTAGATATCCTCATTTTCCCTTCTTATTTGATCTTGCTATAATTTCACACTTTTTTGTTTCCAGTTGAGATGAAGATTTTTTTATACATATTTCTTCCCTTAGTCTCTGATGAGTTTTCATGTAATGCCTTGCACCACCTTTTCCTTTGCTCTGAGTATTTTTGGATAAATAAGAAACACCTTCCTTACTGCTGTGGGCTTGTCAGATGTCAGAAAACATTACAAATTTGGGTCTTGTTTGCTGAGCAACAGCATCTATTAAAGTTCTGTGGCTGCTTTACAATATCACTTAATAAATTGTGTAATTTCCTTCGGATCACTTTATTTTAGACATTAAATTTGCATTTTTGAGCTGTAATTGAGCTTGTCCTCTTTAGTTTGTCTTCAGGCAAAAGTTTTTCTGTACTCAATCAGAAATTGAAGTATTTTGGGCTATATAAAGGCAAGATGGATTGATTGGATCTCATTATAAAGTTGAACAAAGACTGATGCAACTATATAACACGGGTAAGGTAGCTTTTTTATTGATATTTATTGAGCTCTACATTTTTCTCCGCTCCCCTCCTTGCCTCTCCCCTCCCCCTTTAGCCCTCTCCCAAGGTCCCAATGCTCCCAATTTACTCATGAGATCTTGTCTTTTCCATGTAGATTAGATCTATGTAAGTCTCTCTTAGTGTCCTCATTTTGTCTAAGTTCTCTGAGATTGTGGTTTGTAGGCTGGCTTTCTTTGCTTTATGTTTTAAAACCACCTATGAGTGAGTACATGTGATAATTGTCTTTCTGTGTCTGGGTTACCTCACTCAAAATAATGTTTTCTAGCTCCATCCATTTTCCTGCAGAATTCAAGATGTCATTATTTTTTCTGCTGTGTGGTACTCCACTGTGTAAATGTACTACATTTTCCTTATCCATTCTTTGGTCGAGGGGCATTTAGGTTGTTTCCAGGTTTTGGCTATGACAAACAAAGCTGCTATGAACATAGTTGAGCACATGTCCTTGTGGCACGATTGAGCATCCTTTGGATATATACCCAAAAGTGGTATTACTGGGTCTTGAGGAAGGTTGTTTCCTGATTTTCTGAGAAATCGCCACACTGACATCGAAAGGTGCTGTACCAGCTTGCATTCCCACCAGCAATGCAGAAGTGTTCCCTTTTCCCCACAACCTCTCCAGCATAAGTTGTCATCAGTGTTTTTGATCTTGGCCATTCTTATAGGTGTAAGATGGAATCTCAGAGTTGTTTTGATTTGCATTTCTCTGATGACTAAGGATGTTGAACATTTCCTTAAGTGTCTTTCAGCCATTTT
>PVIU01001574.1:9729-207082 GCA_004026605.1 Ondatra zibethicus | reverse complement strand
CGGCGAAAGTTGGCAGATGGAGAACCCATCAACAATGACACCAGGACCTATCTCTTCTGCATGTATTATCTCTTTGAGAACCGAGTCTTTTTGAATGCACTCCTTCCTAGGCCAGGAGGGATGGGGGTGGGCCTTGGACTTCCAACAGGGCAGGGCACCATGCCCTCTTTCAAGGAAGAAGGGGGAGGGAGGAGGGGTGCGGGGGTAGTGGGAGGGGACCGGGAGAAGGGGAAGAAAGGAAAAAAAAATTTTATTTCTTTAATTATGTTCTTGAATGGAAAAAATAAAACAAAACAATGTAAAAAAAAAAACAAAACAAACAAACAAAAAAAACTCTTGCAACCAAAAAAAAATAAAATAAAATAAATCCCAGGGCCAGGGTTTTAGGGCAGAAATCTACCAAACCTTTATAGAAGAGCTAGTATTAACACTCCTCAAATTATTCCACAAAATGGAAACAAACATTGCAAAATTCATTTTATGAGGCTACAGTTACCCTGATACCCAAAGCACACAAAGACCTACCAAAGAAAGAGAATTACAGACCAATCTCCCTCATGAACACAGATAGAAAAATATTCAATAAAGTACTTGCAAACTAAATCCAAGAACACATCAAAAAAATCATCTACAATGATCAAGATGGCTTCATTCCAGAGATTCAGGGATGGTTAAACAAATGAAACTCTTTCTGTGCAATTCACCACATTAACAAACAAAAAGAAGAAAATCACATGATCATCTCATTAGATGATGAAAAAGCCTTTGACAAAAGCAAATACTCCTTCATGATAAAAGTCTTGACGAGATTAGGGATACAAGAAATATATCTAAATATAATAAAAGCAATATACAGCAAGCTGACAGTCAACATTAAATTAAATGGAGAGAAACTAAGATCAGGGACAGACAAGGTGGTCCACTCTCTCCACATTCACTCAATAGAGTACTTGAAAGTGTAACTAGAGCAATAAGATGACTAAAAGAGATCAAGGGAATACAAATTGGAAAGGAAGAAGTCAAAGTATCACTATTTGTGGATGATATGATAGTATACATAAATGATCCCAAAAATTCTACCAGGGAACTACTCTACAGGAAACTCCTACCTAAATCAAAATGTCTCTGAGATTCTATCTTACACTGTCAAAAAAGGCTAAGATGAAAAGCACAAGGGACAACTCATGCTGGAGAGGATGTGGAGTAAGGGGAACTCTCCTCCACTGCTGGTGGGAATGTAAATTTGTACAGATAATTCGGAATTCAATATGCACAGTGGAGCATTACTCAGCTGTTAAAAACAAAGACATCATGAAATTTTCTGGGACATGGATAAACTAGAAAAGATCATCCTGAGTAAAGTAACCCAGACCCAGAAAGACAAACATGGTATGTACTCACTTACAGATGGATATTAACCATGAAATAAATAATAATCATACTACAATCCATAGACTCAAAGAAGCTAAATAACAAGGCAGGCTCTAGGAGAATACATGAATTTCATGTATACATGAATCTTGAAGTATATACATCAAGGGGAAATAGAATAGATAACACAGGTGGATGAGGGGAGGGGCATGGATGGATGGTGGGCATGGGGACAGGAGGATCAGGTACGGGGAAAATGCAGGGAGAGTACTGGGAAAGACAACTGGAGTCAAGAACATCTCTGGGACAAGCTAAGAAGCTAGGGCAATGGAAACTCCCAGGCATCTACGATGGTGACCCCTATTAAGATTCCTAGCAATGGGAAGATACACAGCCTAAACCAGCCATCTCCTGTAACCAGCAAGACTTCCAGTGGAGGGACTGGGACCTAAAATTTGCCCTGCCTACAAGATATTCTGAGGTGAAGGTGGTGCAGAAATTATGGGAGTGGCCAGCCAATGGATCCAACTTGAGACCCATACCCATGAGAGAGAGCCTAATCCTGACACTGCTTGGAGAATCAGAACTCAGAGGCTGAGACCTAAGATAGAATCAAACATACTGGCAAAAAAAGTCAATGAAACACTTCCTAATGATTTCTGCTATACTCATAGATCATTGCATAGCCCAATTGTCATTAGACAGACTTCTAATCACAGAAGTTATTACCAGAAACTAATGGTGATAGATGAAGAAACCCACAGCCAAACTTTAGGCAGACCTTGGAGAATCCTATGGAAGGGGGGAGGAAGGAGTATGCTGTCAAATCACACAATAAAACTCACGCAGAGTTAGAAGAGAATGAGGACACTAAGAAGTCTGTCATTTGTATGTCCTTAATTTGGTGGCTTTCCATATAATAAATCCTGCTTTGCAGAACAGAAACCAGGCATGTGCTTTCACCAGCCTCCCTAGTAGCATGTAACCTGGGCTCCACAGATCAGACAACCATGACAACATGCTTTACTCAATAGAGAGAAGCATGAATAAGAAAACTACGTCTGGGGAGGGTGGCAGGAAAGTAAACGGGGGCTGCTATAATACATTCTAGAATCTAGAGTTCAGAACTGTGGTGTGACTTAGGGAGTCTGCAGAGCTATGAGGAGGGCAGCCTTGTGGTAGGAGCAAGCTAGACTTATTCATAGCTATAGACTGCAAGCCTGCTTTTCTGGATATTCTTGATATACTGTATAGTACCCAGTTTCTGTAAAAAATTCCTCTACTTTTTCAGCTACCTAAAGAGAATTCTGTTCTTAATTAAATCTCAGTCCAGATGGGAAGCACTATCATAAACAAAAAACTGTTTTAAAATAAAGGTATCTTGAAATTAAAGTAAACAAACAAACAGAAAAAGTGAAACTGGATCCTTAAACTATATACAAAATTTGATAGAAGAGTTCAATGTACTGCCATTAGATGAGAAAGTTGGAAAAACATAAAAATACAGTTATCAGCAAGAATTTCCTTAAAAAAGACTCCTGTAGTCCAGGAAGCAATAGCAAGAAGAAAGAATTAGGATTACATGAAATTAAAAAGCCTTTGCACTACAAAGCAAACAATGAGCTGAGTAAAGACAAAAACTATAGAATGGGTCAATATTTGACAAAAATTAATATCTATAATATCAAAAGAGCCACTAATCCAAATCAAAACAATTCAATTACTAAGTAAGCTGATGAAACAGACGGTTTTCAAGAGGGAGTAAGAAAGGGTAATAAAAGTGAAAAAATGTTCAATATCCCCAGCTATAAGGAGATTAAAACTACAGAGACGCTCTCATCTCAGAAATGCTGCCACGGTGTGGGGAAAGGGGAATCTCATATACTGATGGTGGCAATTCACATCAGTGTAGCTAATACCAAAACTGTTCTCAATTTAAAGAACTTTTATGTCTATAATTTACATTTGCATTCTAAATTAATATTTAACTTTATTTCTTACTTTACATTTCTCTGAAAGAAGGGTTCTCAAAACTAGAAAACAAAGCTTACCATCTTTATCAGCAGTTTCTCGAGGCTTTGATTTTAAAGTGAAGATCTTCCGTAGCTTACAGTTAGCAGAGACAATAATTCCATCCAACGACTGGAAAACTGCTCCCTTGAATATCTCACTGGTGAATGCGACCAAATCAATGCACAGATTGCACCACTAAGAACAAGGGAAGCAGATGCAAGTTAGGACCTTATAACGCACAGAAGCAGAGACTCATTGCCAGAGTTGAGTTGAGGCAGTTATCTGAGTCCTCTGACTTGGCTCCAGTGTGCTCTTTCTGTTTGACTTAAGTTTCCTTAAAAGTGGCCTTGATTTTCCTCCACGAATCACCATAATCTGAACTATACATCAGTTAGCTGACTATTATGTCCCCATCATGAGATACCAGAGCTGCTCTGGAAAATAGCTCTCTTGTCTGTGGGTACCATGCTAGTGTGAAGTTAAAGGCAGTTCCTTTATGACACTTAAAGCTTGAACATCAGAGACAAGTAGCCCGTTGTTTCTTCAAGGGGATTAATTTGATTACATTTAGCTACTTTATTTTTAAAAGGAAGGGATTAAATTAGAATCTTGGTTAAATGGTACCCAGTACTATCTACTTACAACCAATTAACCTATTGTAAAGAAATAGATCCTTCTGAAGGATTTGTAATTATGCCGGGTGTGTGTATGTGCCAATTTTGAAGTACTCTTGCAGGTACTAATTCCAGCCTATTAAACAATTAGACCCCTTAGTACCTCATTAAATGAATTCTATGGTCTGACTGAATAAGAAAAGAGGAAAAACAACCAATAGTGAGAAATTAAGACATATTTAATATTGCAGGATAAAAATAGAAAAATAATTTTTGAAACTAAAACAAAAGTAGTATTAAAATTCCATTTGCTTCTTTATTAAATATTAGGGTCTTTGATTATTTGTAGAAGCACAGTTTATAAATACGGCTTTTTCTAGGAAAGTGCTGATTTTAATATGGAGCTGAGCATATGATGTCTCAGTAGCAGGTCAGTTAGACTGGAATGGTTTACCAATTACACCAAAAAGATTATATTTTTGTAGGTGACTCAACAGTAAAGTTACATTCCTAGGCCATGAGAATACTATGATCTCTTGAGGAGTATACAGCCTGGAGCTAGCTAGGGAGGAAGTGGGCTTAGGTATAGCTGGATAATGATAATGAGCTGGATTGTGGGACTTCAGGGAGGGGTGTTGGGTAGGGCATCAAGCCTCTCAGACCAAGTCTTAAAGGCTTAGAAGAGGACCTCAGAGTCTCTACAAGGTAAATGCTTCTGAAGTTCTGGACATAATAATGTGAAAATGCAGAGCACTGGGAAGTTAAGTTTGGGTCACCCTTGATGTAGGAAGGTTCTGAGTGACAGAGGAGGCCTTTGGGGATAAGGTGGGGCTGTGTCAGAATAAAGATCACTGAGACAGAGAATAGTCTTGTGTCTGTAGTCAAACAAATATGAAGTGAGAAGGCTGGTTAGAAGGCTGACTCAGGAGTCATTAGAATACAAGGAACAAATCCAAGAGATAGGTCCATCAGGTAGAATGTGATGGTCTGGGAAAGTCCAGATCATAGGGAATGGAGGTGTGGGTTTTCTTTATCCATTAGTATACCATATAAGCACTATTGTACTATAAATATTGTTTCTTTCCCTAAAAGACTTAACATGCCCCAGTCTAGCTAACTAGTTCAAGTCACCAAAAATGTCACTGATTCTTCCCACACTCACTGAGTACATATTAAGTGCTGGGCACTGGCCTCACTTCTGGAGATATAAATACACATGAGAGGCAGACATGTGGCTTCTACTCAACAGTTACCACCACATGCAAATAAAAGCACAGTACTGTCAAGGTTCTGCTTGAGCATCCTGTTATAAGTCAGTTAACTGATTCTCTTCTCTACGTAATTTATTTATTTTTGCCAGTTTTAGATACTAACCTATCCCTGGCCCCACGTCAGATGAGACTTCTGGTTCACTTACACATCATGCTTTCTAAACTCCATCCTCCCTGGGTTATCATCTTTTGTTTACTCTCTTTTTCCTAGCATTCCATATTCTGAGATTGTATTAATAGGACTGTAATATTATACCCAATGGAGCTAAACAGTTCTTTGTGACAACCTTCTCTTCTACCATACACCTTTCCCCCCTTTTATATTTTGAATTAATTTCTGGTTATATAATCTGCCCTTTTATAAAATAATGACTCTTAAGTCTTCTACTTCTTGGAAAAGTTTGAAGATGTCACCCACATTTGGTTTTGAATAAGAAGTTTACCATGTAGAGAACACAGGTGAACACGTTTGTCTTCTCACCTCAAGGCTCTGTTCCTCTCTCCCTGCTTATCTGCACTCTGCTAGGGAATTAGAGCCCACCTCCTTCTAACAGAGTCCCATGAAAGCAGCCTGTGTCCAGGGCAGGCACGATGCTTTCATTCCCTCTCCTTGACTCGTGCTTGTTTGCAAAGTCTTCAAATAATAATGTGTCTATACATGAATATATGAAGATATGCAAATGCACTCATATCCACACACACACTCTTTCATCTCTTAATAATTAAACAAATGTCTGATAATTGGTATATTTATTCCAATGGTCTACTACCAAGAAAGTGAATCCTGAAAAAAATGGGGAAACCTTTCAAAAATCTACCTTGGCTAGAGTAAATAGAAATATATACACATATATTGTGGTTTAACAGATTTAATAAAGGTTATAATTTTCATAAGCTTCAACAAACAACTTGATATTTATATAAATATTATGATATATGCTATGAAGTTTGGAGAGAAAGGATAAACTTTACTACTAACAAGTGGATTATATGAATTATAGTTGATCTTTATAAAATAGGTTTTCATTATTCTTGGAGGTATCATCCATTATTAAAGTCCTTACGATTTTTGACATTTTCTTGATCTTTAATTACTCTATTTCTATGCATAACTTTAATGAAGCAGGGAAGAATTACTGACCTCAAGTGTTTGTAATGTGAGGTTTAACACACAGGCAACAGAAAGAGCGTCCCTCATCTTCACCATCTTGGTGAATGTTCAGTGTGCACTTGATATATTCTCTCTAGTCATTAGATCAAGTTTCAACAAATGCCGAACAGTTCAGGCTGATTGACAGTGCTTCCACAGCACAGTCTTCCTCATCCCCAACAGATTTAAACTTTCAAGCTTTCTTACTTAAGTGCGTACATATTTAGAATTGTCATATTATGCCAGTAATATTTTTTTTGGCAAATACTTGAGAAAAAAGGATAATTATTTTGGTTCATATTATAAGAAGCTTCATATCTGCTGGATCCGTTACAAAGCAGAAACCGGATGGAGAAGGACGATGTGGAGGAAAGCAGTGAGGAGACAAGAAGGGGCTAGGGCTCTGGGAGGGAGATTCACTTCCTTCAGCCAGTGCTCTCCCCTGCTGACATACACTCCACAGCTCCACCTCCAAATAATATATTCAAATTCTTAGCCTACCACTGAAACCACTGAGTAGGCCAGAGCCCCCAAGATCAAATAATTTATGGAAACACTCTCAAATACATGCTATTAACTGCACTTTACTGATCTCCTAGGTAATGGTCACCATGATTAACCACTGGGCGTGGCAGGAGGCTGTGCACTTTCCACATTCTAGGTACTAACCCTCTGTCAGACTGCCCGGGACTAGGGACTGGAGAGGGTAGCAGCAGCAGTGTTAATAAGCCAAAGGGGCCAGTTAGTGACGGATGGGAAGCCTTTCCCACCGAGTCCACATGGAACAAACAGCTGGAGGAGCCAGGACAGACACGAGAGAAAGAGGGTGCTCTGTGCATGATCATTAAAGTCACAATATGTCTTTTCCTAGCTCAGTGGATCACTACCATTCTTCAGAGTAGCTATCTTTCTTTCTTCCTCCCTCCTTCCCTGCCTCCCTCCCTGCCTCCCTCCCTGCCTCCCTCCCTGCCTCCCTCCCTCCCTCCCTCCCTCCCTCCCTTCCTTCTTTGTTTTGAGAGAGGATTTCTCTGTGTAACAGTCCTGGCTGTCATGGAACTCATTCTGTACACCAGGCTGGCCTTGAATTCACAGAGATTCCCCAGTCTCTGCCTTCTGTGTGCTGGGATTAAAGGCGTGCAACCACTACCACCTGGCTCATTATGTCTCTTACGAAACTTTTTATTTCAATTACACTGTGTTTCTGGTACAACTCTTAGACCTGGACTTAGGAACCTAGACACACCAGTGGGTGCCCTCCAAACGCCAAGCCACACCTGTAACAAGATGATAGGAAAGATTTTCTTCTACTCTGTGGACTTTCCATACAAATGTTTCACCTGTGCTGCAGACCCTTTTAATTTCATCCAAGCCCATCTGCCAGTCTTTACGGCCTTAGCTACCAGGGTTCTTTTCAGAAAGTCCTTGCTCATGCCTATGTATTGAAGTAGCTTCCTATAGCAAGGTTCATGGACTGCAGTCTTACATTAAGTTCTTTGATCCATTCTGAACCAATTTTTATAGAGAATGAACAATATAGGTCTAGTTTTACTCTTTTACATGTAGATATTCAGGGTTTTTTTGGCCACCATTAGTTGAAGAAACCACCATTCTCCAATGCATGTTTTTCACATCTTTCTTGAAAATTAGACATCTGTAGCTGAGAGGGTTTAATCTGGGCCCTTGATTCCATTCTGCTGATTCATTATTTATTATTTTTCTAACAGTGCCATGCTGCTTTTGTTACTATAGCTCTGAAGTATGACCTGACATCAGGCATTGTAACATGGCCAGCATTGCTTTTCTTACTCAGGCTTGCTTTGGATATCCTGAGACTTTTTTGCTTCCATATGATTCTTATGAGTTTTATTTTATGTGATGATATCACTGGAATAGACAAGGAGTCTACTGAATCAAATAGATTGCCTTCAGTGCTACAGCATTTTCACTGTATTGATTCTGTTGATCCAGAAGCATGGGAGGTTTTTCCATATTCTAGCATCTTCTTTGATTTCTTCAGTGTTTTAGAATTTTCATTGTAGAAGCGTTCACTTCCTAGGTTAGATTTATTTCCAGGTGCCGTTTGTTCCACGAGGGGGGATGGAATGAGTGAGCAGGATGCCAAAGTTTGCGAGCTATAGGAGACAGCTCTCTGGGGAGATGGTTAAATATTACAACTCCACTTTATTCCAGGAAGAAAGGGGAATATAAAGGCTGGGATAGTGGCAAGAGCATCACCTAATTTGCATTAAGAGGTAGGCGTGCTCCTATCAAAAGTCTCCAGTATGTACAGCAAGACCGTCTTCTAGCAGTGATCCTTCTCAGGGTTCAAGCTACAGATAAAACAGACAGGCATCTGGTTTAGAGACAGCTTTTGGATAAGGTTAGTCCTCCTGGCCCAGGGACGTTCTCCAGAAAAGGGCAGGTCGAGAGCAGGAAGCCATGCAGGGGAGGAAGGGAGTTTCATACTGCCAAGCTTATAGAAAAAACTACTAGGTTTATGCCAGACTGTGACCACAATGTACCCTGACATCTAGGTATATTTAAAAAATGATTGTGAATAGGACTCTTTTCTTGGTTTGTTTTTTGTCATGTTTGGTATACAGAAAACTAATGGTATTTGTATGCCTATTTTATATTCTGTTACTTTGCTGAATGTGTTTATGAGTTTTAAGCTTTCTGGTGGACTCCTTAGGATCTCTTACAAATAGGATTATATTATATGCAAAAAGACAGTTTGAATTTTGTTCTGTATTTCTTTTTTTCCTTTCCCTTATCACTCTAATCCTTCAAGTATAATATGGAGCAAGAGCAGAGGAAAAGGACAATCCTGTTCCATTTCTAATTTTAGTGGAATTTTAAAGTCTTTCTTTCACTGATAATAATGTTGCCTATGGGTTTGTCATATGTAGCCTTTATTATATTTATGTATGCTCCTCCTAGTTTCTTTATGACTTTCATGCTGCAGGGATGAATCATTTTGTCAAAGGTCTTTTTGGCATCCACTGATTGGTATGTTGTGACGGCTAGTTTTATGTCAAGTTGACACAAGCTAGAGTCACTTTTGGAGAGGGAACTTCAAAGAAGAAAATTACCCCATCAGACCGGCCTGCAGTGCATTTTCTTGACTGATAATTGATGCAGGAGGGCCTGGGTTCTATAAGAAAGCAGGCTGAGCAAGCCGTGAGGAGAAAGTCAGTAAACAGTACTCCTTTATGGCCTCAGCATCAGTTCCTGCCTCCAGTTTCCTGCCCTGAGTTTCTGCACTGACTTCTCTGAATAACAGACTACAAGCTGTAAGCTGAAATAAACCCTTTTCTCCCTAAGCTGCTTTTGGTTATGGTGTTTTATCACAGCAGCAGCCCTTACTAAGACATAGGCCTTGTCCCACTCTTACGTCCCTGGAAGGAAGCCCAGCCATGGTGAATGATCTTATTGATGAGCAGTTGGAATTCAGTCTGCACATGTTTTATTGAGAAGTTCTGAGTTTATTTGAGGAGAATAGCTTATAATTATATTTGCTGTTGTATCCTTATCTGCTTTTGGTATGGGTAATACTAGTTTTATAAAACTAGTTTGGTAGTAAGTTTTCCTTTCTATTTAATGGAACAGTTTGAGGAGCTCTGGCTGTACTTCTTCCAAAAATGTGTGGAAGAATCTGAATTCTGGGAGAGGCTGCTTTTAGTTTGAGCATTTTTTTTTTTATTACCTGTGTGAGCATAGAGGTTCAGGACCTGTCCCTGTCCAGATCCTTGTGTGAGATTACATGCAAGTATGTCACTGTGTGGTCCCTCATGTGGGTGCACATGCAATTGGGCTTGTCCCTTGCATGAGCAGAGGTACAGGATTTTTTTTTGTGTGGTTTATTCCAATATAAGTCTAAGACTAGATTCCCAACTGTGGACCACTGCATGGTCTTTGTTCCCCTCTATTCTTACTCCTCACCCCCATTCTGTTTCTAGGTATTCTAAGGCACAGACATCAGATCAGAGTCACATGCAATTTTCTCTGGGTTCACAAGCTGTGCAAAGAAGGAACTTTGCTTCCATAGGCTCCTAGTCATCTATAGCATAGGTATTTTGAAAATGGTCTTTTGCTGTGCCAGTCTGAATGCTGAGAACAGAGTATTTTTCTAGCATGTATACAGTATATGGCCTGAAGATTACATTGGTTGGATTGCAGATTTGATCAATGACATATCCAATGTTGGTTCTCACATGCTATGGGATGGTCTTTCTGTATGCTGTGACTATGTGCTGTGACATTGGTTTAGAATAAAGCCACTATTGTATATGGATAGAGCCAGGCAAGAAATCCAAAAACAGATAGACGAGAAGAAGGGTGGAGTTTGGGAGGTGCAAGCCAGCTGCCGAGAAAGGAAGGCATGTAAAAAAATAAGGTAACAAGTCACAAACCACATGGCAAAGCACAGATAAAAAAATATTGGTTATTTTAAATGTAAGAGTTAGCTAATAAAAAACTTGAGCCATTGGTCAAGCATTTATAAGTAATATTAAGTCTCTGAGCAGTTATTAGGGAACCGGCAGGTGGGAGAGAAACCTCTGATTATACTCCTATTTATCTTTTCTCCCCCATTCTCTCTCTTTGAGACAAGGTCTTATACAGGTAAGGCTGACCTCAAACTTACTATGTAGGCACTTAGGAATTTGAACTTCCTCCTGACAGCCTGGATTCTTGGTGTGCATTAGCATGCCCAGTGTCATGCAGTTATGGGGACTGAGCCCAGGGATTCCTGCATATGAGGTAAGTACTCAGCTATTTTCCTTAGTTACTTTTGACTCTAAAGTCAGAACAACATGGCCGAAGCTGCCAAGTTCTGCTGATTGCTAGGCCTGGAACATGGCCCCCTTGTTCGATTACATCTTCACTAACTTTCTGCTTATGATGGCTACCTTCACTGCCTAAACCAGGCTGTCTTAAAACGTGCTCTATAGATTAGGCTTGCCTTGACTCAGATCTTTCGATTACATCTTTACCAGTTTTCTGTTTCTGATGGTTACCTTCACTGCTTAAGCATGGCTGTTCTGGGAATTGCTCTGTTCACCAGAGACTTACTGGCCTCAAACTCAGAGACTTACCTGTCTCTGCCTTCCCAGTGCTGGGATTAAAGGCAGGTACAACCTCCACCTGGCTCTAAGCTTTTCTTTAATTCCTTTTCACAAGTTGGAAACTTAGCTGGGTGGGATCTTGCCCCAAGGTCACCACTCCCTCTTAATCTGCTTATCTCCATGAACACAGGATTTAGCTTTATCTACTTCCTGGTGCTCCTTTCTTCACAATTTGTACATTTTTTCATTTTTCTTTTCTTAGCTTGCTCCTTTTCATTATAGATCTTATTAGAGTTAACACAAATAACCATACGACAGAGTCTATACCAGGGTTTTTTGAGTTTCCTCTGTTAAACAAATTTTTTTCAAAAGTTTTTACTTTAGCCTCAGGCAGACTCTTTGGACAAAGGAGAAAAGCAGCCACTTTCTTCACCAAAATATCACAAGAACTATCTCCAGTCCACATCCTGAAATTCTACTCCTGTGTAATCTCCTGAGCAAGTCCCATAGTTCATCAAATTACTCTCATGCTCCTACTAGTATGGCTCATTAAGCAGCACTTTCTGCTTTTCTAACCCACAGTCCCAAGGTCCTTATTCCTTCAACCAAAAGCATGGTCAGGCCTATCACAGCAATGTCCCAGTCACTGGTACCAATTTCTATTCTTAGTTAGGGTTTCTGTTGCTGTGAAGAGAAACCACAACCATGGCAACTCTTGTAAAGGAAAGCATTTAACTGGCTGGCTTACAATTTCAGAGGTTTAGTCCATTGTCATCATGGTTGGACACGGTGGCCTACAGGCAGACACAGTTCTGAAGAAGGAGCTGAGAATTCTAAATTTTGATTCAAAGGCAACAGGAAGTGAACTCTGGATTTTTAAAAATTGCTATTGTTTTTATTGAGCTATATATTTTTCTCTGCTCCCCTTCCTTCCTTTCCCTTCCCCTTCTATGCTCTCCCATAATCTCCATGCTCCCAATTTACTCAGGAGATTTTGTCTTTTTATAATTCCCATGTAGATTAGATCCATGTATGTCTCTCTTAGGGTTCTCTTTGTTGTCTAGGTTCTCTGGGATTATGAATTATAGGCTGATTTTTCTTTGCTTTATGTCTAAAAGTCACTTATGAGTGAGTACAAATTATATTTGTCTTTCTGGGTCTGGGTTACCTCACTCAATATGATGTTTTCTAGCTCCATCCATTTTCCTGCAAAATTCAAGATGTTGTTATTTTTCTCTGCTGTGTAGTGTTCCATTGTGTAAATGTACCACATTTTCCTTATCCATTCTTCGGTTGAGGGGCATTTAGGTTGTTTCTAGGTTCTGGCTATGACATATAATGATGCCATGAACATAGCTGAGCACATGTCCTTGTGGTATAATTGAGCAGTCTTTGGGTATATATTCAAAATCATTGGCTCAATGGGAATCATGATGTTTGAGGAAAATGGGGAAGATGGTTCTTGAGTAATTTCAGGTGCAATATAGTAGACCTCTAGCTTGTATTAAAATCTATAAAAGATGCCACTAGAGTTTAATTAAATAATGTACAAGTCCTAAGGAATGATTTTATCCATTTAAATGTGAAACACTAGGTGTCTGAGTGGAGAAGATTGCTTTATCACATTGTTCTGCTCTATTTCTAGTGAAAGACTCATTCTGAACAACAGCACATAATTAATTTCCTATTCAAACGGGATTAAATTTACTATTTACATTTTAGCACGTTTCGGTCGCAAAACAATGATATGCAGCATAGACCACCACCAACTATTGAAAGTTGTAGTAAAGAAGAAATGAAATGGATTTCAGTGAGTCCTGACTAAGTGGGTACTTCCAGTGTTAAATGTGACAGTTTATCATTTTTAAAATTGTTCTTACCATTGAAAATTCAAGTTAAACATAGAAATTTCAGTAACTGAAAGGTTAAAGTGAATCTTCATAATTAAAAATACCATGGAAAACAAATTTGGAAGGTTAACATTTAAAGATAATTGAAACAGAAAGTGGCCTATATATAAATATTCACATCTGTTTGGCTATAAGAATTTTATTTTATTGCCTGTTGGTACCTAAACAATTCAGCAATTCTATTCTGAACCAGGACTCCTAGAAGTCTCAGGCAGATAGCTAAGCAAAGTTGAAGGGTTTTAGGGCACAGTGTGCACCTTATTAAGTAAGAGGCTTCAAGGTCATAGGATGTAGTAGGCGCAGATTAGGAAACTGAGGTGTCTCCAGAGGTCAGAAGTCAGGAATTTTGTATGAGATCTTCAAGCTTTGAAATGTTAGCTGACGTGCTTTTAGAAAGCTCTGTTGAGGCTTAGCGTCAAGACAGATACAAATGATAATGGGTAGAAAAAATGTGAATGACCTGGCCAAACCAAAAACCAGAAAAGTAGGGCAGGTATCACACTGAGCAAGGGCATGGTGTCCTTGGTGAGTGGGGTATGCTGAGCACCTCTACTTCTTGATATAGAACTTCCCTTAAAACACTACTCAACAGACACTCATCGGGAAGAGAGTGCATCAACCTTCTCCTTCAGCATTGTTGAATCTGGAGGAAATGAGGGACATGAGAGCAAGTTCTTAGCATCTGTTTGAATACCCCGAGACACTTGTGAAATCACTAAGAACATTACAAAGCTTATATGATTTGTTCTCAAAACCCTTACTATTTTATCAGAAGGTACATTAAGACTTGCCAGTTTGTCTGGAAAGTATTTGAGTACTTACTGTGTACCAGATACTGACAGGAACTAGAGAGCTCAAAGCTCAACAGGGCATGCTAACAGTCGGATGGAGAAGATAGGCAAGTAAGCAGGTGAGTGAAGGGCAGAGGTTTGAAGTTATGGGGATTGGGAAATTCAATGACAATGATGAGCACCTTCCAGAGGACCAGCCCCATGGGCTTTAAAAGAAGCAGCATTAAAAGTACAAACAGCATAATAGAAAACAAGCATTTCTGGTCATGCGGATCACCACTAAACCTATATTATAGTTATTGCTATCTAAAAAATAACAAGAACAAAATCAAAGCTAAACCTTATCATCTTACAGTTTCTGTGAGTCAAGAATATAGGAGGAGCCTTGCTGAACCATGTTGGCTGAAGGACTCCCAGGAAGCCACAGTTCGACTGTCAACAGGGCTGTGGTCTCATCTGAAGGCACGATTGGAGGGGCATCTACTTATTTAGCATAAACTGAAGCAGTTACTGGCAAGAGCCTTTCAGCCACGGACTAACCAAGGCAGCCTTCTCCATCACAAGTGATCCAACAGCAAGAAGGTGTTCATCAAAGAAGTTAGAGGTTTTTAACCTATAGTAATGGAGCTGACATTCCTCTGAGAGTCACTGTTCACAGAGACTGACTCTGGTACAATGTGGGAAACACTAAAGAGTGAGAGAGAGCTGGGGGCTTATATTATTGTGTCCTCATGCATGTTGGTGGGTCAGGATGCTGGCGGACAGAAGAGTGCTTGCTTTTGTTCTCCTGTCTCAAAAACCAAACAAACAAACGGCAAGAAATAGACTCTCCTAGTGTTGTCTTAAGGAGCAGTGTATCTGGCAAACATACAAGGACTGTTAAGACATGAAGACTGGCTGCACACAGTGCGTGTCACACGCTGGCTTCCTGGCTGTAGTTAGCTGTCATAATTGAGCCATGTGCTGGCAAATGCTCAGGACTGCTCTCTATGAAAGTAAACTACAATAAAACTTGCAATAATGAAAAAAAAGTACAAACAGCAGCTATGGTCTTTACCCAGGGCTCTCTATACTACCAGGCAACTCTCTAAAAATTTATTGTTATAACATGTAAATCCCAACATCCTTGTGGCATATATACTTACAATAGTCTGCATTTTATAGATGCTGAACACAAGAATTTCCAGACCAGCAGTATCATCAGTTTTACTAATGTCTGAGAATTTTACACATGAGCACTACATCCACATCATTAGCCCCTCCATTTCTCAACTACTGTATCTCCCTCCCAAATTACTTAATTCCCATATATACCATACATATTATGTCTACATATAAATATATTGTATAAATATATAAATTTATTTATATAATATACCACAAATAATATATTATTTCATTTATATATATATAATTATCACACACACATATATAAAATACACACACATCCTGTTGAGTCCCTTTAGCTTTGTTCATATGTACACAGGTCCAAGAATGACCTATCTTTAAGCTGTACAAAGTATTTGCACTACATGTTTAAATTATATATAAACATACACACACACTTAAAAACAAAGCAAGTGTCTCAACACTGGTTTTGTTTCTACTCCTGCAGAGGGCACCACATATCTGGATGTATGGTATCTACTATGTACACGTGTCTTAACTCATTTAGACACAGGAATCTCAGGTTGCTTCACATCCATTCTTCTATCCCAAATTACAGCAAATGGCCACATCATTTTTACTTTCTACCCATTCCAATGGTTGTAGACCTCACTACCAGAACAATTTCTTCAACCACAGAACTGTTTTCTTTTTCTAGTCCAAAAGCTCTTCTTTCTTTGTGTATGTTTTGTGGTGGTAGGGGTGAAACTCGGAATCTGCATCCAGCCTATCACAGCTTTAGTAGGGTCCTTTTCTCCACATGCAGGAGCATATGCACGTGTGTGGAGGCCTGAAGTGAACATTAGTTGTCTTTCTTGATTGCTCTTCACTTTATTTATCAGGACAGGGTCACTTGCTGAACCTGGTGGTCAGCAATTCTGACGAGTCAGCTGGCCCCAGGGACCCCACCCTCTGTTCTGCCTCCTGAGTATTGGGATTCCAAGTGGCTGCTACACCTGCTTAGCTTTAGCCTGGGATTTGGGGGCTTATGTTTATGTAGTGAGCATTTTATCTACTGAGCCATCTCTCCCCAATCCTATTCATATTTTATTTTGGAAGATTGTACTAACTTTTCCATTTATACAACTTATATGAAGATTTCTTTAATAATAAATTGAAGTTAAAAAAGTGGGTTAATTTAAAGCAAAGAAATAATTATATCCTAGAACAGGTGGTACACAAACGGGGTACTGAAAGCAGTACCATTAAAATAAAACTCAGACTGACTGAAGCTTGAGAGGAACCAGTTAGCCAAGCCCTTCCAATGTCACAGTAGGTCAAGTCTTCCGCTGTGCCAGGCTGCTGTGTTGTGCGACCATGCTTCCTCAGTTGTTTGAGAGCTGGCAAAAGTGATGCTAGCCTGTGCTCCTCAGAGTTGTACCGCTTCCGTCCTCCAAGCTTCTGCCCAGTTGTTCCTTTGCTTGAGGTGCTGGGTCTCCTATGTTTCCCTGTTTACAAGCGTTCCAGACCCACCCACTGCTGTCCCTGCATGAAGCCTGCAGCTGGTCAACAAATAATTTCCTTCCCTTTTACAGAGTTGGTAGCATCTCTCTCTAGTGTGTCTTCTTCACAGCTTTGTTAACACTGTATTTAAATAATACTCTTTTTTATTATTTAAAATAATAAGCAGATGTCAAGGGGCAGGGAGACATTTTATTCACTTTTAATAGCATCTCGGTACCTAACAAAAGGCCTATACATACAGAGGGCCCAAAATGGGAGTTAAATTTAATCCTATTTTAGGCAACATTCGTGTGATACTTACAATTTTACGCTTGATCATGAACAGTGGGATTTTTGCATGAAGAGGGGTTGAGGACAGTTCCTTGTGGACTGTTGATAAATACAATCTTCTTTTGATGTTTCCTAAATCAGTAATTCTGGGGGAAAAAGACAGGAAAGAAGAAAGATTCCCATGAATTTAAAATACATTTCTTTGGATAATCATTAAAATGATATAATTCATCAAATAAGCCCTTTCCAACACGGAGCTCGAACACAGAATTGAAGAGTTGTCATTTTCTTTCAAGAAGTAATAAAATTTCTTTCTTAAATTCAAAGTGCTCACAGGCCTGAATGTATAAATTCACTTAATATGCTAATTTATTTCATCATTCTACACTAGATTTCCACAGTCCTCCAGCCTATGAAAAAATTCAATTTGTATGAACTGAGAAACCGCTAGCCTTTAATAACCATGCTTGTTCCAGCCCCTGAAGCTTGTGTTACCTTGAGACATACTGTCACCTACTAAATAGGAAAACATTATGGGTTTCTCTCCTGAAAAGTGCACCTGTCATTTTACATAGGCTCTTAGTCTTCGTGCAGACAGACAGGAAGCACTAACTGTCGGTTTCACTTCCCAGGCACATCTCTTCTAGCTTGAACTTCAATACACAAGTTTATTGCTCACTATTCAGGTCACCCACAGTGATACCAAGGACACCAAATCTGAACATCTTTAATAGATTTAGATCACGGCCATGATCACAAAGATTAGGTTTGCTTCAAATAGAGAGAGGTTCATTTTTATGTGCTTCTTCCTTTCTGTCTCAAAGGTAGCACCCCAGGCTGAAAATCCACAAACTGTCTCTGCTGCTGTGCTGCCGGCCAGCCTGATGCTTTCTTAAAACCTTCCTTTGTATATGAAAATAAATGGCTTCCCCCATGTTAGCAACTTCTCTATGGATGTATTACATGCCCACTCTTAGATAATTATCAATTCCTCAAGGGGATATTTCACTTAATAACTATTATTAATATTTATAGTGCAATTATTTTTTTTAAAAAAATCAAACTAGCTCTTTTTGCCAGGCATGGTGGGGCACACCTTTAATCCCAGCACCTGGGAGGTAGAAGCAGATTTTATGTATGTGACTTTGATGCTAACCTCATCTACATAGAGAGTCTAACCTGGGGCAGAGCTACATAATGAGACCCTGTCTCAAACAAAACAAAACAAAACAAAACAAACAAACATAAATACAACATATTCAATTCTATAGTTCTTCTATGCTTCCTATTCCCTGTTTTTCTAATCGCATTATTACCTATAAAATACCTATAATCTCATTATTAGCTGCAAAATACCTATAATCTCACTACTAGCTGTAAAATAGTCTATCTTGTAGGAAAATAGTTAGCATTAATAATACTATGAGATGATTTCAGAATACTCTTTAGACCAAAAAAAAAAAAACCTATTCCTATTGCACTAACTGACAGCATCATTAAACTTAAAAACAAGAAAAGTTTCCAAGCTGTTATCAATTAAAATTAAAGCTCTGAACGTGGCTGGAGCCAGGCTGAGGAAAACAGAAATCCATCAGTCTCCACTTCCTGGCCCACTGTGAGGTGAACTGGGCTGCTCTTCTGCTACATCGTCTCTGCCATGGTAGAAGTACCTTCTGAAATCACAAATTAAATGTCCTCCCTCAAGTTGTCTGTGTGAGCTATTCTGTCAGCAGCAGGAAGAGAGGAGTATGAGGACTGAGTATGTTGAGTGGACCAAACGTTAGCATCAGGGATACTATGAAGTGATGTCTCTGGTAAGCTGGGGAAGAGATGGAGAGGACAAAGACTACAAAGGAGAAGGAGCAAAAAGAGGAGCCATGTTAACAAAAAAATTCTTCTGTGACCCAGTTTCAAGGTCTGCTTTGCTTGAAGGGAAAAACAACGAAGTTGTCTAATGCATTGAGGCCGAACTGTCATACAGGATGACAAGAATATTCATGTATTTATTGACACATTCAAAAAATACTAAGTCAGGTGGTGTGCTAGGAATACATCAGTGATGGAAAGGTGAGAAGGGCAAAGGTCCCAGTCTCTTGGAACTTCCTTGCTAGTGAAAAAGTATAAAGAGAAAAAAAGAAATGAAAGTTACCAAAAATGTAATGGAGAAAACAACAAGATTCTAATAAGAAGCCAAGAATTTGCCTACTTCTGACAGCAGCAATAACATGGTATGGATCTCAAAGGAAGACAGGGGCAAGAGGTAAAAGACATATGCAAGGGCCAATCACACAAGACCATTATGCCACGTGAGGAGTTTAAAAGCTTATTGCTCAAAGCAGAGAACTATTAAAGAGCCTGCACTTTATCCTGGCTAGGGATAGTTATCAAAATAGTTACAATGTCTTGTTTATTTTTTATTGCCATTATTTTTATTTATATGTATGAATGTCTTTGTGTGTTGAGAGTGTGCATATGAGCAGAGTGTTCACAGACACCGGAAGAGGGCCCTGGGACCCCTGGGGCTGTAGTTAGAGGCCACTGTGAAGTGCCTGGCAGGAGTGCTGGAAACCTAACTTCAGTTCTCGGCACAGGCAGCAAGTACTCCTAACCACTGAGCCAGTTCTCTGGCCTGTCTTATTTCCTTATTAGGGTAAATTATATAGCAAAAACACAAATTTTAGTGCATTCTGGTAACTGTATAAGTTAATTGCCACTCCAACAAAACTATAGCCTTCACCCTGCAAAGCTTCCTCTTGGTCCCCATTAGACAATTCTCAGCCTGTGGGTAGTTATGCTTCCCATTTCTATCATCTCAGATAATTTCCATCTGCTGTTCACTTTTTACAGGATGAACTGTGAAGAACAGACTCTTGTGTTTATTCTTCCCCTTAATAGGAAGATTTTAAATCCATCCACATTGACCAGATATCAGTAGATCTTTTAAATTGCTGAGTTCTCTTTGGGAATCAGATAGTTTATCTATTTTCCTATGGATGAGTATTTGGACTGGTTCCAGTTTTGATTTTAATAAATGAAACTTGTGTGGACATGCCTGTGGTGCCTTCCAGTGGACATGTCCTTTTATCTTCTTGGTAAATAACGAGTAATGAGATTGTTGAGTCACCAAGTACCCGACAGAGACATCTATTCTAAGCTACTGCAGTGTTTCTATATTTTCAGGTTTTTGAGGTAATTATAACCTAAAATTTCAGCTGACCTCAATGGGAAGGAAATAGTATGATTTTATTTGCATTCCCATTACTGATATTGGACATTTTTACATCTGCATGTGTGCGTGCACATAAGTGTGTGTGTTCTTGAGTATGCAAGTGCACACATCCACATGCATGTAGAGTCCAGAGATCAACATTAGGTGTTGTTACTCCACTGTCTATCGTGGTTTATGAGATGGGATCTCTCACTGAGGTTCAGGACTCACTAATTACAACACCCTGACTGATTGTCAAGTCTGATGGATCCACTTGTGTCTGCTTCACACGTATTGGTATTACAAGTGCACATCGCCACATCTGGCTTTTTGTGTGGGTGCTGAGGATCAACTTCAGGTCCCCATGTTTACATGCAAGTACTTTGCCAGCTGAACCCTCTCCCTAGCCCCACTCTGCTTATATAAAATTATTAAAGTTCTCACAAATATATGCACAATGATATATATGTATATTGTGCTGGGGATTAACCCGGAATCTTGTGCTTGCTAAGTACACACTCCATCACTCTGCTACACCCTCAGCCCCTTCATCCCTATTTTCTTATTGGTATCTTTTAAAGCACAATGTTAACTTGAAAATCATATCCTATAGAGAACAGTATGAAGTATCACATATAAAGACATGTCTGCCCTTTGCATTCGTTTCTGTGCCTGCTTTGGATGAGCACAACTTCTAACTTTCAGGAAGTCCTGTTTCTCATTACATTTTCCACAACCTAAAAAAAGAAACTAATAATGAATTTTCTAATCTAGTCACAGGAAATACTGCATCACTTAGAACCTGTCTAATTTTTCTCATATTGTTTGCTGCTTGCATTTTATAAATTGTGTACATCTTTTAAAATTATTTCTAGGTACTTGGAACTTTTGCACAACTGGAAATGATATCTGTAATTTGATTTTGTGGCCATTTGCTGTTGGTAGAGAGAGTTCAAGTGATCTTTTCATATGCAGACCTTGTTATTCATTCGTGTGTTCAGTCAGCACATCCTCGAGGATTTGCTACATAATCTGGTCATCAGTGTATAAAGATTTTTATGGTCCTGCTTTTTCACTCTTTACACTTTTATTTCATTTTGTTCCATTATTACATGGGTGTAGGAATCTTTAGCAGTTACTGTTATAAACACGAGAGAACGGGCTAGAAGTGAAACATCTAAATCCATATCATGTGCCACAACCTGTCTACCATTTCCACAAAGCTGCTCATTTACTCTTCCTAATAGTTAGGAAATGAGATTCAGGGTTCACTGCTTACCACTGCAGTGAGGGGCTCAGAGCCATTGAGAAACCTGATCAGGGTCTCACAGATTGTATGTGTCACAGCCAGGCATTCTAAAGCCAAAAACAGGCATGTCAAGAGGAAAATGTGAAGCTACTTATAAGTCAATTTGACAATTCCCAAGAACAGTAGCTGCCTGGTATCTTAGTTAGGATTCCTACTGCTCTGATCAAGCACCATGACCAAAACAACTTGGAAAGAAATGGGTTTATTTTAGCTTACAGTTCCATATCAAAGTACAACATGAAAGGAAGTCAGGGCAGGAACCTGAAGGCAGGAGCTGAAACAGAGGTCATAGAAGAATGCTGCTTATTAGCTTGCTCCTCCTGGCTTGCTCAGTCTGTTTTCTTATGTGCCCCTGGACTGCCTGCCCAATGGTGGCACCACCCACAATGGGCTGGCCTGCTCACATCAGCCATTAATTAAGATATTCTCCCAGAGACTTGCCCACAGGCCAATTTGGTGCGGGTATTTTCTCAACTGAGTTTCCCTCTTACCAAATAACTCTAGTTTGTGTCATGTTCACATGAAACTAACCAGGACACTTGGATCTGTGTTTTTGAAACTGTGAGTGCGAATGAGGAAGGGAGAAGGCAGCAGGCAGCTAACTGTTTGCCTTACAGTTATAGAATTCCAAAAAAGAAGAAAGGCCAGACCAAAGTTACTTGTCCTAATTGAAGTTTGCTTCTGTAGAGTATACTCTGTTCTGTCTAGAACCACTTATGGTAAACAAAATAGAATCCATGAGCTTATCGGAGCTAGCTTTTATAATACATAAGTACAAACATACAAACCGCCCAAACATCTCTCTTTGACAAGAGATGCACCTGTGGGTACTATTGGAGAGTTCATTTGTTAAATCTAAGTAAAGTACATTTAGAAAGGACTGGAAAGTTGGAGCAGTGACTAGAGTTCTTTGCCTCAAGATTTATATCTTTCAACTTATAGCAAACACAAATATTAGCTGAGGTCTCTCACTCTTGTGAGACTTTGACAATACAATCTTTTGGGCTATTCTCTTAAATCTAGCTGTGTGTGCACCCTCTTTCAGAATCACATCCCCAAAAGCAGAATATGAGATAGGAAAGTATGTGTGGGTATTTCGAGAAGTGATTCCATTAAGCAGGACTACGGAGCCAGGAGATTAAGAGCCAAGGAGGAAAGCTCAATGTAAGAGCTAATGTTAGAGCTCAGTGTAAAAGTCCATGTAAGAGCTCAGTCTAAGAACCAGGGAGGAAAGCTCAGTACACTGTCAGGGCCTCTGGATACAGGGAAGGAAGCATTATGAATGCCAACATTGATTTCTCTGAAGACACAATCATAATGCCTACAGAATGCACTACTTGAAGGAACAGAAGAAGGAAAACACAGCCACATATGTCCAGGCCCCAAGGTTGAAGGGACACCTCTGAGGACCTTACCATCCAACTGTATCTATCCTGAGCAAGTTTGCACCAAACTGTCCACCACTACTGCAGCTGCTTAACAGAGGAGTGTCGAGACAATATGACATGGTAGGGACATTGCAGGGGCTGCAGTGATTGCAAAAGTAGGATGCTTGTTGAATATTAAATATATTCATGCTATAATTTTCATAGTTTTGCAACTGTACTTCTCTTAGAAATCCCCTTCTCTGTTTTGCCAACAAAAATTATAATCATCCATTAGAATCTGTGTGAAATGCTATGTCCTTTTAGATAACATCCCAGATTTCCAGATTAAAAACAAGCACATTTCTCTTTGACTTACTATATTGTATATTTCTTTACTTCTATTACTATTTTTCATTTTCCCTTTGATTTGTATTGATAATTAGCCTCCATTTTATAGGCCATAAGAGGATGGAAATTTTGTATTTCTGAAAGTAGTAGCATGCAGTTCCATGTGTTTGAATTTTACTACTTGACACTCATGTTTTAATTGCATTTAAAGGGGTTATAGAATTTGACATTATTATAGAGTTTAGAGAAAGCACTCACTTTAACTTCCCACAGAGATGCCTATGCTAAAGGACTCCGCAATTTACCAAGTTCCCAGTGCTCAAGCATAAGAGGGTAGGTTTCTTTCATTTTGAGAGAAAGACTCGGTCATTGACACTGGTTTAAGTTGGTTACAGTTTTCAAAAAGTACAAGTTAGTTAGTTTTTAACTATCTACTACTAACTAACTGTAGCAGAAATATGTCATACCAGGGGGTGGGAAGATGGCTTAGTCCTAATGTGCTTGCTGGGCTAACAAAAGGCATGAGTTTGGATTCACAGCAGGTGTGGCTGTGTGTCCATAATCCTAGCACATGGGGGAGGGCAGAGATCAGCAGATCCCTGGAGCTTGCTGGCCAGCCAGTATGGACAACTGGTAAGCACTGGGTTTGGAGGGATCTTATCTCAAAAGATAAGGAAAAAATGATAGAGAAAGACACCCACCATCGATCTCTGGCCTCTACATACATGCACTCATTTGAACACACACAACAGACACAGAAATATGGCCTACTTGTTCTGTTTAATCATTTTGAAGCAAGATTTTCCAGGTTCAAGTCCTGGCTTTACCATGTATTATTTGGACAACAGTGGAAAATCATTTAATCTCCATGCTTTAATTTCTTCACTTGTCAAATGCAGTGAGTGGCCAGAATCTATGACTGTTGTTGGGGCTGCGTTAGAGAATATGTGAAAAATGACTGGTGCAGCCTGACACAATGGAAACTTCCCAAGGCCTAACCTTCACTGAGTTGCTTATCTGTGGATTATTTAGTAAGCTCTGTGGACTGGGGGTTTTAAGCTTTCTGATAATTAACTTTAAGTAGATCATTCATGTCTACAAAGTCCTCTATCAGAAGACCATCTTCTGTAATGAAAAGTGTAAACACTTTGGATTTTAAGCCATGGCATCTTTTATTCTGCTGAATTTATGGTTAAAACAGTGTAGGTGTCACTAGAGGTTACCAATAGTGTGTCCCCTTTATGTCTCTGAGTGCTGCATCTGGTTATGATGTCTTACAAAGACAGTTCAGGGATTTCAATTAATTTCATTTAATTTACTTGATGAGCTTCCTCTTTTAAAACCTTACCAAAATTATGTGTTTGTTCAATTATTTACTGAGCACTTCCGCAGTGCCAAACATGGAGTAGATAAGGAGGCTAGCACTGAACATGGTGCCTCTATCCTCATAAAGCACGTGTTCTACCAGGGAAAATAGTAAGAAATAAAAGAAATGATATAGCGTGTCATCACCAAACGAGGGCTATGAGAGAACAAAGAAGGCAACAGAGAGCGGCAGGAGTGGAAACCATTATTTCTGAGCAGTCAGTTAGGTCAGACCTCTTTCAGAAGATGGCATACATCAGACAGAGTGTGATGAAGAGCAGACAGGAATCACACACACATCTGAGGGAAAGAACACTCTAGATAGAACTGTATGAAAACACAAAGGAGTTGTTTCTCTGCCACAGTAGATCTTTCCAAGCCCACAATACAAGTATTAAGAAAGGCAACTCACTGGGCTGTGAGGTCCAACAGGAAGCACACAACAGACACCCAGCATGAGTGTCACCCTCACGGAGGTTATAACAGGTTCACATCACACAAAGCAGATCACGTGTATCTAGCCACTGTGGACATGACACTGGAGAAAATCTCCAAAAGGTCATGTGCCCAGTTATGGACTAGGCCTCTAAATGTGACAGAAGCTATCTACTGTCTGCAAAAATCAATATGCAAACCTTCCCCAACTCATAATCAAGAGTCGTTGGTTTTGGAGGAAAACAAAATCATGTGCTAAGCTTAAATGGTTCCGAAAGCAAGCTGAGTTGCTACTTTAAAAAAATTAAAATTAGTCATTCATGAGAGAAAGAATATAAATGCCTATGTGTGACTACTTCAAAGCTTCATTATGCGAAGGCGCTTTTTTGGGGGCAATTTAGTTGCTCTAAGGAAGACTGCTTGTAAAACAGCTCTTCACTTGTAATACAGGCTTGATTTTCACCACTTAAAACCTCCTGTGACCTCACAAAAAAAGAGAAAGAAGAAACAGTGGCATTACTCCTCTTGTTCATAAAGATGCATTAGAATATATATAAGTTAAAACGCTGCTATAACCTCAAGCAAGCACTCATAGTTAAGGGTTAGCAGTAAGATAAAGTATGCATTGAGACCATGTTGAGAAAAAATGGGGAGTTGACAGGAAAAATCAACCTAATGTGCAATAATATTCCAGTGATCAGCAGTTACATAGCTCTCCTGGCTATGGTCATTAACGACATTCATTCCAAACTTAACATCTAGATTTACAAACCACTTGAAAAGAGAATTGCTTTTCAATTCAATCTTCAGTTCATTTTTATATCATCATCTTTGATTGACAATCTTTTTCACACTGGAAAGCTCAGTAAGAATTTGAGTAAATGGTAGCAGCCTTCCAAGAGGGCAGATCAACTCATCTACTCCGTTATCTTTGCACTGTTCTTCTCTATGTACAATCAAGTCCAGGCACTGGGGGATGCTCATTTCAGGTTAGAATGAACTTGCAGAACTGATGTCAGGCTTCTGAAGACTGAATTCATTTATCAGAATCATTTGTTCTTAAATTTCAAATGGTTTTTATGTCTTTGAATTTCCTTATTATGATCTAAAAATTACCAATTTTATATACACATTTTAGGTCTAAGTACAGTGAGATTGCAAAATAGCATTGTTTGAAGGAAGGCTGCTTGTTGGTTCCTGGCTGCCCAGCTCCAAAATAATCACACAGAAACTATATTATTTAAATCACTAACTAGCTTCTCATTTGCTAACTCTTGCATCTTAATTTAACCCATTTCTCTTAATCTGTGAATCGTCACGAGGTCATGGCCTACCAGCAAAGTTTCAGCACATCTGTCTCTGGCAGTGGCTCCATGGCTTCTCTCTAACTCTGTTTCCTTTCTCCCAGCATTCAGTTTAGTTTTCCCCACCTACCTCTATTCCCTGAACAGGCCCAAAGCAGTTCCTTTATTAACCAATGATATTCACAGCATACAGAGGGGAATCCCACATCATAGCATCTTCTCCTACATGGCATCATGTTTAGGGCTGTAGTAATAAGGCTATGAATTGAAATTTAAAGGCCTGTACAAAATGGTTCCATCTTTATACAGTCATTCCAATTCTATGCAGTTACTATGAGGGCTTTTATTTCCTTAGGTTTCTCTGGATACCTTCTACTGAAGTTTAAACTCACTGAACACTCCTTGTCTTTTATAGAAAAGAGAAACAATTCTGCTTTGCATGCTTTGTTGGAACACAATGTAGCCCTTGGACCTTGTCTTTTTCTGTTCGTTTGTTTCCATCATCAAGGGAAGTTCAGGCAAGAATTTAAGGCAGGAGCTTGAGGCAAACCGTGGAGGGATGTGTTCAACTACCTTTCGTATACAGTCCAGGTACAGCCTACAGTAGGCTGGGCCCTCCTGCATCATTGCAATAAAGAAATGCACCACAGACACACCTATAGGGCAATCTGATGGAGGCAATTCTTCAACTGAGGTTATTCCTTTCCAAGTATGCCAAGTTGATAGGCAAGATCAGCCATAAGGGAAAGCATCTGATTTTCCATTATTAAGTATGATATAAAGTCTTTCTTAGATCTCTTCTTATCCTAATTTGTGGAATCTTAATTATGGATATATGTTGGGCTTCATTGCACACAGTTCATCTGTCTGTATTGAGGGGGTCATTGTTTTTCTCTTTCTACCAGAAGGGTTTATCTAACTTCACTCTCATGAAGAAAATAATCATGGCCTCGGAAGTCAGTGGGATCTGCAACCAGTGAGAATAGGGGCAGAGGAAAGAGACACAGGAGATAAACACTATGTGGAGAAGTAACAGGCAGAAACTTTATCATGGGATTGAAAACGTTAACTATACATACAAGAAGCTTGAAAACTCCACATATAATGAATTAAAAATAATACCTAGAAGGCTCATAATCACACGATGGAGAGTCAAAGAGAGAAGAAGAATGTGGTTCACTGTGCAAAAAGGATACTTATTAAGATTAATAGCTGATTTCTCACCTGAAACCATAGACACTAACATGGCATTCATTGTGCTTTACAAGTGAGCATAAACACACCAGAAAATGTGCAAGGTGTTATAAGTCTAGGACATTATTTCTTATTTGTTTGCCAGTTTCAATTTATTGGCTTTTCTTCTTTCTACAAAAACATTTGTTTTCAAACAATATTCACCTTAGAGAAGCTAGAGTTGGGTGTAATTTGATTAGTTAAAAAATAACTATCTCTAACATGAAAGAGTTCAAATTACAGGGGCTGGAGAGATGGCTCAGTGGTTAAGAGCATTGACTGCTCTTCCAGAGGACCCAGGTTCAATTCCCAGCACCCACATGGCAGCTCACAAATGTCTGAAAATCCAGTTCCAGGGGATCTGACACCTTCACACCAATGCACATAAAATAAAATAAAATAAATCATAAAAAATATTTTTAAAAAAAGAGTTCAAATTACAGACATCTATACCACATACTCTCTTACCTTCCAAACATGTTTTGCCACTGAACTTTGCCTTTATTTTGGAAAGTAACCTTCCAGCTTTCTACCCTTTTGTCCATATGTAGGACCAGGACATTGCAGGCTCCATTTAAATGACTATTCAGTTTAAATGAATAGTACCACCTTAAAAGATCAGCCTTCAGTCGTGACCCAGCCACAGAAGAAGCAAGATAAGAAGATGTGACTGCCTCGCTGAATAAGGTACTGAGTCATGTGGCTAACATAGACAAGAATAATGGGCTAATATAAGTTATGACTTAATAAGAAGTCCGAGCTATTAGGCCAATCAGTTTATAATTAAAAACAAAAAGAACAGTCTTCAAAATGTATAATAAAAAAGGTATTTGGTGATAAAGGACATTTTTAAACCTATCACAAACCAGCTATCTTCCCAACTGTCTATATAAAGTACTGAACAAACTCTGATTATTAAAGTTTTCCAATTATCAGGAGTTTTGAAAACCTGAAATTTTCTGTTTCCCAAAAGTGGAAAAATGACAGTATCCAATGAGGACAAACGTCAAATGTCCTTAAATATCTTGAATATTTACTGTTCAGACATTTCTTTTTTTCAATTCTACTTTCCTAAATATATTACTCTAAGTGAAGATGATTTTGACTCCTTAGACAAAGTACACATTCTCTTGTTCTATTTTTACATGATAATCTCACCCCTTTTTAAAGGATGATATAGCACAAGTATACAAAGAGACACAAATGGAAATGTTCATTGTGACACTAACTTCAAACAGAGGGAAAGTTCAGTGGTCTACCATACGGATCTAATGAGCTAAGCCATGTCATACTCCTAAAATATACAGCAGCTATTAAAAGAAATGAGACAGGTTACTATGTGGTAATGTTAAAGAGACAGGTGAGATAAATAACGTTGTTGTCATCACCAAACCAAGTGTCAGAGAATATGAACACTAGGACTCTATTTGTGGAGAAAAGGGAAAGTGCTGGGGACATAACATACACACATTAGCAATCTCTGGAGCTGTTCACAAAAATGTTAATACCTGGTTTCTGGAAAGCAATTGCAATCTTTCTTATTAAAGACATGCATATGTTTTCACACAAAATAATAAGAATTTGGAATGCTTTAAGCCCCTAAAACCAAAGCAATGATTAATGCTTAACTATTCATTTGAAATAAAATACACTAAAGATATACAGGATATTAATAGGCAATGTTTGAAAAGATTCTTTGCTATCTGAGACTTTAAAAAGACTTTGTGGATCCCAGGAGGCAACTGCAGGAAGGCTCCTCCACCAGGGCCAAAGCCACGTGGGGAATCAATAGACTAGCCTTCGAGCTGGGAACACAACAATTTACTTACAGAGGCTTATTGAGTACTTAGTTCAATAGGAGTGGACATTTTGTCAATATCATTCTAATGGATGCTAGGGGTGACAGTTCAGTGCAATAATGCACAAACCAGAAGGCCAGATGGTGATATTGATACGTCCCTGGAGCCAGAAGATGACCATTTGTAGAAATCTATGGAAAAAATTCAAAGCCTGTCTTACAGCAGGGCCATGGACTGCTTTGGATGTTATAGGCTGTATTAATGACACATTAGTGTTATTTTTATGTTATTTTATTTTACAACATTTTTAGAAAATAAAAGGCAAAATTAGAAAGCTTTCTTTTTAATTTGGATAAGGCTCGAAACTTAGCAACACAAACAACATTTCCCAATTAGGATAGACAATATAAAAAACTCACTAGCTGAGCAGGATTCTATTGGTCTAAGTTTGAAATGTGGAGATAAATTAAGTCTTTATTTATTAATTCATAATTCATAATTCATAATTAATTCATAATTCAGTCGATTCATAAGTTCCCCACACAAAGCTACAGTGATTACATGAGTTATACTAGTTCCTTTAACTAAATGTCCAGTGAGACAGCAAGTTCACTCTGTGGGTGACATAAATAAAAGAGCATATTTACATTTGATAGCTGAAGAATTTCTTGTTTTCTCTAAATTGGATTTCCAAAATATGTTTTCAACATTCTGGGTGAAATTTAAGTACAAATTGAAGCAGGACATAGAGGCGTAGGTCTTTAATCCCAGCATTTCAGAGGGAGGCAGAGGCAGGCGGATATCTGTGAATTTGAGGTCTGCCTGGTCTACATAGTGAATTCCAGGACAGCCAGAACTACGTAGAAAGACCTTATTTCAAAACAAAAACAAAAAAGGAACAATAACAACAAACCCCTGTAAAGTGTGTATTCTAATATCTTCTAAATAGAACTCCCAAGCTCTCTTTAATACAACAAAACTAGAAAAAAAAAAAGGAACCACATCCACTCTGCCCTATTTTAAATATTATCTACATGTTGATAAAAATTGATTTAGAACTCTAGCCACATTTATTTCTTAAACTCCATACTGTCTTTTTGACTTTTTTTCCTGGATATTTCTACAGATAATGAAATGCACTAAACAAAAAAATCCTTAATTATCTGCTGTCACTGCTTTTCAGTGACTCAAATAAGAAACCTATCATTTATGAAAAATCTACCAGTTCCTGGTTGACCCACTCATTTCTCTTTCTCAGGCTAGGTGCCATGTTTTCTAACCTATAGAGCTTCCCTTTTTGTTCTTCTTCCTGCTTCCCTCAAATTATTAACTTTAATGACATACAGAGTGGACATCTTAAATGAGGACTTGATGAATGGCATAACTTAGTGACTTCACACAGTCACAGTCTTCAGAACAGAATCTATATTCCTAGCTCACAGAAGCCTATAAATTGCCTACTCTCACTCAACAGGCCTCATTCCCAAAGCCATGGACCTGGTGAGAACAGAATTCACTTCCCAAGGTTCAGATGAAGAGACTATCATGAAATAATGTGTTGCAGATGTATGGGAAGGGTTGGCAAGAATGAAAAACCACAGTGAGGCCTCCCCAAAATAGTAACTGTCAAGTCCTTACCATTCCCCAAGTGTAGAGGGCAGAGGAGGTACTTAAGCCACAGTAAGTTCTCATCAGAAGGATCATGAATAGAAATTCTAAAACAGAGAAAGGAGAAACAGAGCAAGAAAAAAGCCCCTGGCTCTCTCTTCTCTTTTCCCTCTTACCTCTTGGCACTTCTCACTGTCCTGAGGTTAGAGTCTGTCTGACTAAAACAGCATGGGGAGAGGCAGAAGAGGATCACCTTGCAGGCTCAGAACAAGTGGGAGATGGCAGAAGAGTGTAAGGTAGGTGGTCATAGCCTTACCTGTACGCATACCAATCTCACTGGTGTTCCCACATGGCACTCCTGGTTCACACCTGACGTATTCTTATAATAAGATTTCCCAACCCTTTACTCTGTGTGAGTGCCTCTGCCATTCATTCATCACAGTGCTAGTTTTTCCTGCTTCTCTCTTTGTGGCAGGGACTCCTTGAGCCCAGCCTGACTTGGAATTCACTATGTGGCCAAGGATGGTCTTGCATTCCTAATCCTCCTGCCTCCATCTCCCAAGTGCTGGGATCACAGGTATGTCATCATGCTTGGCTTCCCTTCAAGTCTTAATGCAAATCTTCACAATTAAGAACTATCTAAGAACTACCTTTCCAGTTGGTTTTTGTTTTCTTCTGAGCACTTCTCACCACCTTTATTTATTGTGCTATACTATTTACTATTTACTTGCTCTTCCAGGATACAAGGGTAGTGAGAGTTGTACAGCAAATGCCTGTCATGCACTAAGTATGCAGTGAATATAAACTGAATAATGTTGCCCAGATCATATGTCAGAATTGTGACATTGTGTATGGAGATCATGTATCCAAAGAAAAATAATAGTCTGTATAATTCTGAGACAGCACTTAAGAAAACTTATTTGATCTTTATTTTTCATTTTTTTCTTCATAGCATGATTTTATCTAAGAGAATACCCAAGCCTTTATATAAAGTTTGCATTAATAGCTGTTCCACTCCTTTTCCACTTCAAAGGAAAATGTCTACTGTGGCACTGGCACGCTAGAACTGCCTAACTGGAGGCAAGCCTATGCTCATTGCCTTTGCTGCTCTTCCTATGGCAATAACATATCACCACCTGTTTGGGTCTGTGATGATCTTGGTGCCAGAATATTACTCACTTTGACATATTTTTTTAATTGAGCAAAAATAACAAAGGGACAGGAAGTACTGTGAAGAATAGAACACTCGGCTGTGGGAGCTTGTTTTAGATGAGGGGCCTCACCCTGCAAACCACGGTCTACATACAATGGCAACCACATTTCCACACAACTATATATGAACTCCCAAGTATATCTCTCACTCTAAGAGAGGAGCATCAGAGGGTTCTGGATCTCAGAGTACTTTTCTAAGAAGCAGGGTCAGTGTTGAAGAAACTCAACAGCAAGGGCTCCTTGCTTTTATGGTCAGCCCTTTAATAAGAAGCATACACCATCTTCATTTGTATACTGCCTATTTCAAAGATGATCACAAGAAGTGGGCATCTCAACTTAATCCATTCTGTAAACTGTGCCTCCATACCTAAGCATGGACAAAATTAAGATAAATTTTGCATGTTGGCTAGATGCCAAGGAAATACCCCATCTCTGGAAGTAGATGAGGAAATAACAGAGAGGAGGAAGAAGAATGGAGGGCTAAAAAGTTGGCAGGAGGAAATGTCAGTTGCAAAGACACTTGGTCATGGCTATCAGACAGGACGGCATCATCGTTCCTCTGGATGAAGATAACAGCAGCCCAGCTGCTGACCTATCTTTGATACACTGACATACCTGACTTTACCTATTACTCTTTCTTGGCTGGGAGCACAGGTGTGAATTTGTGAGAGGTTGCTCTTGGAATTTAAGGAGATCAATTAAAATAGCTGAGGCAAATGCTTTCCAAGAGTAAAAAGGCACCACACACAGTAACTTCTGTTTGATGCAGCTCTTAACACCCAAGAAGAACGGGTTTGGAGGTAGACTAGAACATGCCTGTAAACTCTGTACTAGAACATGCCTGTAAACTCTTTGTAAGTTAAACACCTTTGCTACTTCAGCATAACAATGAGAACTGAGAACTGATCAGTTCTGTTCATTTTCCAAAACTTTGAGAACTGAGGGCTTATGCACTTTCTTAAACAGATGCAAAGCTCCTAAGGATCTAGCTACTTTCGCTAACCCAGATTTGTACAGAAAAGGGCTGCTTTCAATCTGAAAAGTCTGAAATCCAGGCTTAGAACTTCTGTGTAAGAGTGTCAACTCCACTTTCTGTTTGGTATCTAAAGTCTATTGATCCCATCTTAAGTGGTAGCATTTCAGACACCTGTGGAAAAAGCCAACTATCTTGCCAAAGGCCTGCTTGAGATAGATGCCTGATATTCTGAGTCATATTGTATTTGCTCCCTAGAGGAATGCCTTCACAAAGGTGAGATTTAATATCTTGTCCTCAGGTTTTTCTTTCGTTCTTTTATGGATAATGAATATTAGAAAAAAATCCATTTGAAGAAAACTCTGTCTTTTTTAAAACTCATAATCCTGGACAGCAAATAGGTTCTATCCAAAGTTCCAGCATCAAATAACTGGGAGTGTTATTTGCCAAACTCCTGGAAGGTTCTGCTAAACTAAGTTCCAACATCAAATGACTGGGAGTGGTGGTCTGGAGGGCTCTGCCACAAAGGACTTCAAGGCTCCCATGACTTACTGGCAGTCTTCCAAGGGCATCCATGAGGAAGGGTGGTGGCTCTGCGGCACACTCATGTGCCATGGCCTTGGGTGAAAGCATGACATGTAACACAATACACTGTGCCTAGGCTAGCTGAATGTGTTTGCTCCACAGGCCTCTCACCACTGAGTCTAGAACATGCCTGTTCCTGAACTAGCTTCCGCCCACAGTCAAGTAATCCTCAGGACTTGGAGAGAAGGCAATCCCAGAAGTTATTGGGATAAGCATGTGAAGGACGGCAGTAGAAGCAAAGATGTTCAGAAATCAAAGCAGAGGGGGTACAGATGAGGAAGTGAGACTTGTCTTGACTCTCAGTAGTACCTAGGCACAAATGAGAGAAGAGCCTCTGAGCCATCAAGGTGCTTAGGCCGAGTAAGCCACTCCTGAGAGAAACTTCTCACCACAGGCATTCGGCTCATCATGCTGCTACAGGCAATGCAAAATGACTCATCCAAATAATGTGTTTACACAATTCTTTCCAGAACTACCTAAGTGACTTTAAATTGTGTAGGGGGCCATCTGTAGGGCAGGACAGCACGTGGGTGGGTTTATGACCAGTCTGCTCTGGCCACCAGGGCAGCTCTATCAGTGGAAGCTCTTTGCAGTGCTGTTTCCCAGTCCGCTCTCAACCCTGACTACGTAAGTAAGAAGAAATGTGGGTATACTACAAGGATTCCAATTTACTGAAGAAAAACAGCTTTTAAAAATCCACACTCAACTTAAGTTTTGGGACTAATAATAGTTCATCTTTAAGTTTTTTTCTGTTTGAAGAATTTACACAAAGCAGGGCATGGGATGCATGCCTGTAATGCCACCTCTTAGAAGGCTGAAGCCAGCCTGGGCTATGTACTGAGACCCTGCCACGGGGCAGGGGGATTTAGACAAAACACGAAACTCAGGTGTAAACGCCATTACAAAAAGCATTGAAGCTACTTTATTCAAAGGTTTGTTCATTAAAAATATCAGTAAAAACAAAAAAGTAAGGTTTTTCCTGTTACATGCTTTATCAATATCATTTAATATGTATGCAAACCTTTATTTAATATCCTTTAATATTCAAGCCTATAGGAGCTGCATTATTACTCCTATAGATTAGGAATCTGAGGCGCAAGACTTGTATCACATAGGTACTGAGTATCAGAAATAGCACTGTAGCTCCAGCAGGCACTCTGACTGCAGGACAGGTGTCTAAAGCACTTTGATAGCCCCTCTTCAGCTTTTCATTTAACATCTATGAGGCATGATTTCAGGATATCCCAAGGCTACTTCTCTACACTGTTATCATGTACCCACGATCCATTGACTCATTATTAATGTCTTGGATTAAGGATGGAAAATGTATATAAGTTTGACCTGGCTGAGGAAAGGAAGGATGCCTTTGTCAGAACACAGTGGTGATGGTACTCTGTCCTGTCATGCTTAGATTTTCCCAACTGCCATACTCCCATCTGTTCTGAGGAGCCTAAAGGAATGTCACTTCGAGTAAGCCATCAATAACTGTCATTAGCTTCCTTTCTTTAACAGTACTATTTGTCAAAAAATCCCCAAGTCACTGTCATTGAACTATGAACTAAGTGACTGATTATGAGCACAGCTTGTCAATAAGTTTGACTGGAGAGTCTGGGGATGGCCAACATCATTTCTCTAGTGCCTGACCCAAGCACAGGTCAGCATCAGTGGACTGTGTAAACACAGTGAGACAGACTCAACACATGGTGAAGATAGATACAGACTCACAGACTTGCTGCATGGAGAAACAAAAGCATTTTCAACCTTCGTAGGACCAGCCTTGAAAATTTAATTAGCTTATGGTAATTTGAAATTTCAAATTATACTTAGAGACTCTTGATTTGCTTTTCACTTTATAAAAGTATAATATGAGGTAGAATTCCAAAGAAAAAAGAAGTAAAAACTTACACACACACACACACACACACACACACACACACACACACACACACACCCCTACCTCTACAAAGCGAAACTAGAGCCAGCCCTTGGAATGTGGTACAATACTTCTCTGAACCTGCATTCTCACTCATCAATGACCAGCATATCTTATGGAATCCTATGAGTTAAAGCGACTTGGGAAGGTGTTTGGGATGGTGGCCTTATCCCACACCTTTTTTGATTCCTTGTAACTTTTCCTTACCTTTGCTTATTATTACCTCTGAAATTTTTTTCTGAGGGCCTGAAATCATCCTCTTCACTTCTCTTGCTATTTAAAACTCATCATTCCCTGCTGGACTGTACAGCTTCAACTTACCCTTTCTGGTTTCCCTTTTTCTCAGCAAGCTAAGATACCAGAAAAACAAAACAAACACTACATTCCTAATTTGGAAAATGCATGAATCTACTGCCTACAGAACAAACAGAAAATCTGTATCTATTTCTCTAGATTAAGCCACCACCGCTTCTACTTGCTGTTTTTTCTCCAGTCAAGCCAATGATTTCCACTAGTAGTAGATGACGACCTTTATACTCATCCCCCCATCCTTAAATGTCTTCCTTACCTTTTGTGAGCATTTACTTATTGTATAAGACTCTTTAGAATTATCCCCCATTCTACCATACAGCTTTAATAAAAGGAAAAATAAGATCCATGTTTGCTCCGTAGCAATAGATAATAGCTTTCTTTTTTGACTTTTATTGTTCTATCCCATTGTCTACGACTGTACCATTCTTCATAACCTCTATAAAGAAAGGAAATGAATCTAATTCCTCTTTTGCATCGTATACATAGTATATGCTATATATCATCTATATCTATAGTCCTATTTGAGTGTTGCAAATATCTAAACTGAAACAAAATGGTGGTTAAAATGAATGGGGGTTAAAAAGAAATTCAGGGCTGGTGAGATGGCTCATTGGTAAAGGCAGTTGCTGCCAGGCATGAGGATATAAATTCTATTCCTGGAACCCACATAGTGGAAGGAGAGAGGTCATTCCGACAAGTTATTCTCTGACTCCACATATATGACGTGGCACCCCACCACACACACAACAGAAACACACAAATAAATATTTAAAAATAAATCCAAATGAAGAACTAACTCCAAATGTATAAGTCACAATGCAGAAACACACACAACATGAAAAATCAGGGCAGCATCAACCCAATGAAAATGACCAACTCCACAGGAATTGATCCAGTAAAGCAAGTTATATGAAAACCCAGACAAAGAGGGTAAAGGAATGATTATAAGAATATTCAATGAGCTCTTCCCCTGCTGTTCTCCTGAAGAGGCAGCTCTCTGCCTCTCTCTTCCCCCTCCTATTCTCTCCTTCTTTCTCTCTCTTCATCCCCTCCCTTTCTACTCCTACACACCCTTTCAATAAAACTTCATACTCAAAAAAAATGTTCAATGAAACCAGAGCACATGCATGAGCTCTTGAATTCAAGAAAAAAAATAACAACAGATGCTGGGGAGGATTGGGAGTGGACCTTTATAAGCTGCTGGTTAGAACTGTAAGTCACGTAGTATGAAAATCAGAACGGAGGCACTACCATATGTATGGTTATATTCCTGAAGGAGTTATCCATCAACAGTTATCCAATGATGGATAAAGAAAATGTGGCATACACACTACATAGTAGAGTTTTATTCAACCGTAAAAAAGAGTAAAATTATTTTTTGTACAAAATGGATGCAACTGGAGATTATCATATAAAGCAAAATGAGGCAGGCTCAAAAAATTTAATATTACATGTTTTCTCTCACTTGTTAATTCTAGGTTTTATACAGACACATAAACAAACATGTGACATGAAAGTAGAAGCAAAACTGTGGAGGAGGAAAGGGGATACTGTGAGAGGAGAGGTCTTAGAAGAGAACGACGGGTGTGAATAAAGCACCTGGTTTACCTGTCTTTATAAAAGTGTACAATGACTATCAAAAAACAAAACCAAACCTCTTCAAATGTGATGAGGGCTGTCTCTGTGATGGAATGGTATTTAATACAAAAATTTCTGTAATAAAAACCAGGAAACTAACAAATTAAAATGAAAATGTGATCAATTCAAATGCAGAAAAAAATCACTTAGCTGAGTCACATTTTTAGAAACTCTGTGACAATGGTTTAGACCACAGTGATAATAACTAACAAACCTTGGCTTAATGTAACATCAAATATTATTTCTTGTTCACACTTCATGTGCCATGGAAGGAAGAGGAGAATCTACCATCCTAGTAACTCATGGCGCCAGGCTGGTACAAGTCTCCATAATCAGGAGGACTGGGATGGGGCATGGTGAATGGAACACTAACTCTAATGTTTCCTCATGAAGTGACATATGTCAAATCATGCTTTCATCTCAACTGTGACAAATATAATTCTTGTGTCTGTAAGCTAATCAGCTGATGGTAATTTGTTTTGGTAGTTTAATTAGTCAAGATACTATTTTTGTACCCTCACGCAAGACTTAAAAGAAACATACCACTAAAATATTGAGCCTTTATTATTTTTAACCTTTAGTTTCTTTTATTAAATCATATTTTTATAACTTAAAAATACTTTCCATTTTAGTAAGATTTGAAAATTATACTGTAAATTAACCTGAAAGAAAAAATAATAATAATAATTTTCTAAGAGAACATCAACACTGTAGTTCCACGAGTGGTGATATTTCTGCCAAGGATTATAGTAAAACTTTCAGAGGGTCCTCATTTAAAGCAAATACATTATTTATATTTTACAACCATCTTTCCCATCTAACATAATAGAAGATAAGATTACTATATTATATTTTAACAAGACTGATTATAAAATAAATGTAAAAATATAAATAAAGGAAAATATGGATAAAACTTCAGCACACATTTTGCACACATTTTAAAGTCTTTAACAACTGGAATCAGAAACAGAAATTTACATTGTGTCTTTCTTCTGTACATTTACTCTTTTTGCTTACACTTATTTATTTTTGTGTGTATATGCACCTTTACACCCTAGGTCATCATACCAACCTCTTACTAAAATAAGAACTATCTGGAAAAGTTAGCAGGTGATGACTAAATCACACAGAATCAAGGTCATCCTCGCATAACTCGCTTTAGCTCTACAGAAGGAAGAGTGGTATATCTCATACACAGAGAAGGCAAATACACAACATTACAGCAAGGAAGTTAATGTACTAAGGAAGAACATGCCATTTTTAGAATTTTGCTAATGATGATTACATTTTAAATCCTTCCTAGAGTTTTGCTAGATACAGCACTCCTCATTTCCTGTCTTTAAGAAGTATTCAGAATTGCTGAAGTATGCAATGTAGACGCCACAAGTTCACGGCCAAAGTTTTCAAGATTCATTAATAAACTTTTATAAATATTTCCACTTTACCTGAGAAACAAAGAATTGTGAAATATAAATTCCTATTCCATGATGAATCTATAAAAATGAACTTGTGATGGGAATGTCTGAGTTGCATATGACTGTCAGCAAAATAAACAAAACTTATTTTGCATTTCACAAGTGATTATTTTTCAACAGTGGAAGCAAATTAATTTTCATAGTTTATGTAAACATAAATAGCAGCAAATTTTTCTGGTCAAGAAAAGCATTTTAAAAATTAATGCTTACCATCAATAACTTTATTTGGCTACGAATAAAGAGTAAGTCATTTATTTATCTATTATTAGCAAAGCACAGGACAGAAGCACAGACTACGGCAGAAAAGGAAAGAAGTAGGACCTCCAACAAAGGGAGCAGCTTCAAAATTAGATAACCGCATCGATAAAGGATAAGGATCGCAGCAAAGAAAAGTAATTTGCATAAACAATTCCCAGATGGCTGACAGGGGCTTGTGGCACTAAATGATCGCATGTAATAAACCCAGGAGTACAAGGAATGCATTCTGTGTGCTGACAATGCCCTGAAAACAGAGCTGCAGCCGTGAACAGCTCCTGCAGAGAGTTCCTGGGAGGATAAGATAGTTGAAGCAATGAACAACTCCAAAGAGACAGAAATATGTATTGACAAAGTCAATCAACGTAGAAACACTTTTAAATAGCTCTGTTGCCAGAGAGGATGCCAGCCTCTGCCATGGGGATGTGAAGTGCAGGACCACTATTTGTCCACTGCACTTTTCCCCAAGGATGATCAGTGAACTGCAGCTGGGATTTTATATGTGGACAGAAAGCCTTGACAAGCTGGATTGCGGTCACTGCATCTAGCATTACACAGGACTCTTTGGGATTCCTGGAACGAAGCCGTGCACAGGGCACAGGGCAGCTCTCACTCATCTCGGATGCTCTTCTCAGCCTTTCTACAACCTCTTTCTGACTTGCGGGTCGCAGTTCAAACGTTCCTCCTGCGTGCTCATCCTCCACATTCTTCCACAAGCGAGCTTTCTGGGCACTCCCGTACTATCTGTGCATTTGCTTCTTAACTTTTGGGTTTTGCTTTCCAAAAATAAACTTCCTCTTAACCTGTCGCCTCTCTAGTAGAATATGAACTGAGGGATTTTGCTTTCCTGGACATTCTGGTCTTTTGCATTCTTTCTCTAAACCTAGTACTCTACCTTTCTGCCATATGAGTGCTTATACATGGCACGTTTTCGTCTCTTGCTCTTCTCTAGCTTCCTCCTCCCCACAGCTGTGAACATTTATAGCTTGTTCACGTCCCCTCCTCCTCCCCCCCAGGTACCAGTAAAACTTTCCTTAAGCTTCCTTTCCAGTCCACATTCTAAGTGCTCTTGCTGAGACTAAAATCCCATAAAAGAGAACCTGTTACTGTAGTATAACTGGATCACCCTGTTAGGCAGGGCATACACGACAGCTTCCCTATCAGTCAATTGTAAAAAGAGCTCTCTGTACTGGAGGGATGGCTCAGCCATTAACAGCATTGGCTGCTCTTTCAGAGAACCCATGTTTGATTCCTTACACCCACAATGGGTAAAATACAATCCACTTTAACTTCAGATCAGATCCAGGAATCTGATACTGTCTCCTGGTCTCTGCAGGCACCTGAACACACATGGCATACACAGACATATATTCACATGTACAAATATATACACATAAACTGTTTTTAAAGAACACTCTGACCAAGATTCAGAATATATTTGCTAAAGCCCCTACACACTCTGAAGCAGGATCCTAGTAGTGCGTTAGACGGACATCGAGACTTAATTATCTTCAGTTCTAGGCTAAGAATGCTATTGGACTTCGGGGCATCTTCCCCAGTTATGTGTGTGATGAATTTTCAAGTACATTCATATTTACTTCCCTTATCTCTCATTTTTCTAACTTTACAGAGAGAGGAAACATGGACACACCCAGGTGTACAGGTGTACGCACACAAACAGTTCACTGTGGCCTGGCCCTTCTCTTAGCATGTAGTGCTTTTCTGCTTCTAAACTTCATTACAGATGGCTGAGGCTAGACTGTGGTGGCAAGATAAAAGTGGAGCATCACCCAATCTTTTATCTGATAAGAATTATAAAGAATTATATGAAGCACAGAAAAACCAGTGCCATTATCCTCTGGGCTCTTTTTTTTTTTTTTTTTTTGAGAAACTGCAGCTCACAAAGAAAGTTAAGTAACTTGCCCAAGGCAGCAAGCAAGCAATTTAGTGTCAGAGTATTCAAGTGTTTAAAACTAGAGCTGTCCTCCTTGGCTGCAATACAGCCTTCTTCCTTTTCCAGTCTCTGCCATACACACTTTATCCAGGTGTACTATTTATCTAAATTGCACTTTATGCATATGTATTTCTAGACACCCAACAAACCAGCAAATATACTTTCCAGTTATGTTTTTTAATTGTCATCTTTTTAAATGATAACATGAAATTTTTATCAAGAAGAGAAGGAAGGGTATGAATGGAAGCAAAGAATGAGAACAGCTTCAACGACTTTGAGTAAAGAACCAAAAGATTAACAAATTAAGCAGTAATGGTGGCATGGGGAAGGTCCTTCATGGTGGGCAGTTCTGCCTCTTTGCCTTTCTTGGGCAGCAGGTGGAGCTCTGGTACCATGAGAGGTGACAGGATGCCTCTCCCTCTGCAAAGGAATCCAATTCACTCCAGCATCTCCATTTTCTTTTGCATTTCCAAACGGTCCCTTTTTGATTTTGAAACATTTTCCTTCGTGCTCCCAGACCCTTTTGGCTGCACAACCTACACCTCTTTTCTCTGGATTGAGAAAGGGTTACTACCTTCACTGCACAGCCCTGTGAAGCCACTTTGAAGAGAATATTATGAGATATAGTTGCACAGAGCAGCCTGCTTTCCTCTGTGCCATCACAGGAGAGATTTTCTCCATCCATCAAATCTATTTTTTAGACTACAAACTCATCTGCACCTGAAAAATTTCCCAAACAACTACACTAAGTCTTCATGTTTTCAACTGTAATTTAGCAGAAACTGTTGTCAATAATTTCCCATCAAAACATTATTCTAGAAATTAAAATGAAAATTTTATATAAAACAAGAAGGAATTAGAACATTTCTAAAATTAGGCTAAATGATTTTGAATAGGAAACATTAGAGGAATCTACTATTGGTATTTTCCTAACCACCATGATCTAGCTGCATTCAAAACACTCATCCTTGTATTTATGAGGAAGTACAGCTCTCACCCCTTTTCAAAGAAGCTTCTTTGTAAAACAGTAGATTACATAAGAGAACTGCAAAGGGATGCCCAAACCTAGATGCTACACCTGCAATGCAATCCCTACACGTAAGGCTGAGGGAAAATCATGGGAGAGGAGCTGGGGAAAAAGTGAGAGCCAGAGAGTCAGAACACTTAAATAAGACCTGCATAATGCCAACACTAACGGACACACCAGTGCAGGCAGAGAGTCAGAACACTTAAATAAGACCTGCATAATGCCAACACTAATGAACACGCCAGTGCAGGCAGAGGAGCTCACAAGCCTCACTCCTGCATGAGGAGCTACAGGCAACCTCATGGTTGCTGAGAGAGGGAGAATCAACTTTCTCTGGGGAGGAGCTGCCTGACAGGTTACCAAATCCCAAGCTGTCAGCCCTAAACTCATTGTCTATACAAGCAACACTAAATGGATTCAGTAGATTTTGTGTGTGAATTTGAGTATGGAAGTATACATATACAAGTAACTAATAATGAAAGAAGAGGTCTTGAATTTGAGAAGGAATAGAAGTGTCCTGGGTAGGGCGGCAGCATGGAGAGGAAGGGAAATGTAAATATATTACTCAAGTATGCATTCTCAAAATAATACATTTAAATTAAAAAGAACTATCTAAAGTTCATCTTCAAGTCAAACTCCCATTATGAACTATAAGTGTAATCATTGCTTTTCTGTATCATCCTGACTGTGTAATAACAGACTCAGTTAAACATTTATTCTAGGAATGCAGATGGAAGTTGGTTCGGGATAGGCAGACTGAGTGGAACAGACTGCCTCCGGAAATGGGGTGGTCCCAGCCAGTCCTAGGGAAGCGGAGGAGGGGAGAGTCTGCTCTCTGCCTGTTTTCAGGGGGGGGCATCAGTCTTCTTCCTTGGGACTTGGAGTCAATATCTGAACTAAACCTGCTTGTTCTTATTTTTTTTAATAATTTCTTTTCTTTTTTAATTTTGCATACCAATCCCAGTTACCACTCCCTCTCCTCCTCCCATTCCATCCACCTACCTTGCCCCCAACGCCACCCCCCATCCACTCCTCAGAGAGAGTAAAGAAAAATGCTTTGAAAAAAGTTCAAGGCCCTCCCTACTATATCTAGGCTGAGCAAGGTATCCATCCAAAGAGAACAGGTTCCCAAAAAGCCAGTACAAGCAGTAGAGATAAATCCTGGTGCCACTGCCAGTAATAATTAATAACTTTATTAATTTAAAATATCACTCAAAATAAAATCTCTAAAATCCATCACTTTATTACCATGCTTTAAGAAGTAACACTTATGATGCTACAACTGTGAATTTAGAGACACAATGGTATGCATCCTGGTCACCATAACAAACAGTCACAGTCTGACTCTACAAAGAACACTGGGTTTGATGTTCTGTTCCCTGTTTCATGAATCTGATGTGCTCAGTGACTGACACAATTTTTCTTTGCCTTTGCCCTCCCCCAAGGATTGTTTTTGGACGTTGGTGTGACAGAAAACATCATGACTATTTTAAAATAAGAGCTAGCATTTGGCTGGTTTAAAAACATTCTTTAACTCATTAGGTAGTAATCACCACATCAAGTAGGTATCTTCTTCTTTAACATATAAAGAAACCAGGGTCTCTGAAAATTAAGTCACTTGCCCAGGGTTTGAGTTAAGGACAGATGTATAAGCCATGGGTGGTTTGATTTTTCCTAAAGTCGTATGTCAAACCAAAAGGCCTTCTCTTCAAGCGTTCCAAGAGTAATTAATGGGAATGGATGTGTAACCACACAGAAAGCAACACAGGGAAAGGGAAGCTTCACGGCTTTAAAGACTGTAGCCACTGAGACATGACGCTCAGGTGTCTGACGGTGTACGTGCACTTTATGCATTGGAAAAACTTAGCTTCTTTCCCACCCAGCCATCTTCAACATATATAATCGGCAGAGGCAGGAAACCAGTTGCCACAGATTTTAAGTAAGTAAGAAAGGAAGTGAACACTTGTCATATAAATGTTTTAGGTAGCGAACTTTCGTGTTTATAGGTATTCTGTGACCTGACCTGGCTTTAGATGTTGACTCTATATTGGCAACTTATGTTTCCAAATAGCAAGTCATAGGTTGCTTTTAGAGTTTGATTATATTTAGATTATTTCTCTTTATATTCCTAAACCAACAGATGCGCGACAAAGCAACCCACAGGGATTGCCATTGAAGATAGTGGTCACATGTCTAGTCACGCAGAGCTAAAAGCACAATTTGTTGGCACAAAAGTCTAAAGACATTTTGCTATCTACTCCCATGACTTGAAAATGGAAGAACTGATGTATCTAACTACATGATAAACTATGCCTGATGGCAATAAAGATTATTCAATCCTCCCTACGCTATATATCAGCAGAGATGCAAAACTAACCTCCAGGAAGACAGCAGAGCCTAACCGAACAGAAGCTGTACCTACAACAAGATGAAGGTTTTCTAATTTCCCTCAGTCACTAAGGGCTCTTTTTAAAATTGCTTTTGCTTAAACTAAATACACAAGCAGCTCATTTAGCAGACACACTGGGTTAATGGACACTGTCTCTACATTAAATATACCGACTGCTGTTGCCTGTGGCTGTTCCTACCTAATAAAGGTCCTGAGGCAGCTGAATGGCAAGGCTTCTTCTGCTAACACTTTCATGTAAAACCTAGAATGAAATGACCGTGTAGCTTTAGGACAAGGCGCTCAAGCTGTATGGAGAGAGAACGTGAACTCTGTGGGAGCAGGGATCTTCGCTTTGTGTCCTGATGTAGCATAACAAGCTGGAGCAGTTTCTGATGTGCAGCAGGTACTCCACAAATGCATGACACAAGCAAAGGTCTTTCTATGGCACCCAACAAGCACAGGAAAGACAGAAAGATTTTATTCCAGCCTGAACTCTCGATGCTTCCTTGAGGCATGAAAAAATATATGAGACTCTTACTATAAGAAGACGGTTGTAGATGTTCCTATGAGATTTCTGTCACAGGAACATATTCTTGGTATGGTGGTCCATGTCTGTAATTTCAGTATACACAATGCTTATGCAGTAGGACTGCAAGCTGGCAACATTCAGTGAAACTCTACACACACACACACACACACACACACACACAGAGAGAGAGAGAGAGAGAGAGACACACACACACCCCTATCTCATTAATATTATATCCTTGGTTTTGTTTATCTTTTAACATTGGGGAATATCATTTTTTTAGTGATCTGAAAAATTTTAAAACCTCTTGAAAATCTGGAAGATTTAGCAAAAAACTGGGCCTGTTCTTCCAGTACCAGTCACCTGGAACTAAGCAGGACCTGCCACCTCTTTAGCTAGGGCCTGAGCACCACAGTCTGTGCAAACCCATAGCTTCACTAAGCTTCTTCTCATCAGCTGGTACCTTTGTTAAACCTGAGATAGACCTGTCCTTGTGCCAGTAAATACCAACACAGACTGCGCTTTCAGAGAATTGTGACCCCCAACTTGCAGTCCTCGGCTTTCCCAGAGAAAACACCTACAATTGGGTTCTGGAGCACTTGGAGTCAGTTTCTTTGCAGAGAATAATATGCTCACTCCAGTGTTTCACCAGACACCCTGTCCACATATTCTTCCATGAACTCTGTAGTTCCCAACCAATTGGGCAGGATTAGTCTCTAATTCCTAATTTTCAGCATGGCTTTACTTAACTTTAATACAGTGAACTTGCTTTAACCAACAGAAGAGAAGGAATAGTACCTAGTTCTGAGCTTCGATCTGAGAAGGGTCTGTCTGTGTGTGCCTGCTCACCCAGCTGCATGCTCGCCACCACAAGGGATGGGCCTTAGTAGTTCCTGTTTTATCAGCCTTGACCTGAAAGAACACATGAGGAGCTCAACCTCCATGACAGGTCGAGCTCAGCTATATCCATGCTTCAGACACATTAACCCAGATAAGCCTAACCTACATCACCCAACTTCACTGTCCCAAAGGTGCATGAGAACAAATACCTCCACAGTGCATCTTAGTTTGAGGTGCAGAAGCTAGCTGAGACACACGAGCATTGAGCACTCGTTGTGACAGCTATCACTGGGCTGAAAGATCATAACATAAAACTGCCATGTATGGATTCTGATGTCATAGCATTTTATATTAATTAAGCATTTCCGGTTTGTCATTCTATACATCTTTAGATAAACTAAATGGCTGCCAATTAAGACTGATAATGTCCTGCTTAACCTCCCACCATTATTTTCAGATAGATAATAGATATCATTGGATCATTAACTCTTATTGTCATAAAAGTTTCAATATATTAATGTAATTAAATGTTTTCATCATCTGAGTCTACCTTTCTTTCAATACAGACTACAGTATTTTCACGTTAATAAAATTTAAGTACTGATTACTCTCACTTCTAGATTTGAAGAGGCCTAAGAGACAATATGAAGCATTAAGTTCTCATTTGCAAAATATCTTACACACATAGAATTCGATGATGACCAACAATTTTCAGCAAGAAGAATATTGTTTCTCTCAGAAAGTTGAAACTATTTCTACAGTTATAATAGTACTTTCAGTTATTTGGGTATACAGGACAAGGGTAACTGTAAGATGGTTATTCACCAATGAAAAATATTTTAAGGAGCTGGAGAGATGGCTCAGCAGTTAAGCGTACTTGTTGCTCTTGCAAAAAAGCTGGGTTCAGTTCCCAGCACTTACGTAGTGGCTTGCAACCACCTGTAACTCCAGTTCCAGGGTGTCTGACACCCTCTTCTAATCTCTGCAGACACTAGGTACTCATGTGGTGTACAGACACACATTCAGGGAAAAAAATCACATAAAATAAATTGTTATAAAAGAAAAATGTTTTAAATCCCTACACTTTTGTGTTTTCTAAATATACAATAGTCTGAATATGTGTGTGTACATATATTTACACACATACATATATGGATGTAAGGAAAGATCATTCAATTGGTGGATGAAAAAGAAAGGGGAGGTTAGACTCCATCATTTTTTAAAAACTGCTACTCTCATGCCTGATACAGAACAAGTCTAACACACCTATAAACTCACAATAAAAGCGCTCATCAGGTCAATCACACAAAAAGACTTGAATGAACTAAATTCCAGGAATGGATGAGCTCTTGAGCAAAGCAGAGAGACCCACAATCGTTTTTATTTCTGCAGAGCAGAAGACATGAAATCAGCCACAAATGGGAATGAGAAGAAAGCAGTCTAGTTTGGGTAGCTGCACTGGGCCGGAGTGATTAGAATTCTGAGAAGCCCCACTGTAAGGCAAGATGCACATGTCTGCCAACTTTTTCCTGGGTCTCCAGGTACTGATGATGTGTATAAGCAATAAGAGGACAGGGAGAAATTTATTTGCTGAGTTCTGGGACTTCAGCTACCAGAGGTCAGCAGGGGCCCAAGAGAGCTGATATATGCTCCAGAGATTTTGAGGCCTTCGCAGAGCATGGGGCAGCCTTTCTTTGCAGTTTTTAGACTGATGGTCAGTGTCTTAATTAGGTTCCTATTGCTGTGGTAAAATAAAATGGCCAAAAGCAACTCACGGAGGAAAGAGTTTATTTACAGCTCACAGTTTGTCATTCAGAGAACTCAGGGCAGGAATTAAAAGCAGGAACCTGGAGGCAGGAGCTCACGGAGACCATGAATGCTGATTACTGGCGTTTTCTTCCTGCTTTTGTATACAACTCATACCAGAGCTGCCAAGGTGGTACCACCCACAATCAGCTATGCCCTCTACATCAATCACTTATGAAGAAATTGTACTACAGGCAAATCTTATGGAGACAATTTCTCAATTAAGAGTCCACTTTCAAAATGACTCTATTTTGTGTCTCACTGATAGCCAGCAAAGCCAGGAAGGAAAAAATGATGGAAAGCAAAGAATTCCAGTCATGGAATTCCAGTTATGGACAGCAAAGAGAACTCCTGGTGGTCACTGGACTTGGCATCTGAGCTATAAAACAAAGAAAGAAACTAATGCTTGGACAGCTTGGCACACGTGAAAATCTGCTACAATCCCACTTGGAGTCGGAGTTCCAGGCCTATAAAGAGATGGTTCTGACCTCCCACTCAAAAGATCTGAAGCAGTAATGAACTGAATCAAACTCAACCTGCAGCAAAGTTCAGGCCCAGGCCAACCGTGAGCGGCTTCCACTTCCCAGGTTGGAAGAGAAAGAGTACTCCTTTTCGGCAGGTGAGCTCCTTTTGTCTTAGGTTTGACTTCTCTTTACATGGTCAGTCTTCTGACTCTATAGGTTTTAGACCTGAGGATTCAATCAGCCGTGCATATTTTGCAGGCGAGGTGGGGAACACAGTGTCTGTATCACACACACACTAGGACATCACAACTATTTACATGGCTCTTTCACTATATTATTATGGCGATGTATAGATGACTAACAACATGTGGGAAGGTGCATGTGAGTTGTATGAAAACACAGAGCCATCTATAGATTTTGGCATCCAAGGAGTCTTGGAATCAACCCCTGTTGGAACTGTGGAACTGTGGGTCAATGAAAGTGCGTGCTGCAATGACCTGGGTGGGTCACTGTTGAGTAACTGATGAGTACGAATCACAACTAGTGTCACTGGGTCATATTTAATAATCAAATAATCCTAGTACTCAATGAAGAAGTAGTGATAATTTAAATAATTGTTTTCTTGTTAGAAAAAATATCCTCTACATTCTGAATATCTACTCTTTCCCAAATGCTAACTTAGACACTACAGCTGGAAAATAAAACATAGCTCATCTCTACATGGAAGTCATGATCTACTAGAAAAGGTAAACCTGCAACTACAAATCAACCAAATAAATTCTACTACAGAATGTACAAGGAATGTTACAGAAACCACAGCAGATGCAGTAGATACTAATTCAAATAGGAAAAGCCAGTTCAGGGTGAAGGATGCTTTAGCTCAGTTTAAAGAGACAGTGAGATTTCACAGATGCATATGGAAGAATAGGCACAGAAGTGAGAGCAGCAGTAACTCGAGTGGAAGGATGTATTGGTTTGGGGATCCTACCAATAACCCAGGAGTCTGACAGACAATTTGGGCCTGAGGGAACAGAAACAGACAAAGGAAAAGAGTGGGCAGTGGATCTGGTTGGATGCGACAGCTTGAGCCAGAATGAAAACCCTTGAGAGCGCCACATCGAAGAAGCTGGGCGGGGATAATAGAGCAGCTTTTTTGCATGTTTGACGATACCTCTCCATATACAATGCTGCCACTACCGTTTAGAACCTGGTTTCCTCCTTGGGGCTAGGAGCACTGACGAGTGAGGAAAACAGGAACAGGTTAAGAAAGAAAAGAAGTAAGATTTGAGAGATGAGACCACTGAGACCAAGCAAGTTTCATCACCATAAATACTTATTAGTAATTTGTAGTACTCATTTGTAAGTGACAAGGCTTATTAATAAAGCAATGCTGGTCTAGTTTATTTGTACATAATGACAGGCGAACAGTGAATTTAAAACTCCAGAGTGGACTATATTTTAATAGAAAACAACATGTATAACCTCATGAAGACTTAGATAAGAACTGAGGAAGAGAAGTATTCTATCCTTAGGAAAGTGTTATGCTCCAAGAACAGCCCAGGACCAACAGTTTAATGAAAATGAAGTAGACTTGATGTAGGGGCAAGTAGCTCAAGGCAGGCTGCTGCCTCTGGAATAGCACCAGACTCCTAGTGTGTGGTTCCATGTTCCAAAAGATCACCCTGGGCCCTTGTATGTAGGCTGCACTTTCTTGCATTGTAGTCAGAGTTGAAGCAAAAATGAGGGAAGAACAAAGAACCAAAACCATCATCAAAACAATAATCAGAAGAAAGGGGCTAGCAGCAGGGTTGGTCAGGACAGTCATAAACCCAGCTAAACAAACCCAGCTTTCTTGACTGTGCTGTGGCTAGAGATAGCCACGCAGTCTACTTCTGGCCAATGATATAAGCCCTGCTCAGAAAGTTTCACTTGCATTTCATTGGCTAGAGTATCTGGGTTCATGGCTATCCTGACTAACAGTGTTCAAGAGAGAGCGAATTAGTCTCAGCAGCAAACAGTGTCTATCCCTGTAGCCTGCCCAGCTGCCCTGAGCAGTAGCCTGCCCAGCTGCCCTGTGAGGCTGCCATCCTACTGCCGCATGGCATGCTGATGAAACCCCACAAGCCTAGGAAGGGAGGCAAATCATTTGCTCTTCAGGAATCCGTTCACTTTTGCTATTAATGAAGGCTTAGATGCACATCTTTTACTTCAAAACGTGTTCCCAAGATAATGAATATGAATAGTAAGTTTAAAACACAGAGATTTGGGGGGGGTTACATAAATTTATTCCATACAAGAAAGACTTTTAGGAGTCCAAGCAGACAGTTGGCATTTTATCTATTATGCATATCAATACTAGTGGGAGTGCGCATGCTTGCTCTAACTCCAAGAGAAGCACTGACACCTGCACACACTCAGGATTCTACACGCTCACCATAATGGTGAGGACAAGCCAGTTGCTGTTTTTTCTTTCCTGCTCAAATATTTCCCAAATACTACCACTTTTGTTATTGTAACGAGGTAACAAAATTCACAGACGTAAGTATTTAACAATTGGCTACTATATATATGACAGATTGCTAAATTTACTAACAGTCCTACTGTTCAACTATAAAATCCAAAAAAAATGCTACATAAATTACACACTTGGTGGGCTTAATTATAATTTAGCTTAAGGTAGTAAGAATTAATTTGATCCAAATATTTGTCAACAGGATGAAGTCTGTGACTATGGAAGAGCAATGCTGAACTCACTGTTTTCTATTTCTTGCCACTAAACAACATATCAGCTTGCTCATCTCCTGAAATTGGATAAAACAGATAGGAGAGCAAATTTAAACAGTTGTTTGTGCATTCAATATTTACAACCCGAATCTTGCATGACTGACTGGAAGCAGTGAGTTAGAAGGTTTAGCTCAGCAGCTGCCTGGAGTGATGGATGGCCTCGAAAAATTTCTTGTTCACTGACCAGATCAATCATATAACAGGATGAAAAAACAAACAAAAAAAACCCCAGCCCAATCCAGATTTCCAACATTTCCATCTGTATGCAAAGCTGTTGCTGGAAACAAAGTATCATAAAAAATAATGTGAAGCTACTTAAGAATAATAAAAGCCCACCAAAATGATGTAGAATGTAAACACAAGAAATAAGGTAACTGGGTGATGTTTTACTTTTTAACTGAATATTAACTAAAATCTTGTGACATTTATATTCCAAAAAGTTATGTCAAGTCAAGTGGTATTTTGACTGAGCTCAGACACATGAGCGGGAGTAACAGTTTGCAAATCAGTGGAAGGTTTAAATATCTTTGACAGTGTTTGCAATTGGATTTTACTTAACCAGACTAAAAGGTAGTGCTGTGACAATTATCATACACTGCTGTTGTTAATTATTCCAGTGGCGGTCCTGAAGAAGGAGTCTGTGAGAGTGTGAACCAACATCTGCTGTTTCAAATTACAGTAATGCACACATGCGAGCTAATGGAGTCAGCGGTGCAAATGAGGAGCTTTCCGCACCGTGGTGTGTGCAGACAGGTCTGACTGACTTAGGAGAGTCCACTGTGACCACCTTTATCCAGGCCAGGCACTCATCAGTGATATCCAGATGACAGCCTGAATTCAGTTGTGGTGGGCGTATTTATACCACAGAAATTAGCAAGTGTTATACAGGACAGCCCCACTCCCATCCCACCCCACCAAGAGAGAGGTGCTAAACATTTACCAGAACATAGCAATACAATAATTTAAATGATTGAAATGGGGGGGGGCACCTGGGCCTGAGAACTGATGACCATTAAAAAGTTGATTTCTTGTTTAATGGGCAGAGAAGAGAGAGGTCTCAGAATCTGGATACTCCTTTTAGGAGGCCTAAAAATGTCTGCAGTTAGCATCCAGAGTGGTATACATGTCATTTCACATCTCCCGGGGCCCTTGAGCAATCATGTTCTCCCCTCGAATAAGTTTACTCCTAGAAGTAGAAGTGAGAGGAGAACAAACAAGAGAATCCAATAAATGAGAGGGCAGAAAGAACAAGGATGAGGCAGCAAAGAGCAATAAAGAAATGAAAAGAGTAGGAAAGAGACAGAAGGATGAAGAAGCAGAAAACGGAGAAGGAAGTGAGAGAGGAAAAGTAGGGAGATAGCAAGGGATGAGGGAGGGGGCAAGAGTCAGCTCCTGGCAACAGCTTATCAAATCTTACAGCAATTGGTTTACATTTGCCTCGCTTCACAGAAGTGCAAAACAGTATTATACTAAAGAAATTAAAAGTGGCCTCCTCTACATCCAAACCTCTGATGATAAGTTAAAAAAAATGTCTTAAAACACTGGATACATGGAGTCTGTTCTAGGGATGTAGGTCTAGAGCTAAGGGCAGCAACCTCTGTACTGTCGGAAGTCTGACCTACTCTTTAGAAGACGGGCACCAGGGTTTGGCCATGAAGCACTGTGAGGAATGCCTGACTGGGTTTCTAAATTCATACACCCTGCAGCAGTTAAGGCTGGAGGCTGGCAAGAAGACGGATGGTGCTAGGTAGCTCTGCATGAACTCAAGATGACAGTTCTTCTCTAGCTCCAGTTACATTAGCATCTTCTAGACAACTTGTTGAGATAAGTGTTTTGGGACCTCTTTTTCTGTCTGAGTAATCTGGAGTCGGGGCCTGGAAAAGCACAAATCCAATTCCGTTGGTGCGGGAACCACACTCTGTGATGCACAGGCTCAGTGAAATAAAAAATAATCTGGGAATGATTGCACCAAATCTCAAGACCTAACTGTGACAGCTGGCAACTTAGCAAGAATTCAAATGAGAGAAAAACATGCTAACATTGAGAGGCAGCGGTCCTGAGAGAGAAGGAGAAAGGCATCATGAGGCAAGCTTCCTACTTATGAGGCTTTCAACTGGCTGTGGCACCTGTTAATGATGATTTTAGCAGCTAACTTCAAAATTTCTTCTGACTCACTCCCCAAAACCTTCTCCTTACCTGCGGGGGTAGGTTTACCGAAACCATGTGTATACAAATGGGAACAGGTGGACAAGCTAAATGTCTTAACTACAATATTCTCAATCATGTGGTATACAATTAGGTCGGTGGGCCTTGAAATGAACCAGAAACACAGAAAAAGCTATGAGAAAAAAAGAGAGACAGGAGAAAAGAGCTGGGGAGGAAGGGAAAGAAAATAGAGAGGGAGAGGGAGAAAAGGAGAGAGCAAGAGAGAGGGAGAGAGTTAAGGGGGGAAGGGAATACCTGAATCAATCTCAGCATTCTAACACTAGCTTCCATACTCACCTGCCATGACTCCCTTGAGGTTCAGGCGACCCTACCATACCAGCCTTTGGCTTTCCACAGTTTCCATCCCTCACATTGATGACTAAATGACTCCAAATGCAGCTAGCATTTCTCCAGGCTTAGCAACTTCACCACTAAAAATGAACTCCCAGGTCTTAGTGGATGGGATCAATACCCTTCTTTCTGACACTGTAACTGTTTTAAAGTCAATGCCATGTGTCTATCACCAAGCTGGTAAGGGACACAAAAAGCTGGACTTAATTTTTTGGCTTCTTAGGTCTCATCCATTTCTCTTACCATTTTTAATGCAAAGTAAAAATTATTAGTACTTATTTGTAACTAGGAGCAACAGAACTAAACCAACTCAAGTTAGCTCACCTATAACTGTTACAATAGCTCACATTAGTGAACAGCACAAAACTTCAAGACCAACTGACTTCAAAACTGTGATTATTGACCCACTTTTTCTATAATATTCCCCTTCTGATATAGCATATTGGTTTTATACTATCAAATAATGAGTCCAGCTACAAACAGGTGCTCCTTCTCCAATATTCCAAACAAAACCCTAAAACTTCCTCAAACTGGCTGAGCATACATTAGATTCCTACCCATCAAGAATGAATGTGACTGAAAAGGATGGGTTAACTGACTGATCAAACACCACTCTAGAACCTGCACTAGGACCAATTTTGTCAGACACGTAAGGTTGCTGATGGGGGAACTTCCTTGACTGTAGATTGTGCTTCGCATAGTCAAAATCTGCAACTGTGCACTACTGTCTGTGCTCTGTGCTTTCTCTGCTTCCTGTGTGCAGATGGAATGGGATCATCTGACTTCTGGACCCTGCTGTCATGCTTGGCCTTCCCAGTCTTGATGGACATTATCTGTCTTAGTCTCTGTTCTAATTCTGTGACGAGACATCATGACCATGACAATCCTTACAAAGGAAAACATTTAATTGAGGTTGGCTTACAGTTTCAGAGATTTAATCCATTATTGTTGAGAGCACCAAGGGTAGGGGGAAGACCAGAGCTAAAATAGGCTTTCCTAGCAGCCTGACAGAGACCAGGCCTTAGTGTTGGCTCATTAGAATGGGACAGAGTTGAGCGGGCAGTTCTCAGGAAAAGCACAACCAATCAACCGGTACCCCACAGCCTTCTGCTAGCTCAGCAGGCACACCCAGCCTTCTCCTGGCTAATGATAGCTTTCCCTACCCTGTTGCCAGAAAGTCAGAGGTTTAGTTCATTATTGTAATGGTGGGAAGCACAGCAGCACACAGGCAGACATGGTGCTGGAGAAGTAAGTAGTTGAGAGGACTACATCTGGAATCAGCAGGCAGCAGGAAGAAAGAGATACTGGGAATGGCTTGGGCCCAGTAACACACGTCCTTCAACAAGTTATACCTACTCCAACAAGGTCACACCTCCTAATCCCTCTCCAGTAGTGTCACTCCCTGATAACCAAGCACTCAAGTCTATTTTCCTACAGAGGCCATTCTTATTCAAACCACCACACCATCATTCTGGAACTATACGCTAAAAAAAAACCCTTTCTTCCCTAAGTTAAGTTGCTTTTGGTTATGGTGGTTATCACAAGAGCAGAAAGTAACTAATGCAAGTCCTTTTGGAATTTTAGGTCTTATTTTAAATCTTTTGGCCTATTTTCATGGATTTTTGTGTATGGTGAAGAAGAATACATTCTAATTTTCTGCATATACATATCATTTGCCCAGCAAGGTTTCTTAAGAGGACTGTTCTTTCTCTCATATATTTTTGGCAACTTTATAAAAACCAGGTGACTGTAAATGTTTTGCCTGACTTCTGGGGCCACAAGTCTTTTCTATGGGGCTGTATGTCTGGTTTTATGCCAATACAGGATGCTGTAGTTTCTCTGGCTTTTCCTGATATAAAATACTGTGGGAGTTTTGGTCTTTTTGTTGCTAACTGTGTTGGTTGATTTGGGGTCTTTAGTGCATCCATATACATTTCACAATTGCTTTTCTCTAGTGCTGTGAGGAATATTATTGCTGCTCTGCTGGGAAAACCTGTAGTTCTCTCTGGGAAGTATGGACAATATTAATTCTCTCAATCCACGAACATAGGATGTCTTTCCACATTTTAATGTCATGTTCAATATATTTTATTATCAATGTATTATAATTTTCATAGTTGCTTCATAAGCACTTTAGCTTGCAGGAATTTTGTGGATCCTGCCACAATCCACTCCTGATTCACCTCTGGGAGATGTTATGACTTAAAGACTGGGAGTAGGGAAAAGAAGATGAAAGCTGACCATCATACCAACTCAGGCATGCACAGCTGGCCAGTCCTGCTGGAGCTGTCCAAATGTAGACATCAGGTCCCAACTCACAACAGTTCCTGCAGCCCACCGAGGAGTTATGGAGATGATGTAAAGTCCAGTATATTTCACTTCTTTGACTATGGTTTTGTACTAAGTTTTTAGATCTTAAGATGTTTTCATTTTTTCTTTACTGTTGAGTTTTAGTAATTGTTCATGATTCATATGCAGCAATATACCTACAGCTTTGGTTCTTCCTGAGAGCAGGTGAGTGCTGGGTACCTCTGTTCAGATATTTGGCATCTTTTCTTGAGATGATTTAGTAGAATTCTGACCCTTCAAGTAAAGGATCCTGTAAAATGTTATGAAGTTTTTTTTTCTCTACTTTCTTTTTCCTTGCTAGTTGAGATCTAAACAATTTATTTCTGTTAAGTTTTAGAGGCAGGAGTAAGAGAATAAACAAACCTGGATTGTAGTAACAGATTAGCCCTTTGCAATCAATAATCCATACCAGCTAGAGAAATAAATTCTCTTAAAAATACATCAAAACCCATGATTATAAAATCAGGCCATGTCACCTTCTTTTTACAGCTCAAGCATTAAAAGACAGCACAGACATCCAGGCAAGGCTGGAGAGTCTCACTCAGTGAGAAAACACTTGCCTAGCATACAGGAATCCCTAGCACTGTGTGTAGGGGTGGGTAGGAGGCTTAGAGAATCAGGAAATCTGGGATTTTAGACCTGACATAGCAACTAAGATACCTGAGGAATGTGGGCAGAGGAGATGGCTCAGTGGGTTAACAAATGCTTACTCTACAAGTATTCAGACCTGAGTTTGGTTTCCCAGCACCCATGTAAAAAGCTTAGCATGGCTGTACATGCACCCCAGCACTGGGGTCACAGCACTGCAACCACAGCTGGGTCCTGAGAGCTTGCTGGCCAATAGCTTAGCTGAAATGGTAAGCTCTGAGGCTTCCTGGGAGGGAATACTAATACTAAAGGTGATAGAGAAAGCTATCTGATTTCTTGTTCTGGCCTCCATATGTGTGGGCACAGGTACATATCCACATATGCACACATAAACCACACACACATACAAGCACATACACACAGATGCTCACATATACATACACACACACACACACACACACACAGATGCTCACATATACATGCACACACACACACAAAAGAAAAGAAACCTGTGCAATTGCCACAGGCTTTTTGCAGGCCTCAGAAGTTTTTTTCTATTCAAAAATGGGAAATTGGTTAAGATTTGTGTATTCCCTATTAACTGAAAATTAGTCAGCTAAGTTTTCAAGAAAACTGTATGTTAACATATTACTTTCTAAATATATGGTTTATTGGTATATTTATTTGAAAGCACTGTGGTATATCAATACTAGTGTACTTCTTTTAATAATGCTCAGATATTTTATTGCCCTACTATAAATCAATAGCATTTGACCTTAGGGGGAAAGAGAATATATATGAAACAGAATAGCTGTTTCTATTTTCTGCTAACAAATGCGACCCACCTCCAACTACACTGAGAATTCATTACCCTTGTTTTGAAGCGTTTATTGTAATAGCCTTTTAAGTATGAAGTAGATATAAAATGTAAGATCACTAAAGTGTTCCAATAAACAGGGAAAACTGCTTGGTTCTAATTAAAGTAGTCTTTGGGGAGTTCTATTATAGGCTTATAAACAGTTTTCATCTCAGCCACACTTGGTGCTCAGCAGCTTCACTCCAGCCTTAAAGACTACTTTCCGGACTGTCTTGAGAAAGTTCATTCCTCTTTACCCACATGAAACTTCCCTCATCTGATAGAGTTGCCATCCTGTCAGGGAAGTGTGGCTAGGAGAAACTTGCCTGATACATGGGAGGGCAAATGAAAGGAGGAATTACAACCCACTCAGTAGTTTCCAGAAACAAAAAATTGAGAAGGGAAAGCTGCACAAAACCCTGCTCTAATTATTCCCACCTACTTTCTTACTGAGATCCTTTCTCCTCTCTTCTCCCTACTTACGACAACATATACTACATCAAAACATTTCACTGTAGCACAATACAGCCAGTATTGTTAAGAACTTACCATGCATATACAATTCTTTATTTTGTCTACTTTTTTCTTGGTGCTATGGAAAGGAGTGTGATGTCCTTGCCTTCAAAGACATCATGACTAGCACGATGGGGGCATCTTGGAAGCAGAAACTTACAAGTGCAGGACACAGGGAATACTCCTAGAGGATCAACAGCGTGGTCTGAATAAGACCGATCCCGCAAAGGCTCATGTTTGAACACATGGTCATCAGTTGGTGTCATCATTTGGGGACAAGCGTATGACTGGGGCAAGTTTTGAGGCCCCACTCCCTCCTGTTCGCTCTGTTTCCTAACTGTCAATCTGGCCTTGAGCTCTGCTGCTGTGCCTTTGCTGCCATGGTAGACTATCTCCCCTCTGAGCCGTGAGCCAAATTCAATACTTTTTCTTCTTTTTATCAGGGTCTCAATCAAGCCAACAGAAAAGTAACTAGTATAATCTGCACCCTGCTTTGCCCTCAGCGAATAGATAAGCTGTAAAAGGTAAAGGAATAAAACTAGGCTGGATGAAAACTTGAGCCAACAACATGAAAGCCTATGAGGAAATTAGCACCAAGGGGGCTAAGCAAGAAAGGGGAACGTAGTAGGCTGAGGAGTCAGCTCCAGAAAAGTCTATGACACCCACTGACATCCAACTCTGTAGGGCACTTGGATGGAGCTCAGACTGCACAAGAGCGAACATTGTAACTTAAAACTGAGATATCAGTCATTTTAAAAGTAAAGTAGATATCCAGGAACCTTAAACACAGAATTTGAATGCAATCGAAATTGGCAATGCCATTTTCAGTTAACTAGGTTTTACTACCCAACTTTAAAGAAATGGTTGAACTATACCTGTGCATCTTAACCTTTTGGTTCAGCACTGGTTGCCTGTCTTCATCTAAAACATATAAACATGTTCATCTCAAAATGTATGTAAGATTTCATAACAGAAAGTAGATTGTTTCTGAAGTAACAGAAAAAATATGGACCCATTTAAAAAGCAATATCATATCATCTTAAACATTCTTTCAACTAGATATAAAACTTCATTTATGTGAATTTAATACCAAGTGTGAATATTACAATCTCATCAATTTTGAAACACGTTCTAATTCACTCTTCTCCCCACCACCACCACCAAAGTACACAACAAACTGAAAACAACTAGAGAAGTTCAGGGATTCAGAAGTGACAACTACAGTAGACTATCCTCCCCGCTACTGATCGCTATGGGTCAGGCTCTGTGTAAACTCTCTGTGAATAATACACAATCCAACCAACTCTACTGCAATCTATTGTAATATCTGAGCAGTATGTTTTATAAATGGAGCCCAAAATTTCAATTTCATGATAGCCTCCTCAGGATGCACCATGCTCAGACCTTCAATTGTTCCATGTTCTGACTGGAAGTGGCTAGCTGGTTGTGGAGGTATAGAAGAAGGCCATTGTGAGATAAAAGCCATAAACGTTATGTAGGTGCTATTCTAAGATGTATTCAACTAAAGATTCAATCTATACATCATTATGCCTATTATGAGGGGCTGGAGAGATGGATCATCAGTGGGTACTGTTCTTGTAGAGGACCTGAATTCAATTCCCAGCACCCATGTCTAATGGCTCCCAACTGCCTATAACTTCAGTTCTAGAAGACCTGATGTCCCTGGCCTTCAAGACACACACACACACACACACACACACACACACACACACACACACACACCACATTTATTTTCAAAGATTCACAGTTAATGGAAATTTTCTAAAATCAAGAATTCTAAAGTTATATTTCCCCATAGTAGGAATTTTCTTTGTATGTCATTCTTGCCAACTTAATCAGAGCCAAATGAATCCTATATTGCTTTATGTGCTAATAAAGAACACCTTCATGTGGTAAGAGTTATATATATGAGAATGTCCCATTAATAAAAATATTATACATGACTATACATTTTATTCGTAAGACTATGTAAATACTATAACCCTTTTTTGTAGCAGTTTCAAATTCCTTTTATTTGAACAATTAAAATGAACTAACAGAATAAATATACAATACTGTAGGACAGAATGAGATGCAAATAAGTGAAGACATGCCTCCTGTTTATAAATAAATAATATACAAACAAATGGAGCGATGTGTCACGGCATTGCAGAATCATTCTCCTGAAAGTAGACAAAATAAAGAGAGACTTTGGGAGATCTGCTACTTGCTATGCCATCCTCAATTATCCGGCTGAGGGAAGATAAAGGGCAGCAAAAAGTGGAAGAGGACAAAGCTCTGATATCACATGTAATGTCAGGTCTCTCTCCTCTTGTGTCCCCTCAGATCCTATCTGTGGTCTCACACTTGGTTTGGTGACAAGGACTCTGCTGGTACCAAGACTGTAATATGAGCTCTATGGCTACCAGAGGGTAGCCAAACAGTTTCCACACTGAAGTAGGAAAGTTCACCTCTCTCTTTGTCCCTGCCAATCTTTTCTTTCTAGTTGAGGACCCTGAGGCAACATGATGAAAGCTTCTAAGGAATAACTACTTTGGGTCTCTCTTCAGGGACTAGTGCCATGAAAAGTTCAAAGGCAGCTTAAAATGTTTCACATGAGTAACTTAAGTATTCAATATCACTGTACCCTCATCTGTGGAGATCTGGAAGTTATAAATCAATACTGACCACATAATTACCTACTCAACAAATAGATATTAATCTTATCCTTACTGCACAGGTGAGGCTGCCATGCAGAGGGTCCAGCACCCACCAGAACCATGTTAATAAACGGCAGTGATTGACAAGTTCATGGGGGCCCCACCATAGGCCCCTGCCTTATACCCTGATGACTGGTACAGCAATTATTAACTACCCAGTGCCAAAATGAATGTGTACCCTTTTATTATGATTTTATAGAATAAGAATTCTTCCAAATATATACATAAGTATAATTTTTCTCTTGCTGGTATTTTATTTTCACTTTGAACAAATATCTAGGTTGTAGAAAGGTTGATACAGAAGTAATTTAAAGAAGAAAGCCAAATTAAGACATGAGGAAAGACCTTTTACAAACATGTTTAACAAGTAGAGCATAAGACATCTGATTAATATACCTGTCACATGTGTTTTCTAAAACTTCTACATGAAACCTATTTTAAGGTATGCAAATTCAATACATTGAGAAAGTCAGTATGCAAAGTATCTTAGAGTGCTCTCTTTACTAATGCATGTAACAAAGTATACTGATTATGCAAGTACATTTAATTGGATATAATTAAAATAATGAGATTTAAGTACTGATGATTTTAAAAAGAAAAAATAGAAGGTGGGATGAGACATGAGATGCATTCTAAATGACAATGAGACAAGAGTGTCAGTTACTCTAGTTTATAGCACTTGTCTACAGGGAGCTGCTGCTGGCCATTTCCTTCCCAGTTTTAGACAGGTAGTTTACAGATGGATTCACTGGGTAACATAAAAGACTTCACTGAAGGAAAAAAGGATTTCACTGAATAATATAATACTTTGCGTTTGAATAACATCTCTTTTTACAACTAACTTGGGAGTGAGACAGGGACCATTATGTTCTTCAAAGGAAGGCATCAAAATGACCAAAAAGATAAGAAAGCTCATTTCCCACAATGACTTGAGTTTGGTTAAATGGGCACAATCTCAAAAGCTCTCACCAATGTCACTCTGACCTGAAGTTATCAAAACCAGGGATTCTCTCAACTACGGTGGCTTTTAAGAGGCCAAAGAAGATGGCCAGTGCATGAAAGGAACAGGCGTGCATCTACAGGCTACGGGTGCTTTTTGGGGTTCAGGGTTTCGAAGATCTGCTGTTTCTGACATGGCTGAGGTAGGAATGGCACAAAGTTGATGGCAGGGAAGATCTTACGAGTGGAACTTTCATTAAGTTAGCCTGAGGGTACAGCTTTGTCAGGATGTTTCAATTTTCTTCAATATAGAGATGGAAAAGAAAGCTTCCAAGTCCACATGGTCCTAACATTTCTTAGAAAAAAAACAAAGAAACACTGTCTTCAATTAACTCTGATAGGAAGTAGCTCATATTACAGCTTACTGATGAAGGATAGTAAAAGAGAGATAGATGTCATGCCAAAAGCCATGTAACAGGTATGGGTAAAACAAAAGAACAACTCCGGAACAAACATAAATTTCAGGCTGAATTCCAGGTCAAAACCATTACAATCTTTTCAGGTATAATTTCAGCTTCCGACTGTTGCAGTGCAGAATCAAAGCATGCTGGAGCTGTTAGGGCTACACACACTTTTAGGGATTTCTCTTCAGAAAAAGAATGTTTCCTTCCTACCTATGTCAGCTAAGGGGCCAATGTATGAAGCCTTGTAGCACTAATGCCCTCTAAGACCTTTGGCTTGAGAATCCTAACGCTACAAGCAGCACACTGGGCTGCCCACTTGAGTTTTCCCAGAATTTTCAACCCACATGTTGGAACCCACAGGCTGAGCTGACTGAAAACATAAAAATAATGTCAATTCACCAGCAGCATAACAGTCCAAGATGCCTCTCAGAACTCATCATGATAATGACAGAATCAGGATAGGGAAAATAATGAATGCAGCTTAACAGTATCTGCTAAAATCAATGCAATTTTGGTCAAAAATGAAATATAGCAAAATCATTCAGTGTGATTGGTGGCATGAAATACAGAAAAATGGATTTCAATTTCAAGATGCAGCTGGATCCCCCAGGTTCGGGGTGCTCCTCCTTTGTTCCAGGCGCCTGCCCCAGGAGCTGAAGCGCCTATGACTGCTACCTCACAGCACAGTTTGGGGAGTAACAAAAAGGAGCAGGTTTAGAAAACCATTGTATACTCAAGTCAGTTAGGCACAGCTAAACTGAAACACTTTGGAAGTATAATTAAAAAATATGAAAATCAAAATGATGTCTGTTAAAAAATAGGAGAGTCTTACAGTCTAACACCAAAAGTGTAGGATGGCATCAATACTGAAAAGATCAAGAAGGATTCTGCTACTTCACTTCTAAATAAGTGTTGGTACTGTGGAAACTCTACTTGCCCAGATGCTCAGTAAAATATGAACCTTGTGACATGGTGTAGCCATCTTAGCAGTAAGCACAAGATTCTGAATAATATAATTCTTTGATGTACAAAAAAAGAGAGGCCTACACAAGAACCAAAGTAAAGAATCAACAAATAGGTTAAGTTTTTGGTTCTCATTTAAAAAGAATACTAAAACAACAATAACAAAAAATTAAGCAAATTATTTACTAGTTTCAGAAGTATAAAACGCAAATAACCCAGCAAGAAAGCCTGTTCTTTCTGGAACTCTGAGTATACTATTGTGAGACGCCCCTGGAGATGAACAAGGCTTCGCACCTTCGGCTTGTGCTAAGATTCAGATGGAGTATTTTCTGTGTGTGTGTGTATACTATCACTCTATGAGATCAGTCAGAAAACTATCCAGACTGCAAATAAGAAAGCATGGGATGGAGATGTGGAGCAAAGGCCCTCACCATGAGCTAAACACCTGAATCCTGGCTTCAGGACTATAAACACCAGCCAGTCCCTACATCTTTTAGATGTTATCTTAATCAATGACCAAACAGTTAATAGTTATGACCTATCAAGCAGCTTAGGCTTTGTATTTATTAAGCTGAAATAAAGTATCCAGAATGATAATGAAACTACTAGATATATCATGTTTAATAAGTAGAAATGATTACTACTGATGCTAATTTTCTTGGTGAGCATCTGTGCTGTACGTCACACCAGAGGAGAGATTAGTCATACAGTTACCCCAAGTCTCCCAGAGTTCCACCACAGATCGGTCCACTTCCTACCTCACATGCCCACAGGTCTTGCTCTTGTGTCACCACAGCACTTATGGAAATGTGAATGGGTCTTTTGCCTGGAGAGTACAATGTATGAGGACAGAGATCAGACTCTGCCGATCGTTACTCCACCATCATCTGGCCCAGTCACCCACATTTCAGAACCTGTTTTGTGTCAGGTTACCCTGTGGTAAGAGCTGGAACGGCATGCCGAGTCTAGCAGACAAGGTCGTGTCTTCTTAGAACTCTCTCTCAAGGCAGTAATTATGCACTTTTAGGGTTTTCATAAAAGAAATGAGGAAGGTGCTAGGCAAGGGCTTAAGAGAAAGATTTCATTCAATTTGATGGGAGGATCAAAGCAACAGCCTGTTGGAAGAAGAGATTCTCAAGAGTAGGAAACCATTAGAGAGAATTGGGGACAGAAACTAATTGTGCACAGGAATCTAAGAAGCTACTTTGCCTGGCTTTTTAAGAGGGGTAAGAGGCACAAGAATGGAAAGACATCAGCACCTGACAGGAAACCCAATAAGAGCAGAGCGCATGGCAGGAGAAAAGAACAAACTGTGGCACGCAGAACCTTAAGGGTTTAGGCGCTTATCCTCACGTGATCTGTGGAAACGTCAGTGTGCTTTTTAAGACAGCTCACAGTAAGTGCAGTGGACACTGCTGAGGGAGTGTGGTTGCTTGAAAGAAAATGGCCCTATAGGGGGTGGCACTATTGGGGATGTAGCGTTGTTGGGTGAAGTGTGGAGGTGGGCTTTGAGGTCTCCTGCACTCAAGCATGTACAATGTGGCACTCAGGTCACTTCCTGTTGCCTGTGGATCAGGACAGAGAACTCTCAGCTCCTTCTCCAGCACCATGTCTGCCTGCACGCCACCATGAAGATAATGGACTAAACTTCTGAAACTGTAAGCCAGCCCAAATTCAATGTTTTCCTTTAGAAGAGTTGCCACGGTCATGGTGTCTCTTCATAGCAATAGAAACCCTAACTAAGACAGGGAAGAAGCTGGGAAGTCCAGAGAAAAGCGGGAACAACCAGGACAACAGTGATGGTGTTTTGAAGTAGGAAAAATAGCAGTCACAAATTCAGGTATTTCAAAGGTCCAAGGGGCAGCATACTGCCTGACAATACTAGGTCTTCAAGCTGCGCACTCCCAACCCACATGTATAACCTGCTCCTGGGCACGATAAACCACCCCCAACCCACATGTATAACCTGCTCCTGGGCACGATAAACCACCCCCAACCCACATGTATAACCTGCTCCTGGGCACGATAAACCATCCACAAAGCATAAAAGGCATGAGAAGAGGCCCAGGAAATGACTGCAAAACTTCCGAACGAGCTGGCAAGACTCCACTCATGAAAACCTCTTGATGTATAGCAAAAACCTTTGAGAACAAAATGCCTATCCCTACTCTGACAATGGAGAAATTGAGAAGCCAGATATGGCTCTGTTAGGTGACTTTCCAGGCTTGTTAGAGAAATGTATTATTTAAAATCGCCTAGGGCTACACTGCTAGGAACAGTACAACATGAAGGGTACTAAAGAAATTCTTGTCTTTTAGTGCAGGGAAAATGTTAAAGCTAAAATCCATACCTATCACTCCATCTTCCTTCTGCTGAAAACATGGTCTCTGTCATTTCTGCAGGAAACAGAACTACCTGGTCTATCAGTAACAAATTCAGCTCATATTAAGATAAACTGACAGAGTGTGCCTCACCCATGTCATTTAATAGTTTTTACCTTTGTCCAGTAGAATTTATTTTTCTAGAATTATAAAACCAAAATCATTTAGAAAATCAACTCATTTTCCATGTAGATATGAGAACATGGGAATCAATGATTATAGTGAACCACATTCACAATCTAATCATTAATGCCAAGACCTCTCAAAAATGTTTCCCATACCTAAACAGGCCAAGAGCATGAGCAATACAGTACAAAGAACAGTTGGGTTGACCTAGGTATAGGCTTGTCTCCTGCTAGGAGCAGGTTAAGGATGCCTGTTGGCTTCTCAATAATCAAAGCTTTAATTGTCATTAAATTAATTAAGACAGTATATTGCCTAAGCTAGAGTGATATGCTCAAGTGTTTGGGCACAAATAAAGCTTAATTTTGTAAAGAAAAAAGAGAGTCTCACAGCCTCCAAGCCTAAGGCTAACTAGGAACACCTTTACTGCTGCTTTGAAGATGCTCAAAGTGTGGGTCATGGCAAGATCCAGGTAAAAGGGGAAGCAAAATTGGATTTTATGTAAAGAGCTTTAAAGTTTAAAACGTAATTTGCCTTCTTTCAATTCAGAACTCATATTCTCCTGTGCTGAAAATGAAGCTTTCAACGGCACTTTCTGTACCTTTAGAATGCCTTTGGAGTCTTGAAAATGCTTTTTCCTGCAGGCACCAGGAAGTGGTCCATAAGAGCATCAAATGATGCTTTGGTGCTCTCTCTCTAAGAACTGTTTTAAAGATGGAAGATGATAAAAGAAGATCTTACAAGTTCACAGGGGCGTAAGGCTGAATAAAACAAAAGTGCATGGTGTTCCGTCTATGTGTCATCTGAGAAAACAAGGCTGTAAACTTCTAAGCTAAAATTCAGACTCGTTGACAACCTAAAAAAAATCACCAATTTCCCAGCTTACACAGAAAAAAATTAATAAGTCCCATTTGCTAAGAACGTGTTCTCTCTCCTTTAGCTCACAATGAACGCTGACAAAGCTGGAACACATCTGTCTTTACCACCAACTCACGTTTGTCCAGGATTGAAGACAAATGCCTAAGCCTGAACCATGTACAGCTTTGAATTAAAAACCAAACAAACTAAAAATAACCATGCAATGGCTTATTTACAATACATAAATTTAGAAATGAAATCTTAGAAAATACCCAATTTTGTATGAAAGTACAAATTAAATACTATTTTTATTACTAGTAGTATTTCACATAACACTGTAAACATTACTGAATAAAAGTAATTTAACTTATGCTAAACAATCATGTAAGTCCACTGAAAATAAACATACTGCATGCTATCTTTACGTACACAAAAAGAACCAATATATCAAAACTCCAGTAGATAGTGTTAGTATGTCTTTTAGTCAATTTTAAGCCAACATAGTTTTGAAAAGAAACAGGAAAAATGTAAAATCATAATCTACAGCACCTTCTGAAACAGATGAAACCTATTTTCTTTCTCCCAAGAAATTCCAGAGTGCAGTGATATCCAAGAAATACTAGTTATTTTAATTACTTCAAGTCAACCTGATAAGTCACTACTGTTTAATGCAAAAGAAAAATTTGCCACTTGCAATTAATGACTGTTAGCACTGCTGCAATTGATCAAATGTCCAATGCACATAAAACATTCAGCAGAAGTTCTATATATCTTACAGTAATTCAGTGGAGAAGTCCTGTCCCAGGGGTATGTAAATCTGAAGTACAAGAAACCTCTGGATCAGTCCAACTAGAACAAGAGAGAAAAAACATAAGATGAAACGTTCAAGCCCCTTATATGTGCACACAAACAAACACAATCAGCACCCCTGCAACCTGCAGCCCAGCACTCGAGGAGCAGAAAGACAAACGAGAGCGCTATCCATGATGTATAACCTGATTATAGAGGTGGAGACACTGATGACAGAGGGATCAAACGTCAGCCGATGATGCATTTTAAAGCCCATTTGTGGCACTGGTGAAATCTTTATGAAAATCAGAAAAAGGATCTTATTCACTCTTTGGTTATGCCATAAGAGACTGTGAGCATGGAACTGCACTCCACACAAACACACACACACATACACACACAGAGAAAGAGAGAGAGAGAGAGAGAGAGAGAGAGAGAGAGAGAAACAGAGAGAGACAGAGAGACAGATAGAGAGAAAAAAGAGAGAAAGAGAGAGAGAGAACTGAACTATGCCTTCCTATCAGGGTGCTCATAAAAACATGTGGTAATTATTCTTATTCTCTGACAGGTTTTATAGTCTTACTAAACAATTCAGTAAAGAAGATCAGCTCAAGAAAAGCAGCTCTAATTCAACTGAAGGCTCAATGAAGCAGAGCTTGGTCATGCGATCTTAACAGTGTCCACAGCCTGGAGGAACATAATTTCACTTATAATCCCTTTGTTAGTATGCTCTTAATTAATTCTCACTAAGAAATGATAGCTTTTATTCCCCCTCACTGGTTTCATATGGATAAAATATTGAGGAAAAGCAAACCACATGGCACTTTTGATAGCTGCAGTCTGCACCTGCTTAAACAAACTGTTTCTCTACATCCAGTCACTTAAGTCATTCCCTCTAAAGTTTTGAACCTTTGACTGATCTCTCAATTTATGATGCCTTTAACAGATGTGTTAGTATCCCCCCTCCTGGGGTATTGGTATGGGTGCATTGTAGAAGAAAAATCCAGGCAAGGCATATATAGGAGATTTTGGGTTCAATCCTTGATGAAATAAAAAACAGCAACAAAAACTCACAAGGATCACACCTCCAAAAATATGCACGTTAAGAACATTTTTCTGCATTGTGTATGAAATAAAGAGGTCATAACTTTGTCTATGACCTTCTCCTATAAATCCAAAAGTACAAACAAACAGAAAAAAAGGCCTTAAGGAAGAGTCAGGTCTGATGGTTGTTCCCTACAATCCAACAGGTAGAAATTAGAGACAGGAAGGTCAGGATTTCAAGGTTCATCCTCAAGTTGGGATCACACCTAAGCTATGGCTAGAATGCTTCCCGAATGGGCTCAATTCCCAGTACACACACACACACACACACACACACACACACACACTACACCACACCACTACACCGCACCACACCATACATACACCCATATACACAGACATAGACTCCAAGAAAAGCAACTGATTGAGGTTATGATATGTTTTACTTATTCTAGTAATAAACTTAATAAATTTAAATGTTTTAATCCCACAATAACTTTTGGTTTTTGACTTTCTGGTTTGTAATTTTTAAAGTAAGCAGTTTTACAATATTCCTGAGAAATATAAGCCATTTCTATGTTTTATACCAAACTCTTCTATAAATAAATATATTTGGCCAAATATGTTTATTAATGCTTACAAATGTTTTCATCAAATATACAAGGACAATCTCCTTTAAATTATCAAGCTTATAAATCTGTTCAGGAAGAAATCCTAAATTAAGCAAAACAGGAATGGGAGATGAAAGGCTTTACTTTAGAAAATTCTCTAGGAATGTGTTCCACCACATTTACAGAGATCCAGTATGACAACCAGAGATCTGACCCACAAAAGCAAAGTGAAATAGCAAAATGAGGCCACCTCAGATAAGCCACGGCCAGGCAGCCTGTCTCTCGCACTGTCGGTCCTGCAGTGAGAGTGCTACCTTTCCTCAGTGGCCTCAGCTGTAAACAGCAACTGGAGAGCACCAGATCAAGAGAAACCCGCCCTTGAAAGGTTCCTGATCTATGCCCCAAGTATCACTGAATCAGAATTATTTCCTTCAAGCACAAAGAAGTGCATGTAAAAGACCATTTTTAGAAATGAAAGAACTTTTTCCTCAAACAAACCAAAACCAAAAAGAACTCTGTCATTTAACAGTCTCACACACCAGGCCCTACTTTCCAAAGCGGGCGAGGGTCTGGCCAAGCTGAGAGTGCGCTAATGGCAGTTACAAGCGGATTCTACATAAGCTCCACTGTAGTGTGTTTCCCTGGCCTAGGGGGTTAAACTGACTCTTCTTACCTGCATTGTATTTGAAGTCACTCTAAGTAATACTGAATATAGGCCTTATTAGTTTAAAAAATGGCCTTCAAGTACATAAAATATACAGAAATTTCTTGTTAAAGGAGCAAAGCCCCAATTTCTTTTTCCTTTAAATATTTAAAAACATACTCAACTTGTAAAATACCATTATTTTTAACCAGTGGTTTTAGAGTTGTTTCGTTAGAGCAAAGGACAGACTGCATACCTCATGGACATTTTACAAGGATTTCGTCATCCAGGAAGTGGGATGAGGCCATAGACAACCATTCCTCCTCACTGCCCAGGAAGCTCAGGATAAACTTACTTCAAGACTTCACTCACAGCATTAGCATATCCTTAATTTCTTTTTCACACTGAAAACTGAGCTAATAATTTCCATCTGTACCTCAAAGAATTATTTGGATGAATTAGCCTTATCATTTAACAAAGATTATTGATCCATCCTGTGCACAAGACTTGAAGGGTTTTTTTTTGTTTGTTTTTTTCAAATAAGACCATCATAATCTACGCCCTCTTGGAATGTGTAATATGGTCTCACAAAAGAGAAGGTCAAAGTTCAATGAGAGCATTTAACAATAGGTGCTTGAGGGGCAGGAGATGATCAGTAAAGGTCCTGAAGAAATAATGCAGGAACTGAGCTTGGGGGATAAGCAGGGTTCGACTGGGAGAGCGGTAGAGGTGTAGGAGAGAGGAACAGACTACAGGTGGATTACTCCGTCTTATAATGGATGAAGGATGTCCATGGGGAAGGGCATAACAGCAGAAATGAACCTTAAGATGCTCAGCCGGTTGGTATAAGACACTGAAGAGGGAGAAGAATAGACTGGAAACCCAGTGACATGGAGCCTTGAAGGCCATGTGAAAGATAGGGGCCAATCTAAAATCATTGGGAAGCTGCTCATTCATGCACTTGTTCAAGGCAGATTAAATTAATTGTACATCAGGTGAACAGGACAAAATAGTTTCTATCAGTGAAATCACCTTTCTGGAATGGTTAGAAAAACAGTAAAACAACAAACACAGTACAGAGCAGGGAAGGATACAGGTCAAGAGGCTGAAAAATGGGAACAACATGAAGCACCAGTGTAACTTAAGTACATGCCAGGTGGGCCTCATTCAAAGGTGGCATCTTAGTAAAGGCTAGAAAAGAGGAGAGCATGCTGGGTTTCAAAACAGCAATGGCCTTGAATGGGTGGAACACAAACCAGAGGTACAGTAACAAGAGAGACAGCCAGAGAGTTAACAGGGAACCAGACAGTTATATTCCCATAGAGAAATTATTTTCACTTTAAGAAACAGGACATTTTTTCAGTAGATAACATGCTTCATATGTCACTTACAACTGAAAACTCCAACTCTGACTGCTAATTTGACAACAGACTACAGGGAGGCCCGACAGAAAGTAAGTGCAGTAACCCCGGCCCGAGAGAGGGGTGAGCAGTACTGAAGGTTAAGAAGGGGGCAAACTTTCAATCATTTTCCCAGTGCCACTGATATCTTCTTAATGGACTCAGAATAAAGGAAAACAGAAGTTGATTTTAATGAAGAAGTTTGATCTCATTAAAGGCGAGGGGTTGGGGATCCCAAGCAGCCTTGGCCAGGAGCTGTCTTTTACATATACTACACTTAGGTGATCCAGGAAAAAAGACTAGTAAACATCTGATGTGCAAGACTGAAGACAGAAATGGCATTAAAAATCCATGATCCAGAAGCTGATAACCAGGGAGAACATGTAGCTGTAGGGCTAAACATAAAGACCAGAGTCCCTGCAGCATTTGGGTGGCAACAGAAGAGGAAAAACAAAAATAATCCGACAACACCCTGATATGCAGTAGGATGAAGAAGGGAGGTTTGAGATCTCTGAAGAGGTTAGTGAAAGAAGTGTATCAAGCAGGCACTGGCTCTCTCAGATGCTCCCAGAGGTGAAGATGAGAGCTGAGGACCCCATTGGTACAGGAAGACAGAAGACTTACTCACTCTGATAAGAGCACTTTAATAGAAAGAATGGCCAAGATCAAAAACACTGATGACAACTTATGTTGGAGAGGATGTGGGGTAAAGGGAACACTTCTGCATTCCTGGTGGGTATGCAAGCTGGTACAGTCCTTTGGTATATCAGTAAAGCAATTTCTCAGAAAATTAGAAAACAACATTCCTTAAGACCCAGAAATACCACTTTTGGGTATATACTCAAAAGATGCTCAATCGTACCACAAGGACATGTGCTCAACTATGTTCATAGCAGCTTTGTTTGTCATAGCCAGAACCTAGAAACAACCTAAATGCCCCTCGACCAAAGAATGGATAAGGAAAATGTGGTACATTTACACAATGGAGCACTACACAGCAGAAAAAAATAATGACATCTTGAGATTTTCAGGCAAATGGATCGATTTAGAGAACGTCATATTGAGTGAGGTAACCCAGACACAGAAAGACAATTATCATATGTACTCACTCATAAGTGGCTTTTAGACATGAAGCAAAGAAAACCAGCCTACAAACCACAATCCCAGAGAACCTAGACAACAATGAGGACCCTAAGAGAGACATACATGGATCTAATCTACATGAGAAGTAGAAAAAGACAAGATCTCCTGAGTAAATTGGGAGCATGGGGACCATGGGAGAGGGTTGAAAGGGAGGGGAGAGGAAGGGAGAGGAGCAGAAAAAAATGTATAGCTCAATAAAATAAATTAAAAAAAACTTAAAAAAGAAAGAAAGAATGGTGAGATCAAAGACACTTAGGATTTTAAACAGAGAAAGACATCATTTTAAAAGAATAGCAAAGCAGAAATGAGGAGACCTGGGAGAACCACAGGAAGCCATCCTCATCTTTTACTGCAGGTGAACTCAGGCTTTAAGGATGCCAATGGCCGGACACACACTCTTTGATTCAAAGGACGCAGCAAGGAAACCAGTGGCTTTTAATGTGACTCTGGAACGGAAAGCCCCTGCTAGATATTTATGGATGGCAGTGATGTTTCTCACATGGGCAACTCCATACAACACCGTCCAAGCTGAAGGGTGCCAGACATTTATCTAACTTGTGAATGATACACTAAAGTGTCATTACCAAGGGCAGATGGTTACAATTAGAGATTAGAAACAGAATTGTCAAAGTTCCTCATGTGACAAATTTAACAAAATTATCTGAACATCAACTGAATGTCATCACTGAGCTAGGGTTACAAAGACGACTGACACTCTGGAGAAGCACACATGCCCCAGCACTAGACACTGTTGTTATTTACCGAGCAGGCTCACAGGCCTGGGATCAATTCCTAGCAACATAAATAAAATATGCTAAAAATAGTGTATATGGAATGCCTTCCATGCACCAGACTGTGGGAAGACCTGATTTCTAATTTTAATTTCCTTTGTAAACTGTACAGATTCTAGGCTTTATGTACCATTTGGGAACTATGAGGAAGTTATTGTTTAACTGGAGCCTCCAGCTCACTCCTGCTTGATCCAGAAAGCCCCACCCCTCTCTCCCCAAACCCCAACCTCTCATAGAATCTCCAACAAAGAAAAGACACCAAAAAGTTCAGTTCCGCACTCTTGGCAGTTGCGGCGGTTCCTCTCCTGAAGTTGGCAGCAGCCCAAGACCCCAGACTAAAGCAGTCAATTTTTGACCATACCTGGGCACAAACCCAGCTTGTGGTGAACATATCATCACCCCTCACATACAGGGTATGCTAGCTCCATGCTTTAGTTCGAGCATGTGACTTCTCCGGCCCAATCTCTGGGGCTGGAGAGCTCAACCAGGAGCTGCTTTGCCCAAATAAATCTGTTCTTTTACTTTTTTCAATTCACTTGATCTGGCTTACTGAGTCAGCAGAGAAACCTATTAACATGTTACAGAAAACTTATTAGTTATGAGGAAATTTACTTCTAGCAGCAAATTAATTAAAAATTTTTAACAATAATTATTCTCTTTCAAGGTCGATTTCTTATATTAGGTTATAAAGAAACAACAACAAAAACCACAGGGCCATGGGCATGGCTCAGCAGGTAAGTGCATTTGCTTGCCAAGTTGTCCTAAGTTCATTTCTAGAACCCACATGTTGTCTTTTGACCCCCATATACACTATGGTGCATGCATACACTCAACAATAATAAATAAATGGAATAACAAATTAAAAACACAACCGATGTATTTATTTAGGACTCATTGAGTACAATTTAATTCAGAAAGATTATTATTTAGGAGCAGCCAAATATAGATAATTTCATGAGAAACTTTCTTCATAAGTATCTGACATAGTCAGAAATAAAAATGAACTATCGAATGTCAAGTTTGCATAAAGTATATATTAACTCTTAAAATAGGAATACATAATGATAATTGAACTTAATTTAGATGTTAATTGAAAGCCACTTCTTCTCTATTCAAGGCATGCTTTTTAATTTCAGTTTAACCATACCAACCTCACACAGAAGGTCATCTTATATAAGTAGAAATAAGTACATACTTCGTTATCAAAACATCCAAAGAGCTCATCTGAAAGGCATTAGTGCCAGGGAGACCACACAAACTGTTTCATTTGTTACACTCCTGCCCAGGCTATGGGAAAGCCAGATTAATTTTTAATTGCAGGACATTGTGTAAGAAACACATTAGAAGATTCTTCTGTTTCTTCTAATTAAAAGTCATCATTGTTACATTTAATGAGGTAATTATAACACATTAAACCCAGTTTCTGAGGAAAGTAAGAAAAAAAACCAAAAAACCTAAATAAAGGTAGAGAAGAGGGGAAGGGGAGTTTGTATTTAGTCACTTTGGTAAAGGAGGGATCTTTCTCAGAGGCAAAGGAGAAGGCTCCAGAGCCGACTGATTTCATGGATATCATGGTCGTGGGTATAGATACAGAGGGCACTGAAAGGCAGCCAGATTGTCGTTCCAAGTCAAACAACAAGGGCAAAAAGACTGGCCAGCTTCTAACAGCCACATTCCTGAAATGTATCTCTTTCACAAAGCCAGTATCCTAAAACAAATGAACAGAAGAGAAAACTACAATTTCAGATATGCTTCCCTGACTTATTTTAGTTCACTTTACTTACAAATTTATATGAAAATGAAAAACAAAAACAGGAAAACATCCTGCTATCAATTACATGCCTAACTAGGAACTATGAGGGAGCCATACTTCCTTGTGGCAGCAAACTAACTTTAAAAAATTAACAATAATTATCGATTCTCTTTCAAAGTCGATTTCTTAGTTTATAAAGAAACACTGACAAAACACTTTACATTAACTCATCTTCCATCCCTAGTTTGCATGGTCTGTTTTATATCTAAAATTTAAAATGCTACATAGTGCTTAAAATGGTACATAAAATCTAGAATCTGTACAGTTTACAAAGGAAATTAAAATTAGAAATTAGGTACCAATGGCAGGTCTTTCCACAGTTCCTGGCACATGGAAGGTACTCAATACACATTCTTTTTAGAACATTTATTTATGTTGCTAGGAATTGAACCCAGCCCCTGCCAGGTAATTCTCTGTCTCTTAGCTTTATCTGCAACCCACCCATAAATATTCTTAGTGAATGAAGACAAAGCAAATTACAAGTAGAAAAAGGAACTGCCTATTTATTTCTACAAAATATCAGAAATCTAGTATTTAACCATAAGACATGGTCAGTAGAAAATCTTATTACATTTATACATTACCCAAATTAATCACTTTATTGAAAGCTTAATCTGGAGACAGAGCCTTAAATTCCAACCTCATCTCAGTCAACAACTGCTCTTCCTGACCATGTCCTTAAGTCACCTTCTAAGGTCCTGTCTGCTTTAAAATATTGCTAATTTTCACAATGGAATCAATTCTGCAGCTGTCTGCTAAATAATATATCTATATTTATTAGATATTAACATTCCTAAAGGTTTATCACTTATTGTTACTAATAATGTCTTATGTAATTTTTTTTCTGTTTTTGTTGTTTAAAAAATGAAGCTATTGTAACTTATGATTCTTAAGTTCGTGTCTAAACTATGCCTTAACCACCCGATTTTCTAATAAAAACCCAATGTTATAAAGAAGCACTGTGCAAAATCCCTCATACAGAGTTAGTGCTCAACAAATACTGTAACAATAAGTGGTTACTAAAATAATCTTCTAGGATTTAAAATAGTTCTAAATTTAAAGAAGATAGAGAGGGAGGATATTTTTCTAAAGTGCATGGCACTTTAGATTTCTATATTAAAAATATCAGATGATTTCACACCAGCAGAAGCCACAGAAGTCCTACTAAGATGCTTGCTTCTCAGATATAAGACACAATTCTCCCAAACACTGAATTTCAGTATTACAAGTCTTACTCACGTATTTGCTTATTCTCCTTTGGTAACTGAATCCTGTTGGTTTGGCTGCTGCCTTCCAGAATAAACACAAAACTTTTAACTTCTTTATCAAACTCCTGTGGAACAAAATGAAAATAGCAGTAATTGAATCATATCTTATTTGATTTCTTTTATAACACTGGAACTGTAAATTTCCGGAAATAAAAAAGTCTTTCTTTTTTTCAAAAGACTTAAAAGTAGATCCAAACCCTGATGATGCTTTTATCCTGACACTTGCTGGGAATGGAACACAAAACCACACTAGCCACGTAGCTAGTTTCTTATATGAAAACATGTTTCCTCCAAATGAAAACAAAACAAAACAAAAAAAGTTCTCTAACTTCAGGGATTCCAAAGCTGCTAACTGGTTGCGGGTATAGTTGCTTCTTGCTGCCTGTATGTATCCCCATCTACGTGCACGGCTGATCACCACTCCCCGCACAGCAGAAGAAAGCATATAACTTCTGTGGAATCCATAGAAGGTCTCTGCTTTCAGGCCACAGCTCAAATGGAATTAATTGTATATTATTTCGTATCTGCTGTGACTTTGATAATTCTCTATATATTTAAAATCAATATGAACTAAATGTAACAATTACAGTTATCTAGTAAGGTCAGGGGCTGGAGAGATAGATGGCTAAGCAGTTAAGAGCACTGATAGCTCTTCTAGAAGATTCAAGTTCAGTTCCTAGCACCCATGCTGAACAGCTCCCAACCATCTATGGCTCCACCCCAGGGCACCAGAGGCTGTCCTCTTGCATTCATGGGCGCCCCCACATCCCGTATATGCTCATGCAGACGACACATGAAAACATAAAATTAAAACAACTCCCTTTTTAATAAATAAGACTTTGTAATAAGTAATTCCATATAATGTGCATTGTAATAGCATCCCCTATGTATTTGCGATGAACATACAAGTGCCAAGTATATTATTTATTTTATTTATATATACATGTCAGGCCTTCAACACAGTCACAAATCACTTACAGGTCCTTGTCTTTCCACGCCTTAATGTTCTAACCTATCAGAGGGGCATGTAGCTATCTCCCTCACCAAGTTATTCACATTATATAACACTATGTAGTGTGTCTAATGTTATGCTGAACAAATATTAAGCACTCAATAGTAGTTTTAAGCTTCCTTTATAGGTATTCTTATTCTTCTCCTGAAGGCATTCATCTCTTGCTTCTACAGGAGATAAAAAAGATATCGATGGAGACAGGTTTTTTAGGTATGGTGGCAGCGAGTGGAACTGGCTTCTGCCTGATGGCTCTTGGTTTCCCTAGGAAGTTGGGGTGTCAGCTTTTGGTGAGTGAGGAGGGCATGCCCTGGGTGTGGGCTGGGGATGAGAGTAGGCAGTTTGGGGGTTGGAAACTGATGAAAACAAGAAAGGATCATTTTGGTTACTAACAAGAACAGGATAATTTCCTGGACTATTGGGGTTGGATTTATAGTGTTATCGATCTGAAAACTGTAGGTATTTTCTCCAAAAGTACTGAGGAGCCCAGGTACAGGCCAAGGAAAGACTAGGGGTCCAACAAGGGCTGACTGGGCTAGCATCAATCACCATAGGCTAAAGAGCAAAGGCATTCGATGTCCTTACTGGACAGTGATTGAAAAGATATTTTAGCTTCTGCACTGGAGAGAAAGAGATGAGAACTCAGAGAAAGAAAATAAACTAAACATAATGGGGAAAGAGAAGAGTCTGTGGCCTGAAGATCCCAACCTGTCTGAAGAACAAACACAGTGGGAGGAACTGAGCAAGTGACCTTAAGAATCAAAGACTGAGGTCAGCGAAAGACGGCTGTTCCTCACTTGGTAATTTCAGAGGTCCTGCTGTTTGTGGTGATGAGGGCAATCGCCTGAGAGTGATGGTAAGGCAGCCAGGGAAGATGTCCTTAAAGATGATGAAATCAAGAAACTCAGTGGTCCAGGGCTTAGAGAGATGTTCTCTGATACCAAAGTCACCAAAAGTGACTCAGGGCACACATAGCAGCTATACACCACCTGTCAGTCTTAACCAGCTAAGGAGTGGTGTCTGGCACTGGGTGGGGGACTGAAGCCAACAACACAAAGCCTTTGAGGGTGAAGAAACAAAATATCGGTTCTGAAGTCTGATCAAGCCCCTTTTTTCTATAATCTTCCCAGGATTTGACACTTAACTTCTAACACTTACTTTCCAAATCACAGATGGACTGCCTAAGATCTTCCATTTTGCTCCAGGATTTTTCCCCTGGGCACTAAAGATTTCAACAAATGCACCTCCCTAGAAAATAAAAAGGAAAGAAATTCAGAGTGAGATACAATGCTATGGGAGAATCATATCTACCACAGAGTCTAAAACCAGTATTCCAGCCATCTGTCAGTTAAACAAATCTGGGAAAACATTACCCCTGTTATTGTGCCTATTTTATACTTTGGCTGCCTATAAACCACAACCATTGTGATTTGGGTCACCCTATTACTAAGGAACTCACTTTTTAAAAGATGATAAACATAATTGTGCCAGAGAAATATCAGAGATGGGGGCTCACTGACTTGACACTGACAGGTCAGCTTGCAGAGCATTCTGAAAAGACCAGGCTAAAGGGCTTAAACTCGATCTGTCACCATCGTGTGTGAATACAAACTTAGCAGTCGTACTGATTGGGGCTCCAATACCTTTTTTTTAAAAAAAAATTTCAGAATTTGGGGAGTCAAGTTAATGTCTTCATGTTTCCATCCATCAAATGAGTTGTTGAATCATACAGGCTAGCAAACCGAAATCAGCAAGGACAAGACTTGGGCTTAAGGCAAGGGCTTAATAGTGCCATTGAAGATTATTCAATAAAGGGGAAAAACAGCTTAGACTCGTTCAGAAAAGACCCAAGAAGGATTGGGGTATATGCGGAAAGGGGGTTCTTTATGAACATTTCTACAATATCTTTTAAACAAATAAATTTGGAGACACATAGGAAGAACAAAAAGAATATTTTTCTATAGAAATATTGTTACCTACTGTAAACTCAAGACCACAGCATTCACGACTGTGCATGTTAAAGCTATTACTAAATGCCCATATACTCTGCTCATAAATATAGGGGAATCAAATGATTATCTCCAAGGAAGAATTTATTCCAAAATTTGAGTAGCTGAGATGAAGACTAAATATGATTTCAATTATAAACAGCACATGAGAAAACCCGTTTGATTTTTATTAAGTCCCATTTAGTTTTTGTAAAAAAAAAAAATTACCAGCATTTTTCCTGAAGCATAGATTTTGCTTCTGACACGCTGAAAATTTCTTCTTTCTTATTATGTGTAAAATTGTATATGCTACTGCTTCTAAAGGCAGACCATTTTGCCAAGAATTTTCAGTTTGAGGCAGCTGGGTTTAAAAAGAAATCCCTAAACCTTACTGAAACAGCAAATCTTTCTCTCCATTTCTTCTGCTGTGTTTTCCAAATTAACCACAGTGGGCATCTGTTATTTCATAACATTATACTTTTTCTACATGCAGTGAGATTAAACTAAGTTTATTCTAACCCATAAAATGAATTTCTAAAACGGGACAAAGGAAAAGCCCATAGTGCTTTAAGAACAAGTAGTGTTTGGCCAAAAGGATAAAGGCACAAAGAGGTGGACCCTGAAAGTGAGGGTGGGAGCACTAAACACCCTAATACTCCTATAAAGATGCTGTATAGACTGGTAATTTCAAGATGAAGCCAGGAGAGCTGGGGCAGAGAGCCATTCAGTGAGCTGAGGAAGAGATGCCATCCATGGAGTAAGGTGTCTGAGGAACACTGAGAAACAGTGTGTTCCAAATATAATCCTTGAATCAGATTTGGCTTGGGACTTGCTTTAAAATGGACACAGGCTAAACTCACCTACATTTTCATTCCCGGGATCTAGGAGAAGAGTCAGGAAATCTGTTTTTTTTTGTTTTGTTTTGTTTTAGGACTCCCCGATTGATCCTCATATACCCCAATGCTGGAGAGTCATAGGAAAAAGAAAACAGCACACACCCCAAGTGCTTACTTTAGTCCTGCTTTTAAAGGAATCCATTCATTAACTCTTCTAAAGAGCTTCTAGGATACCAGGGATCAACAGTGAAACCATCGGGTGCTTGTTAAATCTCAGGATTGCTAGGTCCTGTGCTCAAATTCCGATTCCGGATGCCTGGAGTGGGGAGTCATGACCTGCTCTGTAATCAGATCCACTGATTCGGCACTAAAAATCTCTGCGCGGGAAGGGAGCTCGACCAAGGTCAAGACGACGGAGCCACTAATTATTTTTCACCCGGGGAGTGGAGGCTTCACAACCCAGAAGGCGAGCCAGCTCACCCCGGGTAGGAAGCTCTTTTGGGTTACCTGGTACTCATTTTTGAACATTCCCGCAGAGGGCCCGGGGTTTGGGGGGGCACAGACTTGGCCGGCTGGAGCTGGGAGAGAAGGGCCGCCTCTGGGCCCCGCCAGCTCGGGCTCTCCTCGGTGCCTCGCGCCCGCCGTCAGCGGCTCCTCCGGCCGCCGACACGCGCCATCACGGCCCCCGCTCGGGGCGCGGCGGCAGGAGAATAGCGCGGAGTGCGGCTCCGCCGCGGAACGACCGTGCGTAACCTACGTGACCGCCCGCCGCCGCCGGGCACACGAACGACCGCACCCGCGGAAACCGCGCAGCCCGCTCCGGGGCTGGACAGCCGCGCCCATTGGCTCTCCGGAGGCGCCTGCGCACTGAGCCCTGCAGGGTCCTTCGCCTCCCGCTAGGCTGAGGCGTTGCCCAGGCAACAGAGGAAGGCGCCACCTGTGGCAGGCAGTAACCCATCAGTCAAAGAAGCAAAAGGTTACCGCAGGCTCTACTTCAGATCTTGTATCTTCACACCGGCTCTATGTTTTGTAAACTGCTGTTTGGTCAGGTGCTTTTTGGTTCATACACTCCTATACTTGGGTTCTTTGAGAAATAACAGAATATTAGTTTGGGAAGGGCCCTTGGAAATGAGGATGTTTAAGCAAGATCCCTGAGCCCTTTCAAAGGCTAAGGTTTCTTTTCTCAAATGTACGCTGAGGTAGGTGCTGTCTTCAGGGCTCCAGATATCATGTAGAGAGGCTGGCTGTGGGAGAGGTCCCGCCTGCACCGGGGTTACATATTGGATGAGATGGGCAGTAATTAAACGAATGAGAAAATAATCACAACTTAGGCAGAATGCTGTGAACACAGGTAGGGAACAGGACTGGAAGAGGATTTTAGCTTGCTGTAGATATGTAACAAGTTCTCACAAAAATGGCTTTAAAATGAGAAAAATTCGTTCTCTGGTAGTTTAGGAAGTTTTTTGTAAGTACAAATTGAAGTTGTCAACAGGGTATAGTCCGGGAGAATCTGTTTGACAATTGTCATTTCTTGGCTACAGCTCACCAATCCTGTCTCCTTAGTCACACTGCCCTTCCTTTCCTCTGTACGTCGTTTTTGTCGTCGCTAATGAGAAGACACGAGATGACAGGCAAATCCTATATTAGTTACTTTTTTTACTACTGTGACAAAATAATGGACAAAAGCAACTTAAGAAAAGTAAGTTTTCTTTTGGCTCTCTGTCTGAGAGGATACAGTCCCCTGTGGCAAGAAAGGGCGGTGGCAGGAACATGAGGTGGTGGGTCACACTGCTCCCACAGTCAGAGCACAGAGATCACTTCCTCCATTTTATTTAATCTGGGATCCCAGCCCCTGCAATGGTGCCACATGTGTTCAGAATGCATCTTTCTTAATCAAACTTCTCTGGAAACACCCTCAGAGACATGCCCAGAGGTCTGTCCCTCAGACATCTCTAAATCCAGCCACAGAGCCCCTTTTTTTATAATTCATCTTCAGTCAGAATTGGCAGCAGCCATTTGACTGAATCTGAATCAGAGAGCACTCCTTATCTGTAGATTTTCTATGGTAAGTATTGCAAGTTGCTGAATTGGGGGGGTAACTTTTATGTAATAGTATATGACAATTACTCTCTATATCCAGCCAACATGTAGATATTTTATCTAAATACTTTTTAGACTCTACTCTGATTGACCCATCATTTTCTCTCCCCTAAGCTATTATAGCACCCTCCTAATTAATTCTCTGCTGAGAACCCTATGTGGTGCTGTCAAAATATATTTATAAAACATAAGCACTAGCATTGGGAAGAAGGTCCAGTCAGTCAAGTATCTGCTGTGCAAGCTATAAAACCCGAGTTCAGCTCTCAGTGCCCATGCAAAAGCCAGAGCATCTGTAGTCCCAGATCTGGAGAAAGGGGGAATAAAAACAGGTTAATTTCTGAAACTCATTGGCCAGCAATTCTGGTGGAGTTGGTGAGCTCCAGGTTTGGTGACCACACTGTCAGAAAATAAAATGGAAAGTGGTGAAGAAAGATACTTGATTCAACCGCTGGCTTCCACACACACATTCACATGTACACACACCATATGAACTCATACATATACCACACATAACAAACACATATGTGTACACAAAGTAAAGAAAAAAAACTGAATCCAACCATACAAGTTTTCTGCTTCCTAGGTTTTAATGATATAGATTCTGTCCTGGCTCTGTGAAATCTAGACCTCATCTTCCTCTCCAGTGGCAGCCCACCTGTTCACAGACCTGCTTTCGTTTCAACCATATTGAGTATTTTGTTGTTGTTAATGTTCGTGTTTGACATGTTCCCATTCTCTGCAAGCCTTTATGGATAAGAATTTACTTGCTTAAGGGTAAATTAATAACCTCGATTAAAAATCAAACTAATTAACTACTTATTTGCTTGTACATGTTTTGTGTACACATGGACACATGCACATGCATGGGGGTCATAGGACGACCTGAACGAGTCATTTCTCTCCTTCAACCACATGGATCTCAGGGACTGACCACAGGTGACAAACACATATACCTAGTGAGCTACTTCGTGGAATAATAGCTTCAATTTTTATGAAAAAAAAATGTTACAGAGCCAAACATCAGTGGTATTATCTATGTAATTTTGTTTTTCATTACTCATTTCTCCAGGCTAAGGCTTAAGAACGTAGCATCATTTGCTGCAAGACCAAACAGCATCTTCTAGCCCTCTGAGCTCCTAGAAAATTACAAACTCTAATAGTTGTATTTTCATTTGCAAGTTTGAGTTAGGCCTATTCAGGCAATGGGCACATCTGAAAGCTGCCAAACTCAGATCAGCTTGACATAGGATGAGGGCTACCCTTAACACACACACACACACACACACGCACTTGTGGCTGACTATAAGTGAAATATCACATATAGTTCTTTAAGAACATGAGCTTAAAATGGAGATGGGACAAGATTCAATTTTATAATAGCAATTGTTCTTATTTAATTTAGACAAATGCTAGCTATGTATAAAATCTTGGATTTGACTATACCTCCAGAATTGTGAGAGAGAAAAAGCCAGACTCCCCAAATAATTTGGCTTAAACCAAGCTACTTATGTGTTTTATGAAAGACAGCGAAACTGTTTCTTTAATTGCGATAATTTTTTAAGAAGTCAGTACATTTAGTAATTGCACTAAATTGCCCAACTTAATTTGACAACATTAAGAATTTGTCATTTTACAAGCTTTAAAATGTTCATTTTTGTTCTATGAAGAAAGTAATTTTGTGGTATATTAATATTATTAAAGGATATGGGATTTTTTTAAAACAGAATAGACTAGAAATGCCTTTAAAGGTAGCAGAATCTTTGTTTGCCAAAGTCGTTATTTAAGTTAGATCTATGATTACCAATTTGATAAATAATAGTACTCTTTTGAACCAAAAAATATAATGTGTATACCACAATCTAGTTATGGTTTATATTTTGGCTGTGGTTCATAATTTATTTGTCATGAGGAGAGTAAAAACATTGGCTTGATTTTCAGAATTGAAATGTTTACTATTTGAAGTTAAGTTTTTTACATTGCGAATGACTTTATGAGTTATAATCATGATGATCTGGTAAAATAATTTTTGAACTATGTCTATTTTGTAGTCTCCAACAAGGTATTATTGAAAAAACTTAGTGACACCAAGGCATCTGTTTGGCTATTGATGACAAGAAGATATGGCGTCATGTGTTTTTTGCACTTGTATTGTTTTTAGTACAAATGCTTCTGATTGCAGAGCTTCATGGAGACTGTTTCCTAATGTAAGATGACCAAGGACTTCAAAAGTTATTCAGAAACTTGAAATTCCAAAGTCTAGCTGCTACCTGATGGTTCTTAGGGTAACAGCATCATTCTAGGTATTGAATGTTAAAATATGAATGCTTTCTTAAAGCAGTTTATGAAATATCAGACATTTAGGTTTAGAGAAATGAACATACTTGCAAAATGTATTTTAGAAGAGATTAAGTGAATTAGCTGGATATGGATATTGAGAGGAAACTCTGGGCTCATTTATACAAAAGGAGAATTCATACTGAGCAGCCAAAAGCAGATAAAGGTCCACTACAACAAGAATTTTTTTAAAAAATATTACATTTAGCCAGAAAAAATGAGGGGGACATTCAAGAGTTTTAGAACATCTTTAGACATCAACAATCAAACATCTCTTCCTTGATTCCCTGATAAGGTGAGAAGGATGGTGGGACCATGTGGGTGACTGTCTTCCATTCTGGCGCTGATGTAAAGTCACACAACTAGACCAACCTGATTTCCCAATAGGCTGCCTGTTCCCTGGGTTCTTGAGGGGCTGCACCTTCCATTCCTCTCACGTCACAAGGCCAATTCCCTATAGTGCCAGTCATGATGCTGGATAGTCTGGCTCCCGAGGTACCTATGCATGAGCCAATGCAGTGGAATGTTTATGGGACTCAGAAATCATTTTCCGAAGTTTCTGACCCTAGAGTAATACAAAGTCAGACAACAGGTCCTTTCTCAGCATCGCTCCTGGCTACAGAAGACTAGGAGGCTGCTGAGAGATAATGTGATTTGTTTTCCAAAGCCAGGCTACATGCAGATTTTAATTTACTTGTCTAATGAAACTAGCATTGCCAATAGCTATGGTGGTGGTTTTTTTTATTAATGAATGAAATGGATGAAAGGGCAAAACACTTTCTTTCTCCTTCACCTTTACAAAGGGGAGTCTATTCTTCCTATTTCACAGAAGTTTATTCTGAATTGAAACACCCCGTCCATAAGGGAGGGGGCCAATGATATGAGACCCTGGAAGGTAAACAGAAGATCACGGGTCTGCGAGAAATAGAAACATGGGAGATGCTCAACTTCCCATCCCCAGTAGTATAACAAGGAGTAAGGAGCTGCTGGGGGAGGAGACCCTAACCGGCCTAGCCTCAGAGAGGAGAATTCTCAGACTGTTGAACAGCCTGCAAATTGCATAGACAGGTTTGCAGCGTTTGTGAGTCATGGCTGTGCTGACTTGGGCTCTTCAGTCTTGCATCTGGGATAACTCATCTGTGCTTTTAAAAACTATATCTTCAGAAATTTAGAGTATGTTCTAGTCATATTTACACTTTATCGCAATAAACTTGTTACTCTTCCAAGATGAAATTGTGTATTAATTTACCAAACTGAAGAAAGACTTTAAGCCTTTGAATATTTTATTACCGTGACCATCTTCCCAGTATAATACTCAGCAGAAACAAGTTCCTTCAAGGTGAGGTACGTAGAGCTCAGAGCCTCTTTTCCACACAGTGCTTCTGCTTTGGAACTTTCTTCAGTTTCCAAACTGGTCTTTCTCCCTTCCCTCTAAAACTCTTCTTTCTCCTCTCATCCTGAATCAGGATTTCTGCATGAAGAATGCTTCCTTCATCTAAAAGCAGGCATCAGAAGCCACGGAAGGTAGACACTGTGTTAGGTGTAGGACACACAGTCAACATCCTTGGTTCTACATCTCTGTAATCCAATGAGCTAATGCTCTCTAAGGAATTGGTTGTTTTAGGGCCCAGTCTCTGCCCCTTATTTTCATTCATTCTTGCAACCCCCCACAGCCATGCTAAGCAGCAGATACTAATAGAACATACATTTTACTGGACATCATACCGTACAAGATAAAACAGTGCTAGAGGACAAAATGCTATTTCCCAAAAACTGCCATAAGGAGTATAAATTGGGCTTTCTTGATGGAAGTAATGTGTCTTATAGAATGAGTCAAGTTTGTCTGTGTGCACAGATTAGTGTGCACAAGGTAGGGCTAGTAGACAAACTGTGACAGTGCTAACGCCTATTTGTTTGAAAAACAAAATTGTACCTCCTTCTACCTACTACTGTCATCAGACACCTTTATTTTATGTGTCTAAAATACAAAATAGGATTATTTAAAATATTTCATAGTTCAGGTCCCAAGAAATTCAAATAAGTGCTGCATTTGCTCAGCCCATGGATGGAACTCTGTAACACTGATGATGTTCTCCAGTGGTGACATAGCCACTTCCATATCCTACTCTTACAATAGTGTGTTAACAGCCTCCAAGTGAAAGCAAAAGACTAAAGGTGATCTCCCCAATGGATAATCATGGATGCTGAACTAAGTTAAATGAAAATTAGTGCTAGCTATATTTAGACAACAGAATGGTGACATTATAAACAGGGTTCAGATAGAAGAAAAATGTAATCACTGTATAATATTCCCTAGGCAATCTGCTACTCTCCTGATATGGGATTAGAATTTACTTATTTAAAACTGACTCTAGTTTTTACTTTCCTTTCCCTAAGTTCTTTGTTGCCTTTGTTTATCACCTTCGTTAGTTGGTTTGAGACATTTCCAATCCTTGTATTTTTTTAAACAATACTATCATAATTCCTTTAAGGCTAAAGATAAATATCAAATAGACAAATATAAATCTGTAAAGGCATTTTTGGAAGCTTTGTTTTCTGATTCTTTACTTGTTTAAGAAATTCTTCATTAGCTTTCCAGGAAGCATTTTTTGTTTATATACAGACTTGAAAACCGGTGCTGGAACTGTAAAACTGTATGTAACTTTAACACTACGCTTTCCTGGGTAAACCTCACCTTTAGTGCATAAAGCCATCTAGCCTCTGTCATAAACAATGCTAGTCCTATACTTTGTAAAATTTACTCCTTTGGTTTTTATTTCCATCCATGTCCTAACAGCCGCTTCCCTCTATCACCTGTCTCCTGTTGTGGCCATAGATATCCTGTCCCCTCTGTCACCTGTTGAGATGGTAGATAACCTGTCTCCTCTGTCTGCTGTTGAGGTGGTAGGTAACCTGTCTCCTCTGTCTGCTGTTGAGGTGGTAGATAACCTGTCTCCTCTGTCTGCTGTTGAGGTGGTAGATAACCTGTCCCCTCTGTCACCTGTTGAGGTGGTAAATAACCTGTTTTCTCTTTTGTTTCACATCATTGTAGTTAGTTGAAACATACTGAGTTTTGGATGGATTTAATTTACAAGATTTTTCATTATCTAAACAACATCCAGAATATGATATTAAAATCATTCCAATGAAATAACCCAAAGGATTCATTTTTGCTCTTTAATCCATAATAGATTATTTTAATTTGGAGACATATGCAAATTTGAATGAGTGTAATATACAAGCGATGTATGTGATCTTGTATAAATTCACTTGCGTATGCTTGGAATTACAAGTCCTCTAGCTGAATATTAAGACACTAGCATAATTTTTTTAACATATTGGGAACATATATATCTTATGTAAGAAGGTTAATGATAATTTATGTAGACTTAGATGGACAGATGAGATTTGTGACAAGCCTTTTCTTAGAAAAAGAGTTTTACTAATTTTTTAGAGTTTTGAATTAAATCTAAGGAAATGGTTTTTAATTTATATGTCACAGTCTTTAAAATGTATTTAAAGAAGAGAATGTCAGTAATCACTGTAATCATTGTTTCAGTCAGCTGAGGACATCTGGGATGCAGGAACAAACATCCCCTGAATGCAGACGCTCTAATAATGAAGGTTTATTTCCTGATGTTATACGTCTTACATCGGTTAACTGTAGTCCTACTTGATACTGTCTTCACTATGCTGTTGGGTCAGATCTTACCTTGAATGTTGCCATACTGAGTAATGGAACACTAGCAAAGCAGTAAACCCTGTACGGGATCTGAACACTTCTATCTGAAACTGACATATATGGCTTCTTGAATTCATTTTAAAAATTTTATTAGTCATTACACAGCATCATATAACATATTTGGTTCATATTCACTTTCCACTTTCACTTCCTACTCACCCAATTTTGTGGGCTCCCCCTTTGAATCCCACAAAACCAATTTGTGCTGCCGAAGTGTTCTTGGAAGAGTAATCTTCCACTGGAACATGATCAGCTTACTAGGGGTCACACACCCTCCCCCAGCAGCTAACAATTGCCAGTAGCTAGGGTTGGCATTATGTGCCCAATTTCCATCTCAGTTCTGTGATTTTATTTGGCATGGGCTTGCACAGGTTTTGTCTGTGCTCTTGCAACCTCTATGCAGCTGTTCTGCTATATCCAGAGGACACTGTTTCTTTGACATCATTCATTGCCTCTGCCTGTTATAAACTTCCTACCTCCTCTTTCACAGTGACCCCTGGATTTGGGGAGGAGGGAGTGCACTATATGTGTTTCATATAGAGATGAAATTCTGCAGTCTCTTATTCCCTGAGACTTGGACAGTTGTGGCTCACTGTGTTAGTGACCATCTATTGTACATAGAAGCTTCTCAGACTCGGGCTGAGAGATGCATTAGTCTGGTGGGTATAATGATAAGTCCTTGGGAGTCAGTTTACTACTATAATAAAATTAGATTATCCCCTGAGGTCTATGTCCTGTCTAACCATAGAGTGTTGGCTGGTATATGGCACCAGGAATAGATTTTAACTTTTGGAGCAGGACTTAAATCCAGTCGGGAAGTAATATTACTCCCATGATGTTCATGTCATAGTGCATCAGTGAGCACGTCTTACCAAGCCAGTCATTACTGTAGCTCACACTATTCACATCTGGGGATAGTTGATGATTATTTCCTCTCGTGGACAATAGCACTTTTCGGCAATATGAGAGCTAGCCAGTATAGATAAAGTCTCCTGATAAGCTTGATTTTTCCATATTCTGTAACACAAGTATGTGTTATCTTCAAAAACAGGGTCTGCTGTTCAGTTCTGAAGAGTAACTGAGAAAAGTGATAATGGGTTGTAATGGTCAGTGGTTTATGGAAGCTCTCTGGTCAGCAACTCTGGAAGAAGTAAGCCACCCCGGACTGGAATTTTTATTTGTAAGGGTTTATTTATTGTATTTTAATGACCAAAATAAATCACATGGTAAAAGGTGATGTCATTGGGGAGGGATGTTTATTTGTTTCTCATGGAAAGCACCAAACACATTTAAGAATAATATAATCTGTCACTCTGTTATTTTGTCACTATTATTTACATTCTCCTCTTTTATATGTAAAATATTCCTTACTCAGAAATTCAACTGAAAACATGTATCCATATAAATATATATATGACTATTTAGTAATATTAATCATAAAAGTCAAAATGTGGGAATGAACAAATGTCTAATAAATGTTTTAGGAATGACAAATAAGATATCTATATGATAGAAAAGTCAGCCATGAAGAAAAATCAAGCATTGATATATAGTACAACAAGACGGACCTTGAAAACATTATAAGTGAAAAACACCATCACGTTATGTGATTCTATTTATATGGCATGCCTAGATAAATCTTATAGAGGCAGAAATTAGATCAGGACAGTGATGGGCTGGGGTAGGAGAAGATGGCAATGACTGCTCATGGGAGCAGAGATTCTTTGGTTGGTGATGAGGAGATTCCAAAATTAAATACTGATGATGGTTTCACAACTGTGGATTTACTAATAACTATTATATAATATATTTGGTAGTGAACATTTTGTGGTATATGAAGACTTACCCAAAACAAGCTAACGAGCTGCAGAGTGATGTGAGCAAGCTGAAAAGATTTACCATTGTATTTCTATATAATGGAAAAATTAGAAGATTCATTAGAAATCTGTTTAAAAGAATGAATATTTCTGTAATATGATTAACAAAAGAAGCAAGGACTTTACACTGTAAATTTTCAATCTTTCTTCATAGCAATTATGGAGCATCTCAATTTTAGGTGGAAAGGTTTTTCAGACTATTCCATGCTCTCTGATTAAGAGATTCAATATCAATATGACAGAAACTTTCCAGTAACTGATGTAAGAATTAAATGTAATCCTTTATAGGGATTTTTATAAAACTCTGGCTATATTTTGCATAGATTAAAAGTTACATGAAAATGCAAAGCACCTAGAATAGACAAAATAACTAGTTGTAAAACTTTACATTCTAAATTTCAAAACTTATAGTTATCAAGAAAGTGTGCTGTTGGCATAAAGAGAGCATAACAAAATAAAATTCAGAGAAGGGAAATGAATTTTATAGTAAGTTGGCATTTAACAAATATGTCAAGGAAATTCATTGGCGAAATGTTAATCTCTTCAATAAATAGATTGAAGCAATAGAATACCAAACCATTGAACCTCTAACTTCACCTATAGACATATATGAAAATCAGTCTTACATATAAACTAAAATGATAAATAAACAGGAGTTTTAGCAAAGAAGAATTGCATGGTCAGGTATGGGATTCATGTTTGTAATCTCAGAACTTGGTAGGCTGAGCTGGGATTGCCATAAATTCAAGGCCTCCCTGGACTACAGAGTAAGTTGTAGACCAACCTAGACTACAGAGTGGAACCTTGTCTCAAAATAAAGGGGGGGGGGAGCAAGAGAAATGAAGCACATGCACTAACAAGAATGACTACTGAGCTGATGAAAGGATTTTCAATATCATTTGTCATTAGAAAAAATGTAAATTAAAACCACAATTTAAAACCATTCCATGCCCACTGGAATAGTTATAGTAAATTAGTTACAAACATGTTGAAAAACACAAATTTTTACATATTTCTACTGAGAATATAAAATGCTTTAGCAATTTCCATAGTTTGGGAAAAAGTTAACTCAAAATGTTAAATGTAAAACTACTAGTGCAAGGCATCCAAGTTACCTGTAGGCATCTACTCAAGAGAAATACAAACAACTCCTTACAAAGATAATTTGAAAATGTATAGTAACACTCTCAATATCCACCAGCTCCTCAGTAGACATTTGTGATAGATTTGTAGTGAAATATTATTCATCAACCCAAAGAATGAACTGCTAATAAATTCTCCATAATGATTAGACACTAACAACAGGCTAAATGAAAGGAGTATATATTGGATGATTATGAACTCATACTATATGATTTAATTTATGCGGTATATCCTGGGCAGGAACATTTTATCAAGAGAGGAAGCAAAGTAAGACTTGCCTGGATTTGGAATAGAAAAATATGAACTAAAATGGGCACAAGGAATCTTGTGGTGAAATAGCATGTCTGAGTGCTGATTCATAGCAATACTTGCACTACTCTTTAAACTTGATAAATGTCATTTAAATTATATCACTTAAAAGAATCACATGTAAAATGTAAGGAGATGCGAAGTAATCATTGAAAAGGCTGCTTGGTTTTGTTGCCTATGCAGAAGAATCATGACAATTAGATGACTGAATGATGAAAGATTTTTCTTTTTACACTTTATTTCCATCCATGGTTGTCATGTTCTGTGGTGGTCTAAGAGTCTGCATCTTTGGGAACTTAAATGTGGATATAAGCTGATGTTATCTAAACACAAGAAAGAATGAGCAGAGAAACGCTTTAAAGACATCTTTTTATCCTCTGGGAGTCTCATCAGCCTCTCTCTCTCTGAATCTCTTTAGGGACCCATTTTGTCAGCTACTTTACACATAGTTTCACATGGTTGTCTTTGATTCTAAACTTTGTCTTCTAGGGTTGTTTTCCAGAACCCATATACTGTTTCAGTTTGGTTTTACACTAAAGATTTGTGTGTTCTCCAAACTGAAATATTTGGCTATGCAACAAGCTTATAGGAATAACTGTTTAAATAACAAAGCCAAGTTTTAATTCAGATAGTTCATTTATGTCTAAGAACAATGCACCTTATGAAGGCCTTTTGGTGATATAAAGCTAAGGGCTTAATGTTGCTTATTGGCACTTACTCATTCATGGATCTTGAGACCTTCACTCAATAAATATTTATTGAATATCTCTTCTTACTAAGAATATTGTTGGGGACAAGCCTTACAAAAATACCACTTACCAGGGTAGGGGCATGGGGATCAGAAAAATTAGTAAAGAATACAAAGATGTGAGTAAAAATAATAAACAGAAACATAGGATAGTATGGGGAGGGAGTCTCAGTGAATACTGAAATCGTCCACATTTAATTTTCCATATACTTTTATACATCATTATAAACAGGGAAGAAGGCAACAAAAGACTTCTTTAACATGATACAAAGGACAACTCAAGCAGTTAATTACTTCAACACTTTGAGACATCAGGTCATTAACATTCTGTTGTTTAGGCAGTGGAGCCACCCTAAACCAAGTATGCTGAAGGCAGCCACCCCCCAGGTAACCTCATATTACAAAAGAAGGAGCAGAAGTACGCTTGCATATCCTGACCTTTTGTCAGGATGGAGTGGCTCTACCTGTATGGGCCATCTTAATGTCAAAAGAACTAAGTAACCACTCCTGGGTCAGGATGTGTAGCCACACTTGTTGTCAACAATTTTGAGCAACCTCAGACTCTCTGACCTTCAGACAAGGTGAAAATAGGCTTACATTTTTGGGCCTCCATGGAATATATTAGTAAATACCATATAAGTGGAAGAATGAAGAAATTAGCAAGGTAATTTTCCAAGATGGAGATGATATGAAAAAGAGTGGCCAAGGGAACACTTGTGCACAGGCTGATAAGAGAAGACTGTATGGAGTTGAAAGAAAGCTAATATCAGACAAGTAGGACACAACTATTCCTTTGGGAAACTGGAAGGCATCATTTCAAGCCAAGAAAATATAACAGAAAAGAACCTTAGGAGAGAGTGTGCCTGTAGCGTTCCTGAGAATACAGCAGTCGGTATTGTTGGAGTAGGATAATTTTGCACCATTGTATATGGCTTTTAGGTTATGGTAAAAAGGATTTTAATGTGATTGAAACAAAACATCAGTAAAATAATGTTTTACAGTAGAGGAAGATATGGAATAATTACATGCATACACACACAGATATTTGGGCTTTGTTTAAGGTAGAGTTTTTCTATATAATCAAGTCTTACTTGGAGCTCACAATATTCCTCCTTCAGCTTTTTGGGTCAAGAGTTTATAGGTATCCACCACAGTATTCATTGTTATGTTTCTTAAAGCAATGTAAGCTTGTCTGCTAAATGTTAAATTGAATGGAGTTAGCACCAAATGACCACCCTAAAGACTTCGGCTTATTTAGGAAGAGGAAGGATACTTAATCTATAGAGATAGCAGTAGAGATGAGAAAAAATGAGTAGACCATATTTAAAAGGTAGTCAATAGAACTTATTGATCTCAAGGCAAGGGGTAAAATTAAATACAGAGAACTTTTATGTATTTAATATCAAAATTTCTATTTACTGAGATGCAGAGAACAGGAAGGTGAAACAAGTTTGAGAAGAACAGAATCGTAAATTCCTCTGTTTGGGTAGTTTCATTTGGCAACCACACAAGTCATTTTAGTAAAATATCAAGTATGAAGGGCCATTTTAAATCTGGTGCTCAGAGAAAAAGTAGAGGCTTATAGGGAATATTTATGCATATTTTATCCCCTGAGCAGTAGGCAGAGAAACAGGTCCAATTCTAAGTTCTAGAGCTCAGTAATGTTTAGATGAGAATGAAAAAAGCAAGTGAAGGCAGGCAAGTGAGACAAATGGAACATAGACCTTCTTGCTGTGGCAAAGGAAGTGGGATGTTATTTATTTGGGTTTATGGTTTCAGAAGTTTCAGTCCAGCATCTTCGGCTCCATTGCTCCTTGGCCCATGGTTGAATAGAGCATGTAACAGAAGTCACTCAACCCATCAAGATCTGGAAACAAAGTCAGAGGGTGAGCCTAGGAACCAGGTATCATCTAAGGCAGACTCCCAGAGACCTACTTCCTATAGCCATGCCCCACCTCACAAAGTGTCTTTCATTTCCACCAGCTGGGGACCTAGTCTTCAGTGAAGATACCCATGGAAGGACATTGCATATACACATCACAGCGACTCTTTTGCCTGGGAAGTATATATAGATCTAAAATACTCCTCTAAATCTGCCTCAACTGAATTACACTTTGTCTTTAGACAGGGCCAAGGTACACATAATGGAACCCAAGGTAAAAGAAATATTGTGTATCTCTATATAGTCTAATTAACATATAACCTGTATTTTTACTAAGTAGAAAAGGTTATTAAAAGCCTTGTTATGAAGTTATTATATAGAAAATTTTTATTTTGGGACTAGGGAAGTTGCTCAGTGGTTAAAGCTCTTATCATATAAGCAAGAAGCCTAGAGTTTGGATCCTAAGAACCCATGTAAGCATTCAGTGGGTGTGGCCATCCACTTATAACTTCTAACCTCAGAATGGAGAGACTGGGGATCACCAGGACAAACTGGCTAACAAGACTAACTGACTTGGCAAATTCTGAGTTTCTTGGAGAGACACTGCCTCAAAAATATGGAATAACACTCCAAACATTAATCTTGAGCTTCCAAAACCTATACACATACACAAGAATATATACCCCCATAGACGCCATAAGTGCACATGTAAAGTGTACATGTATTGCCAATCTGATTTTGTATCCTTTCTAGCTTTCATTAACCTGACCAGTGGTATGAGTTGATGGGCAGTTGATGGCAGAGCAGAAGTTTATTAGAAATGATTATTCCCATAATTCCCAGACAGTAGTGGAGGATAAGGAAGTTTGAGTAGCAGGGGTCAACAATGGCTTCTCTTCTTTAAGACTCTGCTGTTTTTTGCCACAGCTTTTTCTGAACTGACTCTGGCTCTTGAAATAAAGGATCAAAATGTTGTTTATCTTAATTATTGAGAATTTTTGCATCATTTGACACTTTGTATTCACACAATAACCAATGTTCTTTGTCCTAATGCTACTTCTAAACCCAGCACAAATATTTTCCCATTTAAAAGAGAAATGAAAATCTAGACTTTGATGTGAAACATCATATTTTAATTATATTGGTTGATTAATAAAAAATTAAAAATACAGTAATGGCCAGAAGAGCATATTACATTCTACCATAAAGCATATTAATATCATGAAAATACTATCCCACTGGCTCTCAGGAAAACTTGAGTTATGGTTTTAAACTAACTATATGACACCAACTTTCTTAGACCTAAGTTTTTTTTGCATTGTTAAAAGTAAATTTCTTTGACACTATGGATAGAAGGTATAAATATTAGATGAAATCATACTGCGAATCAGCCATCTTGAATCTACAGAAACAAGAAATTCATGTGGTTCAACCTGATAGGTTCGTTGAACTTATCGAATGTGAGAGTGTGGTGAATCAGCAGAGATGCGCTGAGCCATAGCAAGACCTAAAAGAAAGGGAATTGCTCTCCTGTGTTATGTAGAAAGGTCTGGAATTTCACCATCCATTCCTAATCAGAGGGCAAAAGCCCTGATCGGGAAAGGATTATGATCTGCTTGTTTTTCTGCCACTGCATCAGGTAGTTTGATGTGAACTTTTATCTGGGGGTACTCATTCTATATGCATGTCTCTAAGTGGTCCACATGTCTGTCCATGTATGGTTTCTGCTATGGATCTGAATGATTTATAAATATGAAGACATTAATTAAGCTTTTCTTTTTAAAAGTAGCTTTGAAAGAAGCTGTTCGAGTTTAAGGTGAAAAGAAAATCAGTCTTTAGCAATACTTACACATTGATTTTAATCTGGAAAAGTTAACTGAGTTTAGCACTAACTGAACTTGAAAAATGTAGCTAGCCGTTCACTAAACTTTTCCAACTGAAGTTAACTACTCATGCATACCTGGTGCTAAGTATTTTCAATGATCATAACACATTACTTTGAAGTGGGCCTTATGATAATCCACATAGTATTTTTTTCCTATTACCATAGGTGATTAATTTAATTCCAGTTATCATATACAATCCAGATGCACAGTTATTTCAGCCAGGATTATTTGTTGTAAAATCTAGCTCAATTCCTTGCTATGTAAGAAATGTAAATTCTAAATTACTTGTTTCAGTGTAACATTCTGCGTTTAAGCAACAATATACATTTGGGGGGAAAAAACCATGCTTAGTGTAAACAGAGACTGCACCTTAGTTTTCCCAGCCACCCAGACCCAAATAATCACATAAAAATTATATTAATTGCAACACTGTTTGGCCAATGGCTTAGGTGTATTCCTAGTTAGCTCTTATATCTTAAATTGACCCATTTCTATTATTCTGTGTATCACCATGAGGCTGTGGCCTACTGATAAGGTTCCGGCATCTGTCTCCTTTGGTGGCTACACAGCATCTCCCTGACTCCATCTCTCAGTCAATAGAGCATGAGACTCTCAATCTCAGGGTTGTGCATTTGTGCCCCATGTTGGGTGTCATTTTGTAAGTAGAGACTATGGTTAGTTTTCCCAGCTGCCCAGACCTAAATAATCACACAGAAACTATATTAATCACAACACTGCTTGGCAAATGACTCAGGTATTCCTAGCTAGCTCTTACATATTAACCAATTTCTCTTATTCTGTGTATTGCCATGAGGCTGTGGCTACTGGGTAAGTTTCCAGCATCTGTCTCCTTCAGCAGCTACATGGCATCTCCTTGACTGCCTACTCTCTACTTCTCTGTTCAGATTTTCCACTTGACTTTATTCTGCCCTGCAATAGGCTGAAGCAGATTCTTTATTAACCAATGGTAATACAATATATTCACAGCATACAGAGGCAAATCCCACATCGCTTAGTGTCCTTACATGCATTAGGCAATTAGAATTAAGATGCAATTTTAAAAAATGTGTATTCCACATTCTTGTTCCCTACCAAGGAGAGTAGGTAGAGGAGAACATGGCTAGTGTTTAAAAGGAAACAAACAAACAAAAAAGAACTGTGTAGAATTGATAGATGTAGCCCACATAGTGATCAACATCTCATTATCTCTATCTGACCATGAACTAGAACCTTTCTTCTTATAACCTAATGTTTCTTGGGTACTTTGTCACATTTCTCATAATGGAAAGATGTTTAACATATCCCATGCTAGATTTCAATTCAGAAACAAGAAGTTTAAAGACTTAGGTCTCTTTGACATCATTTTAGCTGGTAAGAGTATTATCCAGAAGGAATTGTAAAGACAAATTCCAAGTTCTGGAAGCACATGCTAATCAACCTAGATTGTTATCTGTTAAACTACTTATTAAAATTGAATGAGAAATAAAAACTACCACGATAAAAATAACCAGAGCAATGGAATATATAACCAATAAGCCAGTTCCACAGAGAATACTGAAGGAAATACTGTGTACTGAAGAGAAGGATAAACATACCCAGGAGGTCACAGGAGGGGGGAGGTTAAACATTATCAGGGCAGCTTGGAAAGAAAAACATCACAGAATAAACTAAATGACTTAATCAGTACACATCTTTCAGTAATTACTCTGAATTGGTCTCAACTCCCCAATAAAAAGACACAAACTAGTGGACTGGATTAGAACAAAGAATCTGTCTTTCTACTGTGGCTAAGAAATACACTTTACCATTGAAGCTGAGACACTATTTCATGGGGAAAGGAAGAAAGAAGGTACTCCAAGTCAATGGAATAAGCAGGCACAACAATCTACTGTATGACAAATAAATTTTAAACCAAAATTAGTCAGGAGAAGTTTTAAAAGGTTGTTTCACAGTCTGTAAAGGAACAATCTGTCAAGAGGATATTAGAATTGTAAACATATGTACCAAACACAGGTGCACCCAATTTCATAAAACAAACACTAAAGCCATCAATTAACCCAAACACAGTAATTAGATTTCAATATCCAACTCTCACCACTAGATATGTCATCAAAGACAAAAAGTAAACAGAAGTACTGAAGTTAAATAGAGCCTTAAATCTAAAGGCCCAAACAGACATCTACAGAATATTCCACCCAAACACTAAAGAATACTCATTCTTATCACCAGCTCATGTTAATTTTTCCAAAATAGACTATCAATTAGGATGCAGAGCAAGCTATATCAAGTTTAAGAAAAATTGAAATGATATCTTGTATTCTCTCTGCCCAAGGGAATAAAGCTATGTATCCCAACAGAATAAGGAACTACAGAAAGCATGCAAACCCATGGAGATGACACAGAGCACTGAGGAACAATGAATGGGGCACTGAAGAAGTTAAGAAGGAAAACTTTTAAATCCTGAATGAAGATAAAAGCCCAGTATACTCAATATACTCAAATCTGGTATACAGTGAAAGACCAGTATACCCAATACACCCAAATCTGTTGTATACAGTGAAAGATCAGTATACCCAATACACCCAAATCTGTGGTATACAGTGAAAGATCAGTATACCCAATACACCCAAATCTGTGGTATACAGTGAAAGATCAGTATACCCAATACACCCAAATCTGTGGTATACAGTGAAAGATCAGTATACCCAATACACCCAAATCTGTGGTATACAGTGAAATCCCAGTATACCCAAAATACCCAAATCTGTGGTATATAGTGAAAGCAGTCCCCAGAGAAAAAGTTTACAGCTCTAAGTGCCTATATCAAGCAGTCTGTTAAATCTCAAATTAATAACTTAATGATATACCTTAAGGACTTGGAAAAACAAGAACAAATCAAACCACCAATCAGTAGATGGGAGGAAAGAATTAAGATTGGGGAGAAATCAATGACATAGGAACAAAAAAATACAAATGGCACAAAGAATTTATTTTTTTGGAAAAATAATCAAGATTGACAAACCCTTGGCCAAATTAACAAAAGGAGAAAACAAAAATTAATAAATTATAAAGAAAAGAGAGACATACAGCATATATCAATGAGTTTCAGATAATCATAAAGACCTGCCTTAAAAACCTGTATTCCATCATATAGGAAAATGTAGAAAAAATGGATGAATTTTTGGATTACATGACATACAAAATTCAACCAAGATGAAACAATAATTTGGATATAACTATAACCATTGATTAGATTGAAGTGTAATAATGTCTCTCATCTTAAAAAGGAAAATCCCAGGGCCTGATGGATACTGCAGAATTGTGTCATTTGTCTAGAACTAACACCAGTGCTTCTTTATTGACTACCAAATTATCATAGTTATTATTATCACAAAATTGAAAAGGAGGCAAAGCTTCCAAAGTCTTTTTATAAAGCCAGTGTCCTCTTAATACCAAAACTAGATAAAGATGCAACAAAAATTACAGATCAATTTCTTTTATGAACATAAATGCAAAGATTCTCATTATAAGACTTATAAACCAAGTTCAATACCAATGATCAAATGTCGCACCCTGTCCGCCAGCAGAAAGGACGCAGACACCAGGATTCTTCTCGATCATGCTTTATTAAGGCGCTTTCTTACAGCTGAAGACAGGAGACCCAGCTCACCGAGACCGGCGAGCTTATATAGCAAAATTCTCTCGCCTCTGAGGTGTCATTCAGCAATTGGTCAGCTCATGGCGCCAGATTGACAGGTCTTCAGGGATAGGCTAGATCTGACATCTCCTGTTCGGGAGAGGCGCTTGACAGGTCGTCAGGGATAGGCTAGATCTGACATCACCTGTTCGGGAGAGGCGCATGCGCAAAGCACTTGTTTACGGGCAACTGGAGCACGGAACGGCGGCCACCTCTGCGTGTGGTCGCCAACAATGTTGCAGCCCGCAACAATCAAAAAGATCATTCATCCGGGTTCTGGTTACTATGAATAATGCTGCTATGAACATAGTTGAGCAGGTGTCCTTGTGGAATGATGGAGCATCCTTTGGGTATATGCCCAAGACTGGTCTTGAGGTAGATTGATTCCCAATTTTCCGAGAAGCCGTGATACCACTTTCCAGAGGGGCTGTGCGAGTTTGCACTCCCAGCAGCAGTGGGGGAGTGTTCTTGCTCCACATCCTCTCCAGCATAAACTGTCTCCATGGAGTATTACTCAGCTATTTTAAACAATGACATCAAAATATTTGAAAGCAAATGGATGGAACTAGAAAAAAATTTATCCTGAGTGAGGCAACCCAGACTCAGAAAGACAAACATGGTATGTACTCACTCATAAGCAGATATTAGCACTCGCAGACTCTGGACGGACAAGCTAGGAAGCCTGCATGGGATCAACCTAGGCCCTCTGCATGTGTGTGACAGTTGTATAGCATGATCTACCTGTGGGACTCCTAGAGGTGGAAAGAGGGACTGTCCCTAACACTTGGGCTGCTTTCTAGGAACCTCTTCCTCATACTGGGTTGCCTTGCATAGCCTTAATACAGGGGAGTACGTTAGCCCTACCTCAACTTCATATGCCATGCTTTGTTGACACCTATGAGAGGCCTTCCCTTTTCTGAATAGAAACAGAGGAGGAGTGGGTGGGGACAGGGCAGAGAGAGTAAATGGGATGAAAGGAGAGGGGAAAATTCAGTCAAGATGTAAAATAAATGAATATATTTAATTAATAAAATAAAGATCATCCATGATGATCAAGTTATCTTTATTTCAGAGATTTAGGAATGATTCTATATACATAAATCAATCAATGCAATGCACCATAGAAAGGTATACAAAGATATAAATTCCTTGATTATTTCGAGAGGCACAGACAAAACCTTTGATAAAATCATACCTGCCTTCATGATAAAATTCATGGAAGTGACAGAGCAAGCATACTTCCAATAAAGAATCTATATGGCAAACTTATAATCAATATGGTAAATTGCTGCTAGTTTTTATGAAAAAACTTTAATAATTATCTTGACAGTAATGAAAATACTTTTAAAAGACCCATCTATCCTTCCTTTTAACAGTTGGAGTGCTGAACAATGTACATTGAAAGACTGATATGCTGTAGGAAGTATTACAGCTTGTATTTACCCACCTACTGGAGTGTGGTCTCTTATACTATTTACGGGGAAGCTGAACCTGCGTGCACCCCTTTTTTTCTCATTCCCCTTGCTCTGTTCTATGTATGTCTTCCAGGGACAGAGACTATACCTACCTTGGTTGCTGCTGTATCACCAGTGTCCACAGTGATCAATACACACTACATACCGTTGAATGGATGGCAAATAGAATAAGTACTCACTATACATCCAAGTGTCTTTAAAGCTATTTGGTAGAGTTTAAAATATGAATATACCTAACTCAGCTTCTCAATGAAGCCATTTTAGAAACCACCCAGATGCTATCAGTTTTCAAAACTCTTCTAGATATTATTTTTTTCTGGAATCAGTTTTCAAGGCTGATGAATTTTCTTTGCATTTGATCAGTTCCTAAAAAAATATGATGTATGTAAATAAATCTGAGTTAATATTGGGAAATGTGTTTAAGACACAATAAATGTGACAGTGGCAATCTACACTCCCACGATTATATCTTGCTCATCGAGCACAATCATGTTCGCAAACTAACATCTTTATAGACTTCAGCATAATACTTTAGAATTACCATATTTAATTAGATGAAAAAGAAAAACTGTAGATGTGTCTATTCTCCACCATATATCCACCATATATTGCTTTTTGGTCACCATGGAAATATGCAAGGAGCCCTGGAAGACTGACTTTTGACACCTCTGATCCAATCCCATTCTGACACCTGTGCCTCTCTAGGATACAAGTAAGTTATTTGACAATTTCATGCTTTAGTTTCTTTCCTATATAATCAACTTCTTTGCTGGTTTAGAGTGATTATTGTGACATAAAAATTAATTATGAGAGCCTATTAAGTGTTAGATGTGTAGTAGGATATCAATCAATGGCAGGTATTATTGTTCCCATAGCTATATATTAGTCCAAATTCCTCCACCTCACCCAAGAATTCTGCCATGAATAACTATTCAAATGCTGAAACTCAAAGCTGGCTCACAGTCTACTTCTGTTCAGTTCAATGCTCAGAACAAGCCTCAGCTTGCAGAATCTAACAGCTAAGAGGAGGAAGCTTTCTTCCTTGACTGCCAGTGAGCTGGAAGAGAATGTGGCCAGTATACCTTCCTAATGAAAGGTAAACACAAAGACTTCTATGGTCCTTTGGCTGAAAATCAGAATACAATTGAATTCTGATTTCACTTTGTATTTTCTTCAATTAAAGAGATTCCTTTTTCCCCATCACTTATGATTTTCCTCATTTTCCTTGTTCTCAGTATGTCCCAGTTCTTAGAATTACAATGAGAGACTTCAGTTGATCACAATAGCCATTGGGAAGTTGTTGGGAAAAGAAACAAAAATAATCTTCACTGATACAAGAGAGAAGTAAAAATAACATCTACAGTAATGATGTGGTAATCTGAAATTTTTCATCAGATTAGACTAGAGAATCTTTGTGGCCATGTAAAATTATGTTTCTTGACAACCCCCCTTCTAATTATTTTGCAATACCTACCCTTCAGAGGGAAAACATTAGTGGGAAAGAATGGGTTGAAAATAATTTGAGATCTTAACAAAATATCTTTAACAAAAACATTGTGTTAAGTGGTTATCACATCTGCTAATTATATTAATAGAATCTTTTATGAACAGATCCCAACCATAGGGAAATTACTCTATAAAAAATTAAGAAAGATAATTACTGTAATGCTTTTGTCACGAGTTCCCCAGCAGGCAGGGGACAGCGGGTCCCAAAATAGCCAGTCCCAGGCAGGACAGGCGCCCAAGACCACACCGGCACGACTCCATGTGGCTGCGGGTCCCTGGCAGCTTGCTGTGGGGTCGATACCATGCGGCAGGTCTCCAATGGTTCCAGCCATGTGGCGGCAGTGGTGGCAGACAGGCGAGAGAGAGAGGCAGATACACCATGCAGAGTAAAGTTGAACATTTATTAGGTGGGTTATTGAGGGGAAGGAAAAAGGGGAGAGGGGAGAGGGTGGAGAGAGAGAGAGAAAGAGAGAGAGAGAAGAGAAAGGAGAGAGGAAGAGAGAAGAGAAAGGGGAGTTAGCAGCTGCCTCTCTGAGAGAGGGAGGACCAAGAGAGAGAAAATGGGGGTCTGAGGCTGCAGGCAGGAAGGGTGTGGGTGTGGCTTGTCTCTTAAAGAGACAGAACAATCATTACATTCCCAGCTCTTTTTTATAATAAAAAGCAGGAAATTAGGCGCCACAGGTTGAAGGAATTGGGGCAGCAGATTCTCAAGACTGCTTCTGGCTTATTTGTGGGCATCGTCTTTGGGGGTGGACCTGAGAAGGCTGGGTGCTGGCCATATCCTGGCATAGCTGGTCTCTTTGCTCCTGTCTGGTGTTTGTGGTATGGAAATGTCTGGTGTCTCTTATACCTGTTTAAGGTATTGGCAGAACAAAGGACAAAGTTAAATTAAGGAAAAAAATATTTTTAGGACCAGGGAATTGAGAGGGATGTTTCTGACCTGTTTAAGGTGGATCCTTTAATTAGGCTCTCTGGAACTCACAAGAATTCTTTGGGTTTGTGAAAACAGAAGTTTTAGACACATACATTGTATAAACAGTAGCATATTTATGTTAGAATGACTGTGACAGATGTTTTTGCACAATGAAAAGTATTTTTAAGACTATGGAAGGCATCATGAGGGAGAAATTTGATCTGAAACTTGTTTGGTGAGGTTGTCCTTTTAAAGTGACAAAACCTCTCAGCTATCAAACTGTATCAGAGATCTTTGAGAAGGATAAAGTTTTAATTGAGTTACTGATTAAAAAATGACAGAGAACTTACTTGGTTGGCACCTGGAGCCCCTCCTCAGGTTCCCCCATGGTAGCTGAAGGTCATGTTTGCCTTTTGCTGTTTAGTGCATGGTCTGCCAGGCTCCAGAAGATCCCGTGGGCTAAGAAATCTGTAGGAAGACAGGCCTACCTTGACCTGAGCAGCTAGGCTGTCGATTCCAGTGATTCTGTCCACATCAGGAGATCTTCAGCTTAGATGAAGGGCAGCTTTGCCCAGTGGTCAGCACTTGGCAGTTGTAGCAAATTGCAGATGGATGTTGTTGTGTGTCCATTTGTCTTCTGTATTCTTTGGAGGAAGTAGGGTGCTGCTGCCAGGAGCCAACCTGTCTCTTTTTGTTATGAAAAGGTTTTTTTTTTTAAATAAATGCCATATTTCCCAGATCTCTGAGCAGTTGAGGGTTGTTTATTAGGTATAACTACAGTTTAGAATCTGCCTGGAGAGCTGGGTCTGAGCTTGACCGCACTGGCTCTCAACTTAACAGGAAAGATTTACACTCATAAAATGACAGAAAGAAGAAAAAAACTGCTTGCAATAGAAGGGTAATGGCAGAACTGACAATAGAAGAGAACAGTTTAATATGTTTTGTAAGAAACTTAAAAGTATATACCAGTTTAAAACATGAGACTTATTGTTTTTTTAGTCTGAAATGGGATGTAATGAACAATTATAACATTAAGCATAGATGTATTTAAGTTACATGTATGATCACACACACACAGAGAGTGAACAGGAATTGGGCAAAGTGGATGGCCCTACCAAAGGCATGCTACCACATAAAACATACATGCAACAGAGTCAGCAAGAGAGATTTAGAGACAAAAACATAAGTAAACCAGGGGACAAGGCAGGGTATAATTCAATGAAGATGGGAGAACTTGGTCACCTGACCTGGCTCTCAGCCAAAATGGTGATGAGGTTACCCGACCCCAGTCAAAATGGCAGCGGTCACATGTTGTATGGAAAAGTTACAGTTTTTGAGCTGTAGGGATTTTAAGCTTAATAAGAGAGACCTAGAGGTGTGATCCACCCTGTGGCTGAGCCACCCTGCCACAAGCCGCAGAGGGGAGCAAAAAGCTGGAACCAAAAAAACTGTACCATGCCATGGCTGGAATTGAAAAAAAAAAAGCTGGGGGACAGACATGGATGGCTGCTACCAAAGGCATAAATTGTGTAAACCTGCGAAACACCACTAAGCGTGCACAGTGAGACGTCCTTTGACTGTGGGCGGGGTGTGAATCAGTGCGACCTTTGCAAGACTCATGGGGGGGCATTCCCCCCAGGCCATGAGTGAGAAGGTAAGGCCTTGGCTGGATCCGGTTGGGGGTGACTGTAAGCCAGAGAGGCCAGAGGCCACTCTGAGCAGCCTTTTATGGTAAGGGAAAAAAAGGAAAAGAAATAGAAAAAAATGAGAAAGAAGAATCTGTCGAATGCACCCTACAGAATGTACAGTGCTAACAGGCTGACTGACCCTGGGTCAGTCCAAACACAAGTTTAGCTGAGGGAAGCAACCATAGCAGAATGGGGGAGACTCACCGATTGAAGCTGTGAAGCCAGTGGTGGGAGTAGGAAAAAAAAACCTGGTTCAGGATCCCAACTGGAGTGGCAGAGCCTATCTGAGTCACAGCACCAAAATGGAATGCTTTCGTCGCGAGTTCCCTGGCAGGCAGGGGACAGCGGGTCCCAAAATAGCCAGTCCCAGGCAGGGCAGGTGCCCAAGACCACGACGGCATGACTCCATGTGGCTGTAGGTCCCCGGCAGCTTGCTGTGGGGTCGAAACCATGCGGCAGGTCCCCAATGGTTCCAGCCATGTGGTGGCGGCGGTGGGAGGGCGAGAGAGAGAGAAAGATACACCATGCAGAGTAAAGTTGAACATTTATTAGGTGGGTTATTGAGGGGAAGGAAAAAGGGGAGAGGGGAGAGAGGGAGGGAGAGATAGATAGAGATAGAGAGAGAGAGAGAGAGAAGAGAAAGGAGAGAGGAAGAGAAAGGGGAGTTAGCAGCTGCCTCTCTGAGAGAGGGGGGACCAAGAGAGAGAAAATGGGGGTCTGAGGCTGCAGGCAGGAAGGGAGTGGGTGTGGCTTGTCTCTTAAAGAGACAGAACAATCATTACAAATACTGCCTTGTTCTTTATAATTATTCTGTGTTTTATGGGATGAAACAGTATTGCAACAGGTTATCTGTTAGGACATTTAACAACATTGAGGTGAGAGAATCTAAAGGTTAATCTCAGTTTTCAACTTAAGTTTTAGAATTCCCCTGAGAGAAGGGCCTCTTGGAATGCCAATGGGGGCTTTTCCTTACTGGGTTGTTTGAGGTAGGAAAATCTAGGCAGCAGGTGCTATTCTCTGAGTTAGGAAAAGGAGCCAAAGAGAAGCATTCATTGCCTCTTCTATCTCACTAGGGATGCAACATAGCCAGGTGCTTCAAGTTCCAGCGCCTTAATTCCCCACCATTGTTGAACTGTGAGCCAAAATAAGCCCCTCCTTCCTCCAGTGCATTTGTCAAAGTGTTTCACCATAGCAACAGGAAAAATAATTTAACTGGGAAGGTGAGGGAATCTGACTTGATCCCTCTTAGTCACTTCAAATCTTCAAGAGAAGAGAGCACCTTTTATCTTTGTGCAAAAGCTTCTTTTCACTAAACTGCAGGTACTGTGGGCTGGAACCATTCCTAATGGACACCTTTTCTAAATTTTCAAAGACCCTGCTTTTAGCAAGGATAGCTTAGGTGTAAGCATTTTAGCAACACTTTAAAAATAGCCTTGGGCAAGTGAAATTGCTCAATGATTAAGGGCTCTCATTGCTTTTGCAGAGGACTGGGCTCCCAACACCTGTATCAGGTGACTCCCAGCAGCCTGCAACTCCAGTTCCTGGGATTTCAAACCTGTGGCCTCTACGAACATTCATATACTGCAGATAAACTCATGCAGACATAACATAATTTTTAAAAATATCTTTAAAATACTATAAGATTAATCTGTAGGACTTAAATATGTTTTCCAAGAATAAGCAAACAATCCATGTTTTTCACATACGAGTTTAAGATAGAAGGCCAAACTTAGGTGAAAACTTCCAAAGTTCGCCAGTTAATTCTCCTCATTCTTGCACGTTTCCATTCATTTACTGCACAGTGTAAAGGAATAATGGTGCTGCTGGTTTAGTAGATACAGAATTTCAATGGTGGCTCCAAAATCAGTGAGAGAAATTTAACCCATTTTTATGTTATCACTGTTTGATTGTGTATATATTATTGTGATTACCCATTAACTTATAATGCTACACATTTAGCATAGTTGATTGGGAATATCACTAGTGTTTTCTGAATAGGCACTAACAAAAAGGTAGCATTTTTTCCCTAAAACCATATGATTAGCTCCTGGCCCCACTGTTTTCTATTTACCCTTTGAAGAAAGCCCATGCTGAGTGTTTGCCTTCCCAGCGATTGCTGAGTTCTCTGGATGGGTCCTTTTGGGTAGCTGCCCAAGCTCATTAGGTGTTCACATCCAGCTCAGACAATATTAGCAAGCTGGTTTATTTTACTATAAATATTATTCAGTGTATAATACTATTTTTGTGTCTCTGTATGAATTCCTTTTTAATTTCTTTTTGTGCTCAGAAAGAAAGCATTTCAGAGCTTTCCAGTGAGCAACCAAATCCTTTTGAGATCATAGCTTCGACACTCATGGGCTCTCTGTTTGAAATCATGGGGGTTAGTGGTTTATATGTTAATCATGAGTCCAGCTCTTTGCAGATTAATAAATCTTTCTGGTGAGAACATTCTAATCATATCAGCTTTGTTTTTCTTCTTTCTACTTCTAAATGTACTTAATGCAGTGTGGATAAGGACTCCTCATCCTCAGCAGGAGGAAGATGCGAGGACAGGTGTCGGCATCATTTTGTCTTTACAGATTAGCCAAGTAGCTGAACTTTTAATGTCCGCCAGAGTTATTGTTAGGTTGGTGTAGTCCTGCTGAAGTACGTTTCCTCCACAAGTAGGCTACTTCTGCATCATTGTGACAAAATCCTTGGAGGCTTGAGTTCATAGTCTTTGACTGTGTTGAAATGGAGCACATGATAAGGTGGAACATCATGGGAGCAAGAGTATTCAGGCGTTTGTACTGGCTTGCCCTTGAGGTCCTCAGCTGCAGCCATTAAGAGCACCTTCTTTGAACATTGGCCTCATTCCCTTTTAAAAGGTGAGTCTTGCCCACCTCCTGTTTCTTCATTTCTCTCTTTCTGCTTCTTTGCCTGTCTCTCTGTCTTTGTCTCTGTCCTCTCTCTCTTTCCCTCCCTCCCTCCCCTCTCTCTTCTGCAGCTCCTGTACCCAGAGGCCTGTCACCTCTCCACCCTCTCCCTTTTCCCATTCACTTTCCCCCAATAAAAAACCTTTACATCTGAGCTCTGTTGCATGGCACTTTTTTTTTTTTTAAATTACAACAAGAGCATGATGCACTCTATCACAGTGAAGAGAAAGGAGAGCAAGGCATGCTGAGGCTGGAACCAGATAAACTCCTGAAAGCGACACCCCCCAACTCACCTCTTCTACACAGGCTCCATCCTTCAGTTTCTACCATCTCCCAACAGGTTGTTCGACTTTTGAATCTATCAATAGATTAAGCTATTGTTTAGGTCAGAGCCTGCATGACATAATCCTTCCTGGCAATGTCCTTACAGACTCCCCCAGAGGTGAACTTAACTAATCTATTAAAGCACTTTCCGATGCAATCAGGTTGACAAACAAAATGGACTGCCAAAGCGATCCATTTTCTCTGCTGATAACAGTATCATCAGTTGACTTTCAGTCTGTGAGGTAATGTGACTGCAACACCTGGCTCAAGGCTTACCACAGTCATTTGGTTAGAGAGAGTCACATGATCAGACTGGAGCCAGTGGGGCCTAGTGGATCTTCAGCGGGGTCAGCACTGCGGAAAGGAGCTGATTTTGCTTTGTAGCTGACATTGATAATGAAAGATGTGGTATAAATGAGAAACAAATGGGATCTCTAGGACCCATCTCAAGCCCAATGTAGGATCGATTAACTCTATCTTTCCTAAGATGGAGAGACGGCAGCTAGACATGGTTAGTGTATTAACCACTGTTTCATTGCTGGGACTAAATACCTGGCAGAAGGCATTTAAATGAAGAAGGACTTATCATATGGTTTGAGAGCTTAGCCCATCATCTAGAGGCAGGAATGGCTGTGTTCTGTCAATGACCAGCTCCTGCCAATGGCAGTGGGAGTGTATGGCAACTTCTTGTTACACAGCATGTAGGAGCAGAGGAGCTGGACTATAATCCTCAAGGTCCATTACCAAGCGACCTATTTCTTCCAGCTAGGCCCCATTCCTTAAAGGTTCCACAGCCGCTGCAAACACCTTCATATAACCATGGGGATGGTGTATGCTCAAGACACACCCGAAGGATATGTTTGGATCCTTGGGTCTAAAGACAGATGTACTCTGAGAATTTTATATTATCTAAACCAGTAATACTTAGTTTCTTTCATTTCATATTGGAATAAGAAACAGATAGGACTCAGAGAATGAAGAATAAAAGGGCACAGGTTAAGGGTATCTATGCCAAGATTAGGCATTAGAAACTGTTTGGGTTCCTTCTTTTTTTCCCTAATGTTCCTCAGAACTTTACCCATTTGGGAGGGCTTTGAAAACTCTGAAGCTACTATTTTTAAATTTATTTCTTTATCTATTTATATTCATCTATTTATTCATTTACTTATTTGGGTGTGTGTCTGTGTGCATCCACATGTATGTGCTATAACATTCATTTAGATGTTTGCAGATATCTTGTGGGAGTCAGTTTTTTTCTTTCACCATATAGGATCTGAAGATCATACCCAGGTCATCAGGTTTGGATGCAAGTATCTTTGCCCACTGCCCCACCTCTATGGCCTGAAGCCTTTCTTGGCTAATTTCCACTGTGATTTACTATAGTCCCAAACTGGGCCAACCCTATTACTCTCAAATATACAAGGACTTTGGACAGAGTTTCAGAATCAGATTACCGTCACCTGAGAGTCTGTGTGATTAGAATCATGACTAGTTTCAAGTGTAACAGATACACCAGACAGAGATCTACAATTAAACTGTGTTAAGCTAGTTGTAAATGAACAAGTCTGAGGCTAGTTTGGGGTGAGGTACTTCACAAATTAGGAGGAGCAATTTGCTTAGTGTCTAAGACAGAGGCTACTGCATTATTTTCAGAGAGACTGGGACATCTTCTCAAAATTGATAGGTGGAAGAGGAGCTTTTAAAGGGACAAAATTGATTACATATTTATGAAGTATAAAAATGTTAGGAAGTACTTTTGGTAATATTTGGTTATGCATCTGGCAGACTGAGGTTTTCCTCAAATTCCTCAAATCATTTAAAGTGTGTGTGATTTTTTTGGCCTTTAATATCTAGCATATGTGCATTTCTTTACATGTTAACTTTTAAAAATTAGTTATTAAGTGTTTTTATGGTAAAATTATTCATACATGTTTATTGATTACTCAGAATCATTGATTTTTCACCCCTCGAGATCTAAAACAATAACACACTGGATTTAGTTACCATGCTTCCTAGTCACCTCCAATCTGTTTGGCTTCCCCCCCTTTTACTCCCTACCTTGTTTCTTAACCTTGATATCATTAAAGATTATTGGTCAGGGTTACAACTTGGTACATGCGTTGAGCTCAGCTTAAATTTTCATTTGTCTGAGAATACTGCATTTATCTCACTCAGAGACAATTACTAGGGAAATCTGAATGTGACTGCTAAAATGTTTGTGATAAGTAAGAGTCCAACTAAGATAAAAAAACATTCAAGTCTTTCATTTTCTTCATTTTCCCTTTGTGTCTAGTTTATAAGTTTTTACTACTTTAAAGTAGTTTTTAAAAATAACTCCTAGAACAGTCCCAGCACACTTTAGCCACAGTCTTTCACACTGCGGGAAATGTTGAGATCTTATTAAGCTCAGGCTTTCTTCCTGTGTGCTTTTGAGCAGATTAGTTTACCTCTCTCACGATTCTCCAATTGAATTCTCCGAGGCCAGGTCTGGCCTTACATGTACAGTGTGTTAAGCCTCAGCGAAGACAAGTACAGTTGCTTTCCTGTTGTTATTTAAATATTCAAATGCAGTCTTAGGTCTCTCCACTTTTTTTTCCCTTGGTTTTTCGAGACAGGGTTTCTCTGTGTATCTCGGGCTGTCCTGGAACTCACTCTACAAATCAGGCTGGCCTCGACTCACAGAGATCCTCCTGCCTCTGCTTACCTGAGTGCTGGGATTAAAGGTGCGCACCACCACCGCCTGGCTAGGTCTCTCCACTTCTAATGAACAAATTTTAGTGGATGTTAATTGGTTTCTGATTTAGTCATTTTGTCTGTCAGTCTGTCTTTCCATCCATCCACCACCTCTCCATCCCCCCATCTAGCTTTCGTGAGTCTGTCACCATAATATTTTAATTTTCATTACACTTGTGGGACTGATCAAATGTAAAGTTCAGGGTTTTCTTTCCTTTTCCACTTTGGAACATTGTGATGCATGTTAGTGCCCTCAAGTTGTTCTGTTGTTTGTCATGAATGATGAATGTCCTGTGTACCTTTGCTTGCTCTGTTGCTACATTTCCCTTTGTTTGTGGTGTGATCGTGCAATGGTTGTGATCTGGCACTTAGGCACAATAAATAAGCCGCCAGTTTAGGATATTGTGTATTGAAACCTCTCCTTTAACATGAAGCATTCAATGTTAAGAAAATCCTAGAAATAAGAGTGGAAATGTGTTTATCAATTAAGTTTGAAATGTGTCTGTCATCCTGTGTAGATGAAAGTTTCTGTCCTTCCTGGTCCTACAGCCATTCAGTCCCAAAGAAACCCACAGAGGCTTATATTAATTATAAACTATTTGCCCTATTATCTCAGACTTATTATTAACTAGCTCTTACAACTTAAATTAACCCATGATTCTTGTCTATGTTTAGTCACATGGTTTAGTACCTTTTCTCAGTAAGGCATTCTCATCTTGCTTCCTCTGCATCTGGCTGGTGACTAAGTCTCTGCCTTTTCACTTCCCAGAATTCTCTTAGTCTGGTCGCCCCACCTATACCTCCTCCCTGGCTACTGCCCAATCAGCATTTTATTAAACCAATACAAGTGACAAATATTTACAGTGTACAAGAGCATTATCACACAGCAATCCTGGGCATGCAGACTTTAGAATGTGGTATCCGAGAATCCCTCAGATCACATATAAAAACTTTTACTCAAGGACGACAGATTTTGTCTTGAATAATGGATGGGAGCTGATTGATATTGACAGATTTCAAGGCTGACAACCCTTCCAGTCAGAACCAGTGGGCCACATAATACCTGGATCAGATAATTGCTGAATGCAAGGAACATTTTCAGTTCAGAACCAATCTCCAGACATAGTGATAACAACAAAGCAAACAATTGTTAGCCTCTAGCACTTGTTATGGGAGCTCGATCCATTTAGACAATGACATTTGGATGTAACCTGCTGTGGGTGTGGTTTTCTTTGATATGTGACCAGATAAGAAATAAGGTGGTGGCGTGAGCTTTCTTGCATGGACATGGAAGGCTTCTGATATACCATTCAGTGATCTGTTCTGGAGCTTTCTCCATCCTTCCATGGTGGATGAAGAGGCAAGGGCTTCACTTTTCTCTGTATCTGTGAGTGTGCATGTTCCCTATTTTATCCCTTAATAAGTAAGTTTTCTTCCCAAGTAATAAACACTGAGTTAATAATGGTCTGGCATTTGCTAATCACTCCACAATGGCGTTCCAATCCATTCCTTCTTCACCTTCCTGTGCTTTTTGCTCCAGAAGCCATGCGCCATCCAGCAACACTCATCACACCCTCTATCTTGTTATAAATACGCTGCTCTCTTAGCTTTTGGGATGACAACACGGCCACCATATCTATTTCATAAAAAACTTTCTGTGTATGAATTAAGGTCATTCATGCCTTGTTTTTCTCCTTTGCAGTTGTCCCATTATATGTGATGTCCTCCATGCCTGTGTGACCAACTCATCCAGCGGCATTAGTATCTCTGTGCTGTTGTTTCATCAACTCTTGTGGCACTTTACCAATGCTGCCTCCTCTCAGTTGAAAGCACATCTCTGTTGAAGTGCAGACACCGCAGAAACCCTGAGAGGAAATGTTCCTGACTCCAGCAGCAAAGAGATTGCATTACCCATCTTTTTCTTAACCCCATTCCTTCTCATTGCTCCTCCTACAAAGGATACAGCTCATTCTCCCTGCTCATCGAAACTCATGCCTCCTTCCTTTCTACATCGTCTTGTCTTTGGATTACTCAAGATTTGTTTCCTTTTTCTTCACATAATCCTTTTTTCCCCTTGCTGTCTGCTTAACCCAGTCAAGGGACCAAACAAAATAAAACAGATCCTCCCCCCGCCTGAAACCCGGGTCACCCTTATTACATGCATTTCCTTTATTTGCCCCTTAAGAGACACATAAGTGAAGGATCATCTGCTCACCTGTCTTCTGCATCGTAGCTGTTACAGTTCAACCATGTCCTGAATTGTTGCACCATATCCTTCTTCCCAAAGTGGCTAGTTCCTGCCAAGGAGCTCGCTCTTGTAGACAGTGATCAGTCCTCATCTTAGTTGAGCATCCTTGACCAATTAATCTTCTGTGAAATCCTTTTATTTCGCATCAGTGGCATTATTTCTTTTTCTACAACCATTCTGCCATCATCCATTCTCTCCCAACTCTCTAGTATTCTAATTATGTTTCATCTCATACATTTCTGAGGGGAATTTGTTCTCTTCTAGGCTTCCAGCTACTATCTGTGTGGTTTGAAAGCTTGTATTTAAAGTCCAAATATCTCTCATGAGTCTTGGCCACAGACGGCTACCAGTTTATCAGTCTTTGTATGTTTTCTAGATACCTGCAAGTTATGCATCCAAATTAAACTACACATCCTCTGACCAAGCAGGACCTCCTCCAATCTCATCTTGGTGAGTGATGCCATTACTTTTCTGGAGCTTCAAGAAACTTTTATTTTACTTCTCTTTTGTTGTTGTGTCTTTACCTGGTTTCAGTATTCATATAATGCTTGTTTTTGCAGAAGGAACTGGAAGAACTTCTTTAGTTTCTTTCTTTCAAATGATCAACTGAGAAGCATTAGTTGTAGTTCTTCTTTGAAAGTCTGGTAGAATTTTGCTGTGACTCCATCTGGTCCTGGGGTTTTTTAGGTGCTTGGCATCTTCTTGGTTTATCTTTGGTGGTTCCACTGCATCTAGAAGTCCATCAGTTTCTTTTAGATTTTTTTTTGAGATTATAGTCTAATTACAATATTCTTTCTCCACTCTCCTACCTTCCTTGTTCTCCTTCAAATTCATAGACTATTTTTTAACTAAGGTTTTTAAATTATTTCTTATAATGCTTTGAATACATATGAGTTTGTTATAATTTTCCCCTGACCATCTCTGATTCTGTTCATTTGGGTATTCTCTTTCTTTCTGGATAGTTGGGCTAAGGGTCTGTTGATCTTGTTTCTCGTCTCAAAGAGCCAGTTCTTAGATTCCTTGATTCTTCATATTACTTCCTTTGTTTCTGTTTTATTAACTTCTACAATAACTCTCAAGGCCTTATAGTCACGTTCATGTACACAAAACCTTCTATCTCTAAGTAGAATTATGATTTTACTGGCATCCTGTACCTCTAATGTGTCCTTCTCTAACTTTTCCACCTGCAGTTTAGATGCGATTTCCAATGAGGTCCAATGCAAATGAGAGTCAGTCCTTCCCGTCAGTGGTTCCAGTTGTTTTCAGATTAACACAAAATCCTAATGTTAACTCATAAGCATTACCCTGAGATTGCTTGTGAGGTTTCATCTGTTCTCTTCTTGGTTTTACTAAACTTATATTTTCTCCTGCCCCCAAGAGAATTTTATTTTATTTATTTATTTTTGCATAGAAAACTGTCTATCTTGTAACTTATTACAGCTGTTTCGAATTCTTCCTCCCATATTGGCCTCCCTTGGCCGTGTCCTTGCCCTCATCAGGATAATTAGATGACTCTTTTGTACCCATGCATCTTTTATCCTGTTAAAGCCCCCAGCAGCCCATATGGTGTATTCAATTGACTATCTCCTTAAAGAGTATTACTGAATGTGTGAATCAATAAATTAATTTAAAAAACAATTGGCAAACACTATCTCTTCTATCCTTCATTTTAACCTTTTTGAGTAAATCCAGAATTTATTCTAGAACATCATTTGGGTCACATTTGTTTTAAATTCTATTTTATTTAATTAACTTTTTTTATTTGTTTTACAAACTGACCACAGTTTCCCCTTTTTCTTCTCCCCCATTTCCTATCCCTAACTTCCGTATACCTGCCTCCTCATTCATTCTTCCTCTCACTCTGTTCAGAAAGGGGCAGACCTACCATGATCTTGAGCAAAGCATGGCACATCAAGTTGAGATAGGACCAAGCTCCTCCCTCTGCATCAAGTCTGGGTGAGGTAATCCAGCATAGGGAACAGGTTCCCAAAGTCAACTAAGCGCCAGGGATAGGTCCTGATCTCATTACTAGGAACCTTACAAACAGACCAAGCTACATAACTGTCACAAACACGCAGAGGGCCTACGTCGGTCCCGTGGAGGCTCTTTAAATATTGGTCCAGCGCCCATGTGCTCCTAAGAGCTCACTCAGGTCAGCTCTCTCTGTGGGTTCCCCTGTCAGCCCCCCCGATGGCTTTGACCCTCTTACCCCAGATTGTAAGACAATATGGCAGCCTATAGAATGGGAAAAGATGTTTACCAACCCACATCTGACAGAAAGCTGATCTCCAAAGTATCAAATAATCAAATTAATATCAAAATACTAAATAATCCAATTAGAAAATGGGGAACAGACCTAAACAGATAATTCTCAACCGAAGAATCTCAAATGGCTGAAATACACTTAAAGAATTATCCAACATCCTTAATTATCAGAAGAATGCAAATCAATATAACTCTGAGATACCATCTTACACCTGTCAGAACTGGCCATCTACAGTAATAACATTGGTGACTATCATAATTGCCATCAGATAGCTTTTAACCAGTAACTGATGGAAGCAGATGCAGAAATCCACAGCCACGCACTAGGCTGAGCTCTTGGAATCCTCCTGAAGGAGGAAAGAGGGATTGTAGGAGCCTTGGGTCACATTTCTTATGGAAACATATTATTACAAATGTGAGTTGGAGTCTCAAACAATCAATGTGTGATTAGTTTATAAAGTGTCTTAAACTAATTTATGATTCTCAGAGTTTTTTGATGTTTATCATCACGCTACAGAATCTCATGTTTTTTTCTGTCTCTTTGTGCTATAGCTCTCATTTCCTTGCTCTGTAGCAACAGGTTGCTTGGAGGTTTCTGAGTTTGTGTGGGACCTCTTTGCAAACACTGAGTACTTGATGCAAGGTAGATTGCACTTCTTGTCGTTGTTGCTGTTTTTCTAGACAGGGTTTCTCTGTATAGCTGGGGCTGTCCTGGAACTTGCTCTGTAGATCAAACTGACCTCTAACACAGAGATTCGCTTGCCTCTGCCTGGGATTAAAGGCGTGCAACACTATACCAAGCTCTTAAATTGTTGTTCTTAACAATAAAGGACTTCAACTAAACAGATAATAGATATAAACTGGTTGAATCTGCTCCAACTGGCAATTTCTTTGCTTATGGGAAAAATGTAAGGACCAGAGATGACTGCTGGGATGCCTACAGCCCACTGCTAGTTACTGAGTTACTGAAATGGCACTGTAATTTTCCATTCACATTTTCTATAGACTATCAACAAGGTAGTCTGTGGCCACTAGAGATGAAAATAGTAATGGTTGTGTCAATGGGCCAAATTAGCAGTTCATATGTACAAATGTTGGTTGACCATTGATGTTTACAAAGTACTCAGGCTTACCTTTTGTGATTAAACTCCATTGTGCTGAGACTATCGCTGTCTGGGATACCAGTGCCAAAGAAAAAAGTGCTGTGAAACAAAGTAGCCTCTCTGCTTGAGGTGGTGACTCCTTGGTGAGAATCATCCAATTAAAATTCCTGACACTGAAGCTCCAGCTTATACCTGAGGAGTCAATGTTCAGATTTCATTCAGACCTTGGACCCAGCCCAGTGGTACATTTTGCTTTCTGATTAGCAAAAGTATCCGAATATGGCTGCTTGCTTCCTTGTCCTTCAGCTGTTTATGTTACCAGATACTTTTGTGGAAACAAAGGCACTCTCAGAGGGCTCCCAAGTATCAAGGTTACCTGTCTGTTTCCTGTTGAGCTTTGGCAGTCAGTAGGCACGCTCCATTGCCTCTCTCTCAGCGAGTCTCCTCACATAGAAGCAAGAGCTAGGCTGAAGCTGGTCAAACACAAAGGTTGTTCATATTATCTCATTATTTCTGTACAGCTAATTATTTCTCCACTCATCTAAGAAAAAAATCACAGTACACATTTTGTTTTATTTTTAAATTATATTTATAGAATTTACAATTAAATGAATCATTTGGCTTTTGTACTTCAGGGGAAATCTCCTATCCTAACAATAGCTTAGGTTTGAGAAGTAAATTCACAAAGTTGTGTGAATAACGATTTTACTCATAAACTTATCTTGTTACCCAAGTTGACTTCAATGACAAACAACAGTTGATGGTCTGGTCCTGTGTGTGTATAATGGAATAGTGTTTGGTTTAAGGATTACAATCTGTTGGCTCATTATGTATTGGAATTTTGAAGTGCTTACATATTAACTTTAGGCATTATAAGGAAGTGAAAGACTCTATCCTTTGATTTATCCACTCAGAATACATACTCATGAAACGGTATTAAATAAAATCCTGGACAATAGTTCATTACGTACAATCCTATAAACTGAACTTACACTAAGTCTCTTAGTTATGGTTTCTATTACTACGAAGAGGCACCATGACCAAGGCACCTCTTAAAAAGGAAAACATTTAACTAGGGCTGGTTTACAGCTTCAGAGGTTTAGTCCATTATTTTCACGGTGGGAAACATGGTGGTCAGAATGCAGGAAGACATGGCACTGGAGAAGGAGCTGAGAGTTCTACATCTGGATGGGCAGGCAGCAGGAAGAGCATGCCACACTGGGCCTAGTTTGAACATATGAGATCTCAAAGCCCACCCCCATTGACCTCCATCACCACACCTTCCCATAAGGCCACACCTCCAAATAGCACCATTCCCTGTGTGCCTATGGAGGCCATTTTCCTAAAAACCACCACAGTAAATGTGAAACTTAGAGGCAGGAAATGGTCAGAATAAAGAAAACAATGTTCATTCAATGAATTCATAAAAAGATTTGCTAAGTGCTTATGGTGTGCCAAGAACTGTGCTAGGCTTGGTGCTAAGAAATCAAGATGGATCCTGTGGCCACTTTTATTGGGGTCTTCAGGGAAAAGAATGTGTAGAAATGACCAAACTTCAATGGCTAGTCTAGAAATGTCTCACACATGTGTTTGTGTTTGTGCATGCACTCATGCACATGTATGTGAAGCTTTCAGAGATACAAAAAAAAAACCTTGTAAAACTACATGTGTCATTCATTCTTAAACACAGTTGCCACTTGCAGTGTTTGTTTTCTAGTTACTTTAGGTAGAAATGACTTGTTATGCCAAGATTTATTCTAAGCCTTCTATCAATAGACTGATCATTTATAATTCAGAAAAATAAGAAAGTTGAACTTTGCAGACCAGGATATTGGTTAAATAAAAGCACTAGGAGAGCCTTTGGAATTCAGTTTTTAAAGAGTGTGTGGCCAGGTGAGGCAATATATTGAACAAATATTTGTCTAGGTAGTAAAACAGCACAGGGGCCTCTGGGAGTCTGGGAGGTGCTGGGAAACAGAAGCACAGTGTCAACACAAGAAGTTCCTTCACGACTCCTTCCCACATCTCACACACACCTGCGGTTTGCCCTGTCATGTTATGCCTAGTATTAGGCAGGGTCATTCTTGTCTTTAAACCTGCTGCTGTATCAAAATGGAGGGTGTTGTTTAAAGTAAGCAGAAATTTATTCTTGACACTTTGGAGGCTGGGAAATCCAAGGTCAAGGCACGAGCACATTCGGTGTCTGGCACAGATCCATAGCTGTACTGCCAAAGTGTGAAGTCCTCTGGATGAGAAAGATTTTGTGGCCTTATGTGGCAGGATGAATACAAGGGAAAACAAGGCCTAACTGGCCTGTGACACTTTAATGGGGCATTGATGCCATCCATGGGAGTGGGATCCTCATGGTATAAGAACTCTTAAAAGCCCCACTTCTTATGACTGGGCATTAAGTTTCAACTTATATTTGAGATAAGACATGAAACATTCAAATTACAGAACACCAAGGTATAATAGAGAGTTAACATATGCATCTTAAATTTCCCAGAAATTCTGTTAAAAAAGGTAAAATAAAAAATGTGTGGCATTTAATGTAGTCAAATGTCATTTTGACAAATAACTAATATACAATTTAAGAGTATTAAAGAAGTCATTTATGTATTTTAACTAAGTCTCTGTAATGCATGTCTCAAGGCTAACCACATTCTTTTTTTTTGCTATTTAAATGGACAATGGGCTATTGAGATGATGGGCATCCAATTCTACACATTGCAGCAGAAAATATCTATCTCTAAGTGAAAGCACAATCAAAGATGAACAAAGGCTATAGAAAGAATATAAAGCCCACAAATTGAATTTGACTAAATAGATGTGCTACACATATAGCACACTTCAATATCCACCTCAAATGCTGCAAAAATAGAAACCCAATTGCAGTGATCTCCATCATTAATCTTGAGTCAACATGGTGTGTAGTTTGCTTCCTTCAAGGCTATGATAAAAATAGATGAAATAAGTTTTATTTCCTTAACCTGAAGAAACTGTAATAGCTAAGTTCTTTACAAAATCATTTACACGAATGGGGTTTTCCTCTTGTATGAGTCCTTCCCTAGTTCCTGATATCAAGATGATATAAAAGGCCTTTAAAATATTTAAAGGGCTAGAGACATTGCTGAGCTCATTTCTGGGACCAAAGTCAGATTTTTTTTGAAACTTCCATAATTTGTGGACTAGCCACATTCTCAAGTCATAATAGGCATGTGTAACTATTGTGCTGAACAGTGAAGATCTAGGCAGATAGAAATATATTTCATTTTAAGTATTTATATAGGACATGATTTTCTAGCTTCTTCCTTGTATCTCAACACAATGTTTGTTGATGCTCAGAAAATTCTCTAAAATGTAGTCTAAATTCCCGGTCATCATTTGCTGCATATATGTTCTCACGTATTCATGCCATAAATATTTATTAAATTTCTACTATATGCTAGACTCTGTCCTAACTATTGGGGGTAACAGGGAGTGATACTATGAAGGTTCCTGTGTTCAGAACATGGACGCTGTGATTCAGATGCTAAGTACTGCACATATGAGCACATTTGATCGGTAATTGTAACATGGGTTGAGATGAAAGTGTTCAGTGCTAGGAGGATGACAGGAAGACTTTTAGTCTGAAGGGACTGAAATACTTTCAGAATAAAAGTGATCTTATATCTGAAACCAGGATGATGCCTAAAAAGGTTTCTTGCCATTTTTGAGGAACAAGAGGTCAGTATGGCTCTCATCTAAAGAAATGTCAGGAGTAATTCAAAACACATATATCCACTCTAGAGACCAGGATCTTCCTAAGAACAAAAGGGGGCTAGTGTGTGCTTTTAAAAAACAGGGGGTGTTCCTAGACCAGATGCATATAGTAGAATATCAATACTGTGCAGCATAGAGTGGACCAGAAGGAAGAAAAGGTGACTGTGGGGGCACCTTTCAGGGAGTTATTTTGTAATTTAAGAAGAAGATAGGCAGTGGCTATCAAGTGACCAAAGCTGACAACTCTGAGATGTAACTAGCAGATAAAATGCATTGGACTCTGGTTGACTGGGTGTGGAAGAGGACAGAGCAGAGTCTGAGCGAGGAGTGTGACTCCTGCCTTTAAAGAAATGGACGTGGGAATGTGCAATAATTATTTTAGTTCTCCCTGGCACTCTGGAAGTCTAACAGTGAAGTATGCATTAGCTAAGAGAAATCACAGCATTATTTTGTCTTCAGTTTTGTCTTCTTATTGCTTAACTCAGAAATTTAATACGTCTCTTGCTCAAATGGTAAGATAACAGAGAGAGAAATTAACACCCATCTTCTGTCCACATCTCATGTTTTACCTGCCCAATCATCACAGAGTGGATCATTTAACAGTATTACCGCTTTCAATGTTGCTGTTTCCCTTTATAAATGATGCCATTTCCTCACTGACATACGGCATTATTGCTATAATGCTGTAAGAATTAGAAGTTGATTGCAGTCTTTCCAGAGGAAGGCTAAAGGGAAACTGTAAAAGAAATAATTTGTCTGATCCTGAAGTTTCTTAAATCAATTAGGAAATGGCAGCAATAAAGCTTTTATTTTTCATAAGCGGTTTGTAGAGATTGGCAATCATTCTTAGCTAATCATTACTAAATTGTATTTTGCATTGCTATCCCTTTTAGTCGTAGTTATTAACTTCCTATTCAAATTCAAATGAACTTGAAAAATCCAAACTGCCATATCATTCCACATAGTTGGACACTGACACTCATATTCATTCATTTATTCATCCATTTGTGGGGTAATTATTGAGAGCCTAGATGCTTAGCCACACGGGCAGACCTCCAGGAGTTCACAATACAGTGTCAAAAACATAAATGAATAAACGTGGAACACAATGTCTTCAGTGATAAGTGCCATTATGAGCACAAAAATGATAATAAATGACAGAGTAATAGGAGCTCTTAGATCCTGATGAGGAAGAGCCTTTCATTTCAACAAGGATGTATTTTTAGTCATTTTTTTAAAGACAGAATCTCACTACGTTGGCTGGGTTGCCCTGAAACTCCTGGTCTTCCTGCATCCATGTTCTCAGTGCTGGGATTATAGTTGTGTGTAGCATGAGGGCCTGCTTTTCGCCCTGGCTGCCCAGCAAGCTTAGCCACAAAGAAAATCATACAAGGATCTTCATAAGTTATAAACTGGTTGGCCCATTAGCTCAGGCTTTGTATTAGCTCTTATAACTTATATTAGCCCATTACTCTAGTATATGTTAGCCACATGGCTCAGTACCTTTTTCAGCGGGGCAGGTCACATCCTGCTTCTTCAGTGTCTGGACAGGACTCAGGAGGAATGGGCTTCCTTCTTCCCAGAATACTCCTGTTCTCATTGCCCCACCTCTACTTCCTGTCTGGTTGTCCCACCTATACTTCCTGCCTGGCTACTGGCCAATCAGCATTTATTTAAAGCATAATCGACAGAATACAGAATTGTCCCATACCAGTTGTGCACAAGTGTGACTGGCTATTTTGTGCTCTGAAGAATGTAAAGGTTAAGGCAGGAAGACTCTGGGAGATGTCTGGAGCACAGGGAAAGAAATACAAAGATTTTTGCAGTGAGTATGTGTATCTTTGAGATATAGCAATATTTCCAGAACTGCTGGTATAGCAAGGGAGGGGACGAAGAAAAATAGAAGAGGTGACAGAGGACCACCGCATTGTTAAAGGGAGATTGAAATTGGAAAATTGGGAGTAATTCCCTCTTTTGGCCATATCTAAGGAAAGAAAAATTCTTAATTTCTCTCTTCCTTTCCTCTAGCAACTAGAATTATATAAAAAATATAAAAACAAAATCTAGAAAATACGCAGATGTAGATTTTGCTGTGAGTTTGGCTGTCAGTAGCCTGGATGTTTCTTTTTGAGAGGTGTCCCCTACACTCCCATGGCCACCAGACCTTCAGTTCACTTTCCACCTCAGCCTGGGACCTCTGCTACACAGTTACATCATGGTCTATCTAAAGGTAACATGCAAATTTGGGAATTAAGAATTAGGGGAGCCGTTATAGTGTTCTGAACATGGGTAAAGCTGAGCTTAGATGTACAGAACACAGGAAAGGAGGATCAGAATGCTATCCAGGATTTAGACTGGAGCTGGATATAGACTGCTATCATGCACAAGGATGGGGATGAGGAGGACATTTAGAGGAGAACAAGAACTTCCTTGTTATAGGGGACATTAGATCTGAAAAGTCCAGAGATGATGGAAAATATATACATGGCTTTGTAGTTTATGGAATAGCTGATGGCTGAGTAAACACATTTGAGACCAAAACCTAGAATTTAAAGTGGTTTTTGAAAAATGTTTTATGCATGGATTCTAGGACTATCCCCCTTTCCAGCTGTAAATCTGAAAATTTCTAGAAATTTCTCATCCCCTGTGGCTCCCGTTTTTACTTGGTCAGATTATAACCCACCCTGGCACCTCTGGAGCCTCTTGTGTTCTCACTTATCAGAAGAGAGAAGAGGAATGGGGGGAAGGGCTCATTAGCAGTCCTTGAACTACAACTCGTGAGCCACCAGAATCTTATACATGCACGATGCTAAGACACGTAATTGTCACTCTCTCTTGAGGAGCCTGTACCACCCACTTGGCAATTTTTTTTTTCTACTAAAAACCTCTCTTTTCTCCCAACTGTCAAACTTAAACAATATGAAAATATCTTTAATAAAATCTCCAATTCTGCTTTACACCAGCTAATCCTAAACCCATAGATCTTGGGTGTGCCTGAATTGAGGCCCTCGAAAGAGTAAGGAAGGGTTACTGAGGATGGCTCTGTTCCCTTCCCACTGAGAAAAATGGGGATGGCACTAAAAATGGTTGTCCAATCTACATGGGTGCTTTTGATCAGCAGGTACTATACTCCCCTTCTTGAGGGCAGGATGATTGCGTGAACTATCAATATTCTGCTACATGGGAGACTGATCTTTTCTGTATTATTTATCTAATCCCTCACCTGTGAGTGTTTACCAAAAAGTTGCAAGGGCCAAAGTCACACCAAGACCAAAAGTCTGGGTTGGTGCCCTAATTGAGCTTCTAACCTGGCATACAGTAGAGCATAGGGACTTCAAACAGACATTACCTTACAATCACAAAAGCAAGCCCACTATAATGGTGGCACTTAGGTAAATAGTGGAACTAAAGTACATAGTGCCAGAGCGCTTGTAGTAGGAGGCTCACGGCTTTGGGCTGGTGACCAAAAGGGGCTTTCCAATGATGGTATAGTTGATTGTAGGCTGTTATTTGGATGGATGCAATAATCAGATGCTCCAAACAAGGAAGGCAGATCCAGGAAGAGGGGACACTTTATTCACAAAGGGCTTGTGGTAGAAGGGAGCTGAGTATAGATTTGCAAGTACAAAGGACTGCTGTGGCAGAGCCCTAAGGCATCAAAGAACACTGTGCAGGACAGAGGTGGGGAGTCCCATGAGAAACATGTCATGGCTTGAGGAAAATCACCATGGTAACTAAGAAGAGTAGGGCTTCTTAAATGTTTCTGCTTGTTTGTTGTTTTGGCTTGTACATAGAAACTTGAATGAGCTGATATGAAATATATTGTGTATTATAGTTGGGTTTGGTATAGTTTTGTGAATTAGTGTACATTTTACAAGATTTGATTTCTGGTTTGTTTCTCAGTCCCTCCCCAGCATCCCAGCTCACCACAGAGCTGCTTTTCAGTTCATCATTGTTAGCACAGTTATAATGGCAGTTAACTTTATATCCAGTGCTTATATCTTCTATTAGTCGCTTTTTTTTATTGCTGTTGCCAAATACCTCACAAGAAGCAAGGTGAGGGAGAAAGGTTTAATTCTGACTCATTGTTTGAGGAGATACAGTTCATCGTGGCAAGTAAGACATGGAGGAGGGGGCTGCACAGTGGCAAGAGAGGCAGCCTGCTCACCGCTCTACAACTGATCAGAGAGCAGAGACCTCTGGTTAGATCTCAGGCAATCATAACCCTCTAGGTTTGCCCTTCAGATACACATCTGCAAGCTAGCACCCATGTCTAGAATTTTCCACAATCTCCAGAAACAGCTCCACGAGCTGGGGCCAAGTGATTGAACACACGAGCCTGCAGGAAACATTTTACGTTCAAATCATAACACACTTTGACAACTAAGTTGACTCTGTTCCCTGCTGAACACGGAGACGACTATGTGTTCCTTTCCTTGCTTTACTTTCAGGCACCCATGTAGACATTTAGTTGGTATGCGTAATTAACAGAGCAGGGTTGAACCAGTTCTAAGAGGCTGGTGAGCATCCTTCGATGAGGTCTGGTTTCTGCTTCCAAATTTGTTACATGTAGGATGTGAGAGAGATTGAAAATGGAACAGATTTAGAAATATTCATGAAGCTGTATTTTTTATATTTATTTATTTATTTATTTATTTATTTATTTATTTATTTATTTATTTATTTATTTATTATGTGTACAGTATTCTGTCTGTGTGTATGTCTTCAGGCCAGAAGAGGGCACCAGACCTCATTACAGATGGTTGTGAGTCACCATGTGGTTGCTGGGAATTGAACTCAGAACCTCTGGAAGAGCAGGCAGTGCTCTTAACCACTGAGCTATCTCTCCAGCCCATGAAGCTGTATTTTATCTTTGACACAGCAGCAAGGGGTAAGAAATACCAACCAATAGCAGAATTTGGGACCACTTTGCAGGCGCTGGGGTGAGTGGTGAAGGCCATAGGTCTCATAGAGTTTGTTAATAAAACCAAGTTTATTTTCACAGATTTCCAGTCTTCTTAGAGAGCTGTAAACATATGTTCTTGGTATAAGAACCTTATTAGAGACATTCTTTTGAGTACTTTCTTAGTTTGGCTTACAGTTGCATATTCTCAGTCATGTATTTTGAAGAGAGGAAATTTTTCCTCTCATGGAGTCTAAATTCATCACTTTTCTCTTGTTGCTGAGGATTTTTGTGATTCATTTACAAAATCTCTCTCTCTCTTTCTCTCTCTCTCTTTGATGGATGGACTTTTTCTCTAATGAAATGAAATAAAAGAGCCTCAGACTTAGGCTTCATTTTCTACAGCAAATTGTAATTAGTTGGAATTTTCCTCCCATTTTTTTTTGAAAAAAAATCTTCGTGGTTTGGACTTTTACATTTAAACGTATGATCCATTTTGAGTTTGATTTTGTGTGTGGTGGAAAATGGAGGTTGAAGTTTGTCTCACAATCTATACAGATATCTAGTTACAGTTCCATTTATTGAGGAAAACTGTAATTTGATATCAAATTATCTTGGCACCTCTGTTAAAAATCCGTTTAGGCCCAACAGAATTACATTGGGATTCTTGCGTGTACATTCGAGAGTGTGTCTGTGTGTCTCTGGGAGGTACGTGTTGGTGGTGGCACGCGTGGACATGCATATGTGCTGGAGGTCAGCAGACAACCCCAGATACGGTTTAGCTCAGCCGACTCTCTTAGAGGGCTGACGGGGTCCACTGTCGCTGCCCCGGCACTGGAATTACAAGCACCCCTGAACACATCTGACTCGCCTTTTGTTTTCATTAGATGGGTTCTGGTGACCAGACTCAGATACTCATGCACTTTATGGACTGAGCATTCCTTCAGTCTTTTGCTTGGATTCTAATGTTGGATAAAGTTAAATGGCTGTGTTATCAAACACTTACCTTCATACCGGTAGATAAGTGCGGCTCTCAGCCCTCACTCGCCCAACAGCTGCTTTTTGCAGTGGGCGTGGTTAGAACAGAGAGCCACAGAAGTACAGGGAACACGTGACTGTGGTCATACAGAGCACACTCTTTACCCAAAAGACTCAAAGACCATCCTGGGAGAGGGGCTGGAAGATGATAAGAGCCAGTGTTACGGAAGGGCTGCTGAGGCAGTGACTGCCGTTGCTGCAGAAGACAGAGCCTAAGTCCGAGCCCCTTTATTCCTTTTCAGTAGAGAAAAAAGCCTTGGTAATACTTGTGTACAAGTTAATCTAATCAAGGAAAGTTAATGTAAGCAAAATGCAACAATTTACGAGCAATATTAAATCCTGTTTACCCAAACACTTTACTACAGCAGAGACCATCTGACCAAACTCCACTCAAATGATCTACTAGCTCAACTGCTGGCAAGTTCATGGACGATAAAGCGCACCTAAAGCTTGGGACTGGGAGCTGCCTTCCTGTACCTCCAGGACCTTTGAAATTCCCACCACCCCAGCCATTTACTTGCCACAAGGCAGCCAGCTGCATTGTCCCCAAACTTTCTGCCAGCTGTACTTGCTTCAATTATAATATTTAATTACATTGCATGTACATGGATGGAGGGTGACTGTGGGAAGAAAGAGTCATTTGTGTTGTGAAAACAAACTGGGATGTCTTGGAAGAGTCCATAGGAGGGGTTTGTAGGAGACAAAAACATAAAGTAAAGATATATTCAGAAGAACTCTGTGGTCATTGTTTTGAAAGTAATTTTACTTTGTCTTTTAGTAATGGATCTCTTCATAACTACAATTCGATTTATGTAGGTTGAAAGCACAGCTCTAATTAGCTGTCCTTTGTTTGACGAGAAATACATGATTCTGTAATGAAAGAAAAAAATATGCATAACAATAAGCTTTCAGTAAACATTTTAAAGTACACTAGGAGAACCATCATATTTGGTCGATTTTAGTATTCAGCCACATTATCACTCTTAATGAGCGTGCAGGCATGCACACACACACACACAGACTTAAGAACAATTTAAAATAAGTTAGAGACACAACACTTTATCCCCCAAATACTTCAGACAACATCTCTGAAGAGTAAATATATTTTCCTATATTATTGTAATACCATTATCATAGTAAGAAAATCTATAGTAATATCCATGTTGCAATATTTCCAGTAGCCTCCTCAGTTTTTAATATGTCTTTAATATTTGTTGAGAATTTCATATATGTATACAATTCATTTTGAATATATATACCCCTTATTCCCCAACTCCAGCTCCTCCCAGATGGCACCCCATCTTTCTCTCTTACCTTTTCAAATCCACTGTATTCCAGGTAGCACTTCTAGTGTGTGAGGGGGATAAGACCATTCAGTGGCACACAGACAACTTGGCAGGGACACATCCCTGAGAAAAACTGCCTTCCTGTCCCCTTGCAGCCAATGGCTCTTCTGCTAGGGCAGGGCTTTAAGAACTGGCTTCTCCATCAATACTCAAATTTTGACTGGCTTGATCTTGACTTTTTACTTGAGACTTCTCTAGGAGCCGAGGTTTATTCTAAACAGCAACGTTTGCTGATTTTCTTCCTCCACTAACCTTTCCAAGAGAAGAAAATGTGACTGTCTGGTGTGCTATGAGAGTCCCACCAAAGGGGGCGTCGCTCCCTCTGGAGAGCAGCCTGCCAGGCAGCTGGATTTGATTTCTGTCTCTCTTCATCGAACTTGCTGCTCGGCTTTTCTAAGAGGCAATGGCAAGGAAGGTTGAGGGAGGTTTATGGCCTTTCCTTCTCTGGAGCATGCTGCTTCCCAAGGCTGCTCTTCCCTTGAGAGCTCTGTTCAGGGTCTGACTTTTCCAGCCAGAGCAAGAAGCTCTAATTATCTCACCTTTAATCAAGTTTGAGACCTCAAAGACAAGAATTGTCTTTTCAGATCCACGCAGACACCAAACAGACCCAGAAAGGCATTTGCTGTTTACCTGCTTGTAGTAACAGCACTCTAAACCCATCTCTTGACTTTATATCCTGTGTGGTAGTCAAACACTATTGACAACACACACAAAATAACTAAAAATGACTGTGACAACAAACACCTTGGAGAATAGCGACAATTTATCTTTGTTCTGAGTCAGGGTTTCTCAGTCAGGTGTGTGTTCCTGGCTGTCCTAGAACTTGCTTGATATACCAGGCTGGCCTTGAACTCACAGAGATCCCCTGCCTCTGCCTTCCGAGTGCTGGGATTAAAGGTGTGCACCACCACCATCCAGCCTGTTCATTTTTTTTTGTTTTAATAGCAACAATTTTGTGTTGAAACTTTCCACAGCTGTTGTGACAGGTATTATTTAATTCATTGTCCAGTTATATAAGAAGGAAGCAGGCCATTTCCACTGTGAAAGCTGGATGCAATCATGGAACCTGCCTTTGGCAGTGAACTGTAGTGGGTGTATATCCTAGGGAGATGGTAGTGAGTGCAGCAGTTGCCACAGAAGCATAAGAGATCTGATCCCCAGCATCCCTAAGCAAAGCAGAACAAAACCAGAATGGTGTGGCAGCTGGCCTGTAATCCCTGTAGGCAGAGATTCCCAGTTTGTTAGAGGTGAAGTCTTTGGTTCTGCATTTTAGACAAGTAATTCAAGTGACCCATAAGCACACTGAAGTCTGGAATTGCCTATTTCAAGTATTTGGCAGCTGCGTAAAAGCAGTAGTCTTTGTCCTTACAATAAGAGCCTTGAAGTAGAAGGTAAGACCCATGGAACATGTATAAGCATTCAAATGTCTTATATGGGATGTAAGTGTAGTGCTTTTAAATGAGCAATGTAGAAAGTGGGCCTATATTCACTGCACTCCCAGAACGTAGAGGGAGAAATAGAACAGTGAACCAGGGAAGCTAAGGAGGCCTCAGGCCATCACTTGAAGAGTTTGGTGGTTTGATGAAAACAGCTACCAAAGGTTCGTAGAAAGTATGGCTTTGTTGGGATAGGTATGGCCTTGTTGGAGGAAGAGTGTCACTGGGTGTAAGCTTTGACATTTAAGATGCTCAAGCCATGTCTATTGTCTCTCTCTTCCTGCTGCCTACTGATTCATATATAGGACCCTGAGCTCCTTTACCAGCAAGATATCTGCCTGTAGTCTGCCATGCTTCTCGCCGTGATGATAAAGCACTGAATCTCTGTAAGCCAGCCCCAATTAAATGCTTTTCTTTATAAGAGTTGCTGTGGTCATAATGTCTCTTCACAGCAAAAAAAAAAAAACATAAATAGTAAGCAAGCATGCCACCGTCTTCTCAATATCTTCTCCCTTGTCCTCTCTCTCTGTCTGTCTGTCTTTCTCTCTCTCTCTCTCCCTCCCTCCGTCCCTTCCCCACTCTCTCTTTGTGTCCATGTCCACATGAGCCTGAGGATGCAAGAAACCAACCATAGATGCCATTCCTTATGAGTTATGACCCTTGTTTTCCATTATTGGTCTAAAGTTCACTGAATAAGCTTGGCTAGTTGGTCAGTTTATCACAGGGACCCATCCATCTCCACCTCACCAGCGTTGGGACTGCAAGTGAGCCGCCACCACGTCTGACCCCTTGTCTGTGGGTCCACCCTGAGGATGGAACACAGGTCTCCATATTTCCATTATTTCCATTACAAATAAACCTCTCTTATATCCAGTTTTTCAACACATTAAATGAAAACGAGTAAATAGCTAGAAATATTATCTTACTAAGACACCGAGCACAGGAGACTGGAGTGGCTGAAAACAGATTGAAATACAAAGAACAGATGGGGACTAGTTAGCCTAAAAATACTCTGGCCCTGTCCAACTTGGGGAAGAGCCAGGTCTTGTAGACATGAGATTAAGGTATGCGTACAGATAAAACAAGAGGGGGTATGAGCATTTGATCCTACAGACTTCCTACCTCTCAGGCAGTGGGCACCTGTCCTGGCTGTCTGCCTTTCAATGATAGTTCTAGGCTCTAGAGCTTCTGAAAAGGAGGCTTGACCTTGGTGACACCAAGCAGAGTGAAGTGAAGTACCAAGACTGAGTCAATTTTCCCGAACATTAGGATAATATGGACTGCCTCTACCCCTTAGTCCAACACCAGACTTCTGATTGACAAATCTCCCCAGGCCTCTCCTTTACCATGATGTCGGAATGGCACAGATTTCCCAATTGCAACCAGTAATTGTGGTTAAACACTTTGGAACAGTCTTCAAAAGACGAGTGCGAACCCAGCCAAACCATTGGTCATGGAGGAAGATAATGGGAAGAAAGAAAAATTTCAGACATGGAAGGACTCAAAACACTTGCCTTCTTGGGAAGCCACTGGGAGGATTATTTTCACCACAGTAAAGAGCTGAGCTAATGATCAGAAGTCATTGGTTTGGGGAAGCAACAGGAAATTCAGAAAGCCCAGTACTTTTCTAGACCTAGAGAGCCAGTAGGGGACAGAACAAATGTCCCACTGGGGAGGGCCTGAGAGCAGATGGAGTGGGTATACCCCCTGAGGTTTCCAACAGCTCATGCACTTTGTGGCCTGTGAAGATGTTGATACCCATGCTCCATCCTCCCTGCTTCTTACTCTTGGTTCCAAGTAAAACAAATGTTTTGCTTTGTCTTTGCTTGTATCTTTCTACTGGCTTATCATTTCCATTTTTGATAGAAGTATATTCCTTTGGGGATTATATAGCCAAATATTACCAGTGTCAGAAGTGATTATCACAGTTTCTGGGCTCCCACTTGAGTTGTTTCTTACAGTTGATGAAAAAGCAAAACTAACATTTATATACAGACATCTAGGTGATTTTATGTTACCTCTTATTTGTAGAAATTTTAGAAATTTGCTGCTTTATTCTCTCGATTATTCACTAAGTACGTTGAAAGGGCTGATTTCCCACTGCTGTTGGGGGGAAATCAACCTCCAATAACTACCATTTATAGGGAAGAATTTGCACTAGGCAACGTCTTAAAATAATTTTGAAATGTATTTATTTACATCTCAAACATGACTTCTTTCTAAAATGTTCAAAGTCTCATTTTCACAGCTGCAATTAAGTGACTTTTTAGGATAATGTTTCATTTGGCTGTATTATGTTAATAATCAGCTAGATGCTGCACATCTCCTTCATCTTTATGTGCTCGTGAATTATTCAGGAGTGTTCTCTTGCCAATGAGGTGTGGAAGAATTCAGTTCCTTTTCCTCCAAAAGGGTCAGACTTGCTCTGTTTTGGTTTAGAAGAGAGGAGGGAGGGAGGAGAGAATGGAGAAAGAAAAGGAAACTAGTGGTTTAACCCCCTTCTCTTCTTTAAATCTTTTAAATTTTATTGAACTGTTGGAAATCACCCAAGTAACCAATAATTGGAAAACATTTGAGTAAGTTATAATACATTTAGCTGACAAAATGATGTAGCTATCAAAAAATAGTGGTTGGAAAACAACTATAGCTAAAAGTGGGAGTGTATTATATTTATATAACAAGTGAAAATCGATGTGTTCATTATAGTTAAACTGAAAAATAGTCATAGGAAGTAATCTAGAAGAAAATACAGTAAAATTGTAATAATTATGTTACTATGATGAGACTGTTGGTGATAGCCATTTTTCAGAGACTGGAGTGTCATGGTTTGAAGATGTGGGGACTCCACTCTGACAGGCTCATGTGTGGCTCGGTCTCTACCTTGTGGTGCTATTTAGGGAGTTCTGGAAACTTTGAGAGGTGGAGCCTACCTGGAGGAAATAACCATTAGAAGTGTGGCTTTGAGAGTCCCTTCTTCCAGTCTGCCATGAGGCGAATGGCTTCCCCTTCACAGGCTTTTGTGGTGTTCTTTCTCACTGAAGAGTCAACACTAAAGAAACCAATATCTCTGAGACCTTTCCTCCTTTTAAGCTGATTTTGTCATGTTTCTGTCTCAGAGATGTAAAAGTAGTTAACGCTAGTGTTACTAAATTTTTTGAGAAACATCTGTGTGTGAGGCTATAAGTTGAAAACAGACTCAGTGATGAATAACGTGTTAAGTTTTCCTTTATGGTAACTGCTGCACAAGTTCCCTTTAAACTGAAGCATTCTGTATGGGAGGAAGGAGGAGGGTTCATAAAACTTGAAAAAATACAACTTACAAAGTTAAGGAAGCTTCTGAAAGTTACACAATTTATCAGAGTCCTCTCCAAGGTTATGTGTGAGACAACAATCATTGAGGAAAAGTACTGCCTGGCCCTCAATGTGACTACAAGTTGTACAAGGGACATAGTTTGGTGAGTTGTCACACCCATTGGGTAAGCTTTCCAGTGATGTAAATGTCTGTCTTTGAGTCACTTTTTTTTATTTTGGTTTGCATTTTGTGCCTTATCTGGGGCAAATAGACATTTATTCATGTCTCTGTAGGAAAAGTTGCTCAACAATATCAAAATAAACTGGTATGCAATTCAAACAAATTAATGAAATTTCATTGAGATTGTAAGAGAAAATATCAGTAATGTAAATACTTGATAGGCAATTTATTTATTCTTCTTAAAATCAACTCAACCATCACGAGGAAGACAACTCTTTCTTTTCCGTGAAATTCTTTTTTTTTATTGCGAAACTGAATCAAAGAGGATATGTAATTTCCCTCACTTACTTTATATATAGTTTCTGGAATTACACCTTTATAAAAGTAGGATTTTAATTCAACCAGATAAAGTTACAGCCAGAATAGAAAGGGAAACTATAGATAGACCCTATGTATGAACCCTTGCTTCATCCTTTGCATATTAAGGCATTAATGGTGTCATTAGCTAACACATTGAGTTAACATTGATTATTAATCCATTACATATTAAATAATACATAATTCTGATAGAACAAAAGTCTGTCTCTGAATTGACTAAAAGTTTGTACTCAGTCAATTATGTAGAGTTTATTAGGCACTCACTGTCAGAACACAGCCCATGAATGAAGCTGTGGAGGAGATTTCTGAGTCCTTGTGAGAAAACTCCAAGCAAACAAGACAAACATCTTGTCACCTCAGTTCCTCCAGAACATTTGAGGCAGAGAACACTCATAGAGCAGTGAGGAGAACGGAACATGAGTAGAGACGGACATCATGTGTGGTGTTGTGAAGACAGAAGACCGTTAGCGTCGGTGTGAAGGAATTGTCTCATCACCTGTAATTTTCTGTGCATCACTCTTGCTGTCTGATGCAGAAAAACTATAGAGAAAACGGGAGAGTCAGGAGCTCCCAGGAGGAGGGAATGCAGTGAGAATGATGGGTGATACTGCCAAGGAGGCATGGAAGACCACGAGGAGCTATGAGAGATGGGGATTTTGCTCTGTGGATTACAAACTAGGAGGTTAGCCTGATATAGACTCTTGGGTGCTGGTCATGAAACTCTGATTTAGAGATGAAGGTCTTTATTGCTCATGACATAGCAGTCAACTTTGGCTTCATACTTACATCAAAAGCACAAGAGACTCACAGGGAGCTGTCTCCTATAATTATGTCATGTGACGTGGTTGAAGCATTATGGAAGTATTTTATAAGTATGACTCACAACAGAGATGGGTTGTAAGAAAGAGAACCAAGGGCAACACTATGCTTTTTGCCAAGCACCCTGCTAAGTGCTGGGGATACTTAGCAAATGAGACTTCCCAGATGCTTGTTGCCATGGACTGGCCTCCTTGTGGTGGAGACTGAACTCAAGCAGCTGAACTTGCCAAATAAGCAAAAACTCATGAAGAATAATAAAAAAAAGTATGCAGGAAATTAACAAGAATGTAAACAAACCTACTTTACATGTAGATTCTAGGAATTTTAGGTATGTAAAAATATGATTCTACAAAACCTGGTAAAATTATAGCTAATACAAAAAGGGAAAAGGCACAATAGACCTTGTCTTCTTTCTTGAGACCTAGAGTTTCCTTAGTTTTGTGCCTTCCTCAAATAGACACACTCAGCAATTTTTACATTATTAAGGACTCTTACATGCTAACTTTGGAAAACAAATTTAATTTTAAAAGGCTCTATGTTTTAAGCAAAATCATTTTACTTTTTTGTTCACAGACATAGTTTTGGAGGCTAAAGTAATGAGTTATTTTTCTCAGTGGAAAAACCATTATTAGCTTTCTTTCTTTCTTTCTTTCTTTCTTTCTTTCTTTCTTTCTTTCTTTCTTCTTTCTTCCTTCCTTTCTTTTCTTTTTCTATTGTTTTTAAGACAGGGTTTCTCTGTGTAGCTTTGGCTGTCCTGGAACTCACTTTAAAGACCAGGTTGACCTTGAACTCACAGAGATGCACTTGCCTCTGCCTCCTGAGTGCTGGGATTACAGGCGTGCGCTGCCACCTCCCGGCTCCATTATTAATTTTTTAATTGGTCTATCAACTGCCATTTCAGTTTTATTTCTACCAACTGAAATAAAAGCTCAATCCAAAACAAGATTTGTCTTGAAAAATCATTTTTAGCTCTTAAAACAATGACAGACTTAATGGTCATTGAGAGTATTCCGATAGGGTCTTGGCATTTGGACACTTGATCCCCAGTTGGTGGTACTGTCTGAGGAGGTTTAGAAAGTGTGGTTTTGCTAGAGGAAGTATGCCACTCTGGATGGGCTTTGAAGTTTCAAGGCCTCACACCGTCAAGGCTTCTTCTTTGCTTCCTATTTGTAGCTTGAGAAGTAAGCCATCAGCCCTGAGCCTCTGTTCCAGCTTCCATGTCTGCAGCCTGTTGCTATGTTGTCCCTTTCACTATGGTCCCTAATCTGTTAGAACTGAAGCTCAAATAAACCTTTCTGTGGCACATTGCCTTGGTTATGGTGATCTATCAGAGCAACAGAAAATTAACAAATGCCGGTGTGCTCGAGCTGTATTGTAAGATCTTGAAAGAAGGACTGTCTGTATATTCCACATATTATTTTGTATCCTGATTACCATAGATAGACTCTTTCATGTCCATTTCATTTGATCAGTCTTCAATGTCTTCCTAACTTCTATCCCTTTTGGTACCACAGAACTGCTCTAAGAGGTATTTTTCAAAGGTTTGCAATGATAAAAAATACCAAAGTAATGCTTATTATTAACCATACGTTGAATTATCTCAGTGTGAATTTAAAGGAAATAATCAAAGCTATTCACTTCTTTCTCTCCTTGCTGTCATTTCCATAAGAGAAGAATAGTTTTCAGTGGATGAGTGTACGCATTTCATCTTTGCTTCATTATCATTAGCTGTTATTTTTCTTGTGTTTATGTGCTTGCATATGTGTTTTGAGTGAGTATGCTTGCAAGTGCACGTGTGTATGGAGGACAAGAAGGCTTTCTCAATTGCTCTCCAGAGACAGGCTGGTTAGCAAAGCTCTGGCATCCTCCTGTTCCATTTCTTCGGTGCTAGAATTACAGGTGTGTGACACCGTGCTTGGATTTGTATGTGGGTCCTGGTTCTATAGCCAAACTTTGGCCCTCATGCTATTTAGCAAATTCTTTGCTAAAAGTGCTTTCGCCTTAGCTCCCTAGCTGTTCTGCATTAAAAACTAAATTAGTAGGCGGGAATAGTGGCACAAGTATGTGTCATTAGTACTTACGGGATCCTCTTGAAGTTGTATATGTTTTTACAATCATTCATTATTTTATGTTCTCTGGAGTGAGCTTTCTGTTTCTGTTCCTTACTCATTAGACATGTCTACTGAATGACATAGCTTCTAAGTCGTGATGCACAAAACTTCCTTCAAAGCATAGGATTGTCCCAGATGGGAGTGCCAAGGGAGGAGCAGAGACAAGAAGGTACTTGAGATGAGATGAGAGGAGCTTTCTGGAATGCACTCCAAGCAGAAGGGATTCCCTGGCTAATGTAGGGAGGAGCCTCCAGGAGTTACCTTTTGTACCATTGCTTTCATCCCATTACCTGACACATGCCCAGCTACCTGTGCTTTCTACTGTGCTCATGGAAAAGTGGATAAATTTATCGAGTTACAATGTGTTATAAATATGATAAAACGGTAAGGTGTAAGACAAGAACATGGCAGAGAGGGAATGTGTTTGGAAACTTTCCTTAATTAAAGAAAAGGAGCCTGAAGAGAAAAGATACCTATAGGCACCAGGAGTGTCACAGCTGTGGTAAAAGCATAGGGTTAAATGTTGTCATTATAACCTACTGGAGCATTACAGTCTTGTTTGGCCAAATTGTAAACTAGACTGTGAGTCAGGAAGTAGTTTTCTTCTTGGTATCTATCAGGAAGACTGTGTCAGGTCAGAGAGATAAGGAATAATGTGCTCCTTTAGTCCCTGGCAGTACTGCCCACTTCATGCAGTAGAGGAAAATATCTGTGCTTACTTGAAGATCAAATAATAAGATAATCATCATGCATCATTTCTGCATCTTCTCCATGGGACTGAAATAGTTATAATAATCAGAGATCAGGAGAAACCATTCCTTCCTGATCCTGTGACTCACGCTGTGTGAGCCGCTAACACAGCATAATATACAATGCAGCTGTAATGCAGTCTGCACTGAAGCAATCAGAAGTCCCATCAAGGCTGCATAAAGAGTTCCTGTCTATAGACAGAGACTCCTATGATACTTAGGAAGCATGAAAATCTGACTTCATTTGGCTTTCTAGCACTGATCACTTTTTCCATCATGCTGGCTTATTCACGCATATTTATTTTCATTTAAATGGATACTTGTGGCCCAGTATCTATCCTTTAGTGGCCAAAAGGGGTTAATGCTATTTATCTGCTAGTTGCAATTTAATCCTCAAAAGTCCACAATGTAATGAAGCCCTGTGTGTGGCAGGAGAGATGATTGTCTGAACATTACCAGTTCACTGCATTACCTTTTACAACCTTCTTTATTGCTCTGTAACATCTTAGGGGGCATGTGAGCACATTCCATGACCAGAAAAAGCATACGATTTTACTAGTAACTTATTGCAGACAGTCTCAGTTTATAGAATATTCCTTTTTTTTTCGCTATTCTCCCTGGGCTTGTTATCTTATCCGAACTGAACTTAGACTCTTTACAAGACCTCCTTTCCTTTTGTTTTATTTTTTCTCTTCCTGTGTAGTTAAAAATGGGAAATGTACTCTGCTTGGGGTTGCCTTAGAGGGTGATGAGGACTCAGAGATGAAGATACTTCATCAATTTCCACAGAGTCCAGATTAATCTTTGCAGAGCTTTTGGGATGGAAGTACAGTTTTATAAAACCAATATCTTTGTTGCCAAAAATAATCATTCTCATATCCATGCTATGATATAATTATACAAAAGGCCTCTTCTAATAAGAAGATTCCTGAGAAGGAATGAACAGGTACAAGTGACAGAGTCTGGACCATTTGCAGCTAATCTTACAGGTTCCTGAAGTCAACATAGTTCATGGCCGACATCTCCCAGCCACTGTATCAGAAAGATGTATTTGCTAAAAAGTGCTTTCTAGGCTTAAACAAGTCAAAGATCATCACAGATCCAACCTAAACAGAGAACTCTAGTGAGTTAGAAACAGCCAAGTTACCCCATCAAGCGACCAAACAACAGACAGACCAACCGATGGACCAACCAACCAACCGAAGGACCAACTGATAGAAGTGAATGTCTTTCTTTTTCCAGGAGCTTTGTAATATGTGTGAAAGAAATTATGTATCCCCCTGTAATACCTGCTTTTATCTGATAGAGTGGGGGAAAGGCTTACTGATCCTTCAAAGTTACTGAGTGTGGGCCTTGGAGGATACAATCTGAGTCTTACTGGCAACAGCATTGTTACTATGAAGGAAAGATACCCATAAATTAAGCTTTCACCGTCACTGCCCAGGCCTGCAGACGCCCACTCTGGGTGCATGTAGTGAATTCTGTGTGATCCATTCTCATGGGAAAGATAAATCATAGACTAAGCTCGATTTCAGAACTGCTTCTTCCAAATTGATCCATCACGAGAGACTGTATTGGTGGCACTCCTGAGGCTGTTAACATCTTGCTACATTAAAACCAACTTCTAATCAATAAAAGTTGTTTGTCTAAATGGCCTAAATATGTATACTTGAATACCATCTATTTTCTCCATTTTCCCTTAAAAAAATGGCATTTTAAAGTTGCATCCTGATAAGGACTTGTACCCATTTCTCTTGTAATTATCTTAATTACACTTGCTATAATCATTGCTTTTCAGAGTCAGCCAACTTAGCTTTAGATGAAGCTCTTACTCTAGGAACCAAAGAACTTTTCCTTTGTAAGTGATATAAAAAGATGCACCATATTATGTACTATGAAAATTAGTTGTTTTTTCCCCCTCCAGAGTTCCAAAGACTCTCTTTCATCTCCTGCTCATTCTCATTTCATTCTCAGTAGCTCATTACTGCTTCATATCTGAACCCGTCCCTTCTGCAGGTTCATCTGGCCCTGTTTTACCATCTTCACATAAACCCAAAGCTTTGAAAAGCACTTTGTGATTTTCATATATATATGTGTGTGTGTGTGTGTGTGTATGTATACATAATTTTTTTTGACATATGGAAAACTTTTTAAAAACTATTTTTAACATGATTTTGTACAACAATGTAATAAAATACCTGACCACCCTTTAAGTACAAAAGCAGTTCATATTTCAGTCGTTAATGTTATTTTGGCTTCTCAATTTGTCCCTAGTGTAGCTTCTTTTGTTTCTTACTGGTAAGTCTGAGAGGAAGCCAGTCACCGTCGGGAACAGGGTATGAGTTCTGGGGGAGCAGCATTTCCAGTAGTGGGAGCTACTGAAATGCGCGCTTCGCTCTGGACCTGCTCAATGTTTTGAATTAGCAGCCCCCCTTCCACCTTCTCCTTTTGTTTCTGCTTCTCCTTCTGTTTCCCACCCTTGGAGAATCTCTCTCCTTTGAACTCTTCCTTCCATGCAGCGTTTCTGTTTTCTGAGTGCAGCTCTGTGAATGGCTCTAGCTGTTCTTGTACCTTGAAGGTGAAGGTCAGGCCAGCCTTAACTGTGTGGAAGCGTCCTCGAGCTGAGCCTCCTTTGTCCCTAGGCCCCAGGCCCACCTGGCCTAGTAAACACTGCTAAAGCAGAGTCAAGTGAGTGCTGTGCAGACTGCGGAGGCTTTCTTCTTCAAAAGGCTGTTGCTGGGTTCATGTCTTTGTGGGCAGGGGCCAGAGCTTTTCATGTAGAACTTGTTCTGGGGCACAGCTGGAGCGACCTGCCTGCGAAGAGCAGGCTGCATTTATTTAATGCGGATTCCCTTTTGGGGCATTTGTTTACGTAGATGAGAAGAGTCCCCCTGTCTCCACTAGCTCGGCTCTCATGTCAGGGAGAAGAGCAGTTTCAAAGCGGTTCCTCTGTGGCTTGAGTGCCGCTTTGAAGATCTGACAGTGCCAGGTGGAAGAGACAAAGGACCCAGCGAGCTTCCATCCTCAACCTGCCACTCCTCGGTGAGAATAAAAGTGGTCCGTGAAGTCAAAGATGTGCTTCTGGAAGAGATGGAAAATGTTTAATGGGTCACAACATTTTAGCCTTTACTCACCCTGGAAACTGAGTAAACATCCCCTCTGTCAGTTGCTTTTTTTCCGTCTCAGGCTCTTCCTGCCACCTCAACACCTGGGACTCCTCATAGTTTGTAGAAGACATGGTTGGCTAATAAATTCTGGCTTCTTTACCTGCGTATTTCTCTCCTAGATAGCTTCAATCCTTTGATGCACCATGTCTGTCATCTACCCTGGCAAAAACTGTGCTTTTTCTCCATAACACCAGATGTTCATTAAATGCATTAAGGGGTGGGGCCAAAATGTTACACACTTCTTTGGAGCAGATTTCTTAAATCACGTGAGTTGGCGTTCTCAGATATAAGCGTGTTTCTTATAGACCTAGTCAACATTTCTGTACTAAGTTGGTACCCTTTGCGCTGATTTTCTAAGGGACTTAAATAGATAACATGACTAGTAATTTCCTCCTGCTAGCTGGGGTACACCTGAAATGGCTGAATTAATCACGTCAATACAGTGTAGTGGCTCCCTATAGTATGAGCTCCTGGGTACCTCAGATAATTCAAATGAGGAATTCTAGGTTTCTTGTTCTATGTATAAGAGTTTTTCTAACCTTTCTTCTCCCACCTCTTCTAAATCACACCCCTGGAATTTTAGAAGCTCCTGGGTGCGCTCGCCCTTCATGAGAGTTTCAGAGCTCAGGTTAGACACTCAATTTGACAATGTTGGGGACAATTTTAGCAGAAAGTTGAATTTGAGTACTTGCTTGGATTTACAGACCAAGGGTACTTTTAATATGCCACAAACTTAGCTAAAACATTGCTTACATGTGATTCTGTAGGATTAGATGCTCTTACATTTGGGTGATGTTTTGAGGGTTAACATTCATTTCAAAGATTTCAGTTCACGTTTAGGCAGTCATGTTGGTGAGACTTTATGGGTGTTGCTTCTAACATTTCTGGGGTATACAATCTCACAGTAAATTCCCTATCCCCCTTACAACCTTTCTGCTTGTTTTTCTGCAGTGATCTCGGAGGAACTGTGTTGTGAATAATTCTTTTGGGACTGACCTCCACAACTCTACATTTTGTTTGGTTGAAGGTTTCTATAGTGGTCTTTGGGTATTGCAAAGAGAAGTCACACCTTAATGAGGCATGAAGACTACACTTATCCACGAATATAAGGACCAATATTTAGAATGTGGTCAGGAATTGTGCTGGTTTAGTAAACTGGTGGTTCTAGGTTCTTCTCTAAGATCTATGAGCTCACTATTCCTGGGCAGTTGGCTAGGTTTCAACAACAGACTTGATTTCCCTCCTACTGCATAGGTCTTAACTCCAATTAGGGAGCTGTTAGTTACTGCTAAGGTATGCATACAACTGCTGCACCCTTAGGGTTATTGCGCCATGCTGGCCATTGTTGTGGTTCGCAGGCATCATAGCTAGGTAACTATTGGTTCTGTCCCTCATTTGGAACCTTGCTTGACATCTTCTGAAAACTGGTCCTCAGAGAGGAGGAATTCATGTCAGTTTTAGCTCAGAGGCTTCTGGGCCCTGTGTCTGAAGTACATGTTGTCTTCAGCAATAGAAAATTATCTTCCACCTTGGGGAGAGCAGCAGAGGGCAATAGCAATAGCCTATAATATTTTGGGAGTCTCTTGGATGATCCTGACTAACAACTGGGCTTCTTACAACTGGTGTTGAGGTTCTCGTTAAGTGATCTTTGGCTTTTAAAGAGAGCACTGTCTGTCCAAATGAGGAGATTTCAATTTATATGTGTGTATTTATACACTGACTTACACACACAGTAGTTATTTTTAGGTAGATTGTCAATAGCATGATCTCATATGACTTTTTCAAACATCCTTGCTGTTATTTTATCCTCCCTTCTTCTCTCCTTATCTATTTTCCTCCTCACTAATTAGACTTCCCTCATCTTGCGTGGTATAAGGCATGATGGTACATGCCTGTAATCCCAGTACTCCAGAAGCTGACGTAGTTTTAAGCCAGCCTAGGCTTCATGGCAGGACTGTCTCCAGAACAAAATAGAAAAATTGCATTTGCTTCTCAAATTATAAGAATAACATGAATTTGCATTTAAAATGTAAATGATATAATTTCTCACATCTGCCTGCAAAATTTAGCATTTCTCATCTCAGTGTCTTTGCAGCCTGACTTGGCCCACTCTATTTCTGTTTTTGTTTTGTATGCCCATTGCATTAGGGTTAGAAACACAAATGTTTGTTTCTATTGAAATAGAATCATGCTGTATGTTATTGTCTTTTCACTTAAGACCATTGGCATTATAACTTAATAATTATGAAACTAGTAGCTTCCTTTTCAATTTCTTTTTTAGTTCATTAACTCTTTATATATATATTAAAATTTGAAATTAAGATGCAATTACATCGATTTCCCCATTTCTTTCTTCTCTCTAATTGCTCCCACAAACCTTACTCTCCTTCAAGTTCATGGCTTGTTTTAAAAAATTGTTTATTTATATGTGTACATTTACTTATCTTTCTAGATATATAAATCCAGTCTGGCTCCTCAGTCCATACAATGTTACTTGAATGTATATCATCTTCGGACTGAAAATTGCTATTGAACAAACAATTGGAGGTTCAGGGGTAGACTGTTTTCTCTGCTCTCAGCATTGTTTAGTTGCTTGGCATTCTTTATCTAGGGTTAGGTGGTCATAAACCCAGATATTTAAATGATGTAACCAAGTTCATAACACTTTCTGTAGGCAAATGGCTTTTTTTATTTTATTGTGATGCCAACAAGTACTATTAATTTTTCATGTATAATGATTTATAGACTATAAATTACTTTTAATATATTATTTATCTTTCTGTGAGTTGACCCTTATTAACTATTTTAGTTAAACAGAAAGCTTATTAAAATCAATGGCTTTCTTTATATGATGAATCTAACAAAGGTCACAATTCTGACTTAGCTTGTCTGATTTTTGCCAATAGGGAACAACTTAACAATCTAATTATATTTGGAAATGATTTCAGGAAAGTAGGTAAATCCCTACTGAATAGCATTTAGAATTCCCTTTGTCATACCCACACTGTCAATGTCATTGCCCTCAGCTTTCATGGCCTCTACCATACTTATTTATTTGTTTATTCCTGATCCATAGAGTAGAATTTTTCACCTTCAATTTTAAAACAGTTTTTCATCCATTAAACTCAAGCATTGTTCCATTTAAAATGTATTTCCACATTACATTATTTGCTTCTAAACTCATTTTATCTACATTTTCTCTGGACTAAGCTCAATTTTCTAAACATTAGTTTCAAAGCTAAACGATTTATCTGACTCCAAGTATATTATTTCTTATTATATCTTACACTTCACAGCTTAACTTAGCCCTGTAAACTTAATTTTTTGTGCTTCCTCCAGATAAATAGCACAATAATAAAGTTTTCAAGATGAAAATGGAACTTAGTCATAAACAAATATTGGTCTGAGAAATGGCATGGCATTGCCTGATGCAGCCCCAAAGATATTCCCTTTTCTTGTTCTGTTAATGCAATGCAAAAAAGTTAATTATTCTGCTTGGTTTGAGTAGTCAAACAAGGAGGTCTGGTCAGCAGTGGAAACAGAAACCTTTAGGCAAAGATGCTGGTGATCAGGAGAAAGCATGTGCTTATATCAGAGAGCGGTGGAGTGGAAATAAGAGAGGCTTTGGAGCTTGAGGGATTCCCCTCTGAGTCCTCGCTCTGTCTCTGGCCAAGTCTTTGAGCTGAGATAATCTGCAACCTCTGATGTGATCTATCTTCAGTTGTCTACTGAGAAAGTGCCAGGAGACATGTTGTTAAGATTAAGTGCTGTGAAGTGACACTTACTATTATAAGTGTTTGGATTTTAGAAAATATCAAGTTATTGATTTTAATTCAATTTTTGCCAATTTATAACTAATATTCCTAATATGTTTAAGTCCTTGATACACACACACACACACACACACACACACACACACAGAGATATCTAAATTTAATTCTTCTAGTTTGTGTGTGTGTGTGTGTGTGTATGTTTTTCAAGACGGGTTTCTCTGTAGCTTTGGAGCCTGTCCTGGAACTTGCTCTGTAGACCAGGCTGGCCTCGAACTCACAGATATCTACCTGTCTCTGCCTCCCTAGTGCTGGGATTAAAGGCGTGTGCAACCTTCACCCAGCAGCTTTTATGTACTTTTGCTGGTTATTTTCTTCTCTATCACTTTCTTGACCTTACTATACACATACTCCTGTTTTAAAGACACCTTTGTTACAACAGTTCTTTAAAAACATTAATTCTAAGTTACAAATAAGTTAATAGTTACATTTTAAATTATACCATCATAATACTCTGAAAAAATTAAATTATTTCCCACTGAGCTTATTCAAGTAAAATTCAATTTTCTTGCAATCTGATTTATACTTCATGTACAAAAGTTGCAACACATTTATATTTAGATTTATGGTATTTGGTTAGAAAAATAACACACATTTAGAAGACTTTTTGAGTCTTTTACTTCTTCCAACTCCTCTTTGTCCTTTTTTTGCTTTCGTCCTCCCCTCCCTCCTCTTCCTTGTCCTCCACTTTCCCCTTCCTCCTCTACCCCCTCTTGGTTGTCCCCTCCTCCCCCTTGCCTTTCTTGTCCCTCTCTTCCCCACAATCCTACTCTCCTTCCTATTTCCTTTCCATTTCTGAGGAGCAGGAAACACATCTTGTACTTTTTTTTATGTCTGTGGATCTTCACTAAGAACCTACTATTTTGTAAGCATTTCTTTTAATTTTAAACTGGATTGAGTAGTTAGTGTTATTTGTGTATGAGGATGAGAATAGATTTCTTTGAGATTGAATAATTTTTGGCTATCTACTCTAACAATAGCACTTTAGAGAACAGCAGACTGTGGTTTTATTGTTAAAGCATTTATTATCAGTTATTTCTCTATTGTGCACAAATGCTATTTAAGGAATCAGAAATAACATAATAATAATAATAATAAATCAGGAATAATAATAATAAACATCCACATCCTGGTCTCAGTGAGTTGAGATTGTAGTTAGTGAGAAGATATGTCAATGTATGAGTGCAAACATAAATTTTTTCAGGCACTTTATGTATGATATACATATATAGGGTAAGGTGGCCAGCCTTAATGAGAAAGAAACTGGAATGAGGTAATCTGGGAAAAAGTTTCCAAGCCCAAGGAAAATACTGTATAGTGCTTGCTGAGAACAAGACTGTTGGACATAAAAGTGAGGTAAATGTGCAGATGACTCTCAGTAAAGACAGTGTTAGAACTGTTTTTCTGGAGTCATGTTTATGCAGATGAACAATAAGGGGCCAGATGAGTACTTTAGGACCCTGCCTGTCTTTTTTGAGCCAGGTTCCCATGCCCATATTCAAGGTTAATGCATTCTTATTCAACATTCCAACTGAAATATCAATTGGCATTCTATAGAGAGATTCTAAATGGCACTGGGAGAAAGAGGTTGCTTTTTCTTAAACGAGAAGGTGGGTGCGTTTGTAAACAACATCGTTTTTATGTAGTATTTACTTTACATGAAAAGACTGACTCTCAGGACTGGCTCTTCGGATCTGACACTTGTGAACCTGTCCAGGAGAACAGTGCCCACGGCTGCTAACTCTAACTCTTCATTTCCGTCTCCAAACTGGAATGTTAGCTCATCCCAGTTTCATGCCAGCATCTCTGAGAATGAGCCAGAAATATTGAAAACACAGATTTATGTTTTTATTCTTGATCGTTCCTAATAAAAGACATGTGTTTAACTAGGTTAGTGCTTTTCCTGGGTCTCTAATTATAGTACATGTTCATTTTCAGCATGAGCAGCTTACATTTTCATTTCCTGAATTATCTGAGCTGAAAAGATGAAGCAGAGCTATGAAGTTCCACCGGATTCTCAAATCTTTGTAAGGAAACTCTGCCCCTAGAGACGAAAGAAAGCAGAGAGTTTTAGGTCTGTGTGAACAACACCATTAGCAAACTTATAATGCGTCAGATTTTTGAGTATGAGGAATTTATTCCAAGAAATAATTTTGTCTCTAGATTCCTTGAGCAGAGGGAAAGTGTGGACATGCACCTGGAATAAAAACTAAAAGCAGTTTGAACTTATATTCTATCTTCTAACTACCTAGAAGACGCAGATTAGCTCTGGGAAAAACAACTTGCCGCTCCTTCTGCCGTAATTCACCAAGCAGTGTTACCTTCTTTTCTTACCTGGATGTTTTTGTTGTTCTGGCATTTCTCAGCCAGAAAGCAGAACGATTGGCAGTCATGGAGATGGAACTTCACGCAATGCACTACATTTAAAGAATGTTTTGAGTAAAGATTTATCGGTGAGGTTCTTAGGTTTTCCCTAAGCAATCCAGTTTTCCAAGGAAAATTTGCTTAGAATTCGTAAAAAAACAGGGAAGGAGTAGACAGCTAACATCTGTGCATTCCTAGAATCAGGGTGTGACATGAGAACATAGAGTGGACCCACAAGGAAGTGACAGAGAGAGAGGGTAGATGGTATCCTGTGTTGTTAGCTGCCTATCATAGGTTTCAGAAAGGAGACGATGTGACTTGGTATGAACAACTTATTATTAAAAATATGGTGCTTGACTGAAGAACATGAAAGCTATTGAACTCTGGTTCATAGTTTGGAAAGAGTTTTTAAAATTTTTATTTTAAGGGTGATTCAGTTTATTTCTATTATGCATTTTTATATTTAGGGATCATAGAAAATCTCCTTTCTAGTATCTTCAACTGATCCTTGTTTCCTCTCTTCTCTTCAGACCCAAAGCTTGTTTATAAAGTGACAATCTCCCAACTCTCTATTCCTGTTACCCCGTTCTTAATACTGTGAAGTACTTTATGGATATGGCAGCATGGATCATGTTTACTTCTAGTGTCCACAATAGCCATCATGTAATCAGATTTGTATGTGAAGACATTGAAGTTTGGAGCGCACACACATGACTGAAGTTCATGCATTGCTGAAGCTCTGGTTCCAACCCTCCCCTTTTTTTGCTAATAATATTTTGTATGACATCAGTAATTAATTACTTTCATAGTAAAATATCTGAACAGAATCCTGTAGCTCTTAAACACATAATTATGTTTATTATAATTAAAGTTCATGATTGACTATTTAATCACTTAATTCTCCAAGTAAATATGTCTATTTCTTTTCCTGACTAATATTATTTTTATAAATAAAACAGTAAATTTCATGTCAATCCCAATAGTCTAGATATAATTATGGTTCATGTTTGTTGTGTAGAAGACAATTTTGCATCATAGCATTTTAGAAGGGTTATGAATTCACAGGTAACATTTTTTAAAGATTTTATTTATTTTTATTTTATGTTTATAAATGTTTTGCCTGAGGGCATATCTGTGCACAATGTGTTTGCAATGTCTGCAGAAGCCAGATGAGAACATTGGATCCCCTGGGACCAGAGCTACAGATGGTTGTGAACAGCCACATAGGTGGTGGGAATTTAACCTAGATCCCCTGGAAGAACAGACGTTCCTCCTACCCAATGTACAATCTCTCCAGTCTTGGAATGTAATTCCCCATTTATCTACCTGAGAATCTAGAAATTCATTGACAGCAGGTGGGTTTGCATGTGCCTTTCAAAATTTGTGTTGAAACTTAATTGACACTGTAGTAGTTTTTGGAAAGTGGGACCCATACAGATGATTAGATGGCTGGGAACTTTGTATTAATATTGGTTTTCCGGGAGTAGACTAGTTATAAAACCAGCTGTCATTGTTTCCTGATGAACAGATGAAGCTTGGTCCCACATTCTCTGTCTTGTGTAGTTTCTTGCTGTCCACAATTGCCATGGATTGACTCAGCATGAAGGCTCTACCCAGAGATGCTTTAGTTTTTCCTTGGACTCATGTGTTGTATAGCACACAAGTTTACCAGTGGTAATGTCCATACTTTGCAGAGTTTGATCTTATCTTAAGGAAACAATTGGTGTGTTTCTCTGTCCCAGGTATTTTTATAAGACTTAAAACATTCCAGAATGTCTTCCCCTAACCATCTAAATGCTTCCATATTAAAAAATATCCACAGACTTAGCAATATTTCATACATGGTGATGCATATTGAGTATAGTTTCTATCATCCACTCTCTTTTGAACACCGTCATATACCTCTAGACTTCCAGAGTTTTGAATAATTCTAATTTATAGTCACAGTCAATTTATTTTTGATTCACTTTTATATTCATTACATCTTGGCTCATGGGAGCCCTTCAAAGGGTACCTGTGGTCAATGACAGCCCCATCAAAGGTTGTCTGTCGTCATTACCAGAAAGTTGAAAGCACTCTAGTTGCCTTTCAACTAGATGGGCAGCCATACCCTGAATTATCTTGCTCTAGGAACAGAATAAATTTCTGGAAGCTTAATTTGGTTAACAAAACTGCACTTCAAGTGAGAAGGGCCACAGTGAAAGTCCCTCGGGGGGGTCTTGATGATAGAACAGCCATTTGCTTCTCTTTCAATAAAAGCAAATCCATGTTGTCCACGCCCAACTTTCTACTTTTAAAATATCACCCCAGGATGACAATTTATGAGTGAAAAATCTTAATTGGAGCTGCATCAATTTCCTTTATTTATTGCCTTCACTAATCTACCATATTATCTTACCAAGCTGTGCGTTTAAATTTAATATGATCCAAACTTTATAGTTTCTTTTCATTTTCCTAATTCTTGGCTCAGGCATTCTGGAAATTTAGTGTTGGTCTCATTTATTGCCTATGTCAAGCACCATTGGAACACTAATTGCAGAAAAAGGAAAATAAAACCACCCTTATTCCAAGAAGAATGCTAAAAACCAAAAAAGTTCTAGGACGAAGGCAAAGACTACAGGAACAGCAAAAGACCAGTGGAAGTTAGTAGTTTAGGAGAAACGAGAAGGATAGTGATGAAGAAGAGTTGGGAGCCTGCAGGGTTTTAGAATGATGAAGCTATATTCTACATTATTACAGTGACAGCTATAATTCATTGCACAGTCATCAAAATATATAGGATATTCAATGCCAAGAGTCAATGTAAGGAGTCAATGTAAGATGTTAACAACAGGGGAAATTATGTGGAGAGGGTGTATGTATGTAAACACTTATGTATATATGCATGCGTATATGACAATGGTAGTTATCTACAGTTTCTACTCAAATTTTCTTTAAGATAAAAGAAATAAACAAAAACCAACTAAAATGTATTGATTTAAAAACAATTTTAACCAATGAATCAAACCAAAGAATGGATAAAAAATGTGTCACATATACACATTAGAGTACTGCTCAGTCGTAAAATATAATGACATCTTGAAATTTGCATGCAAATGAATGAAACTAGCAAACACCATCCTGAGTGAGATAACCCAAACCCAAAAAGATGAATATGGTATGTGCTCACTCATAAGTGGATACTAGCTATAAAAAAGGATATTGATCCTATAGGTCATGATCCTAGAGAAACTAAGTAACAAGGTGAACCCTAAGAAAAGCATATATAGATCCACCTAAAAAGTTGAAATAGACAAGATTGCCTGACAAAATGGGGAATATAGGGGTGGGGGGGGGAGAAGGGAGGTTTGAAACGGAAGAGAAGGGAAGAAGGGGAGGGGTGAGGAGAACTTGAGGGAATGGGATAGTCAGGATGGGGGAAGGACAGAGAAGAGAGCAAGGAAAGAGATATCTTCATTGAGGGAGCCATTATGGGGCTAGCAAGAAACCTGGTTCTAGAGAAATTCCCAGGAATTCACAAGGGTGACCCCAGCTAAGAACCTAAGCAGTAGAGGAGAGGGTGCCTGAACTGGCCTTGCCTGTAGGTAGGCTGATGAATATCTTAATATCACCATAGAAACTTCATCCAGCAACTGATGGAAACAGAGGCAGAGACCTGCATCCAGGAGCACTGGACTGAACTCCTAAAGTCTAGTTGAAGAGCGGGAGGAGTGAGATTATGAGCAAAAAGGTCAAGATCATGATGGGTACATCCACTGAAACAGTTTACCTGAGCTAATGGGAGCTCACCAACACAAGCCAGACTGGGAAGGAACAAGCATAGGACTAAACTAGTCCCTCTGAATGTGGTTGACAGTTGCAAGGCTGGGGCAGACTAAGGGGCCACTGGCAATGGCACCAGGATTTATCCCTACTGCATGTACTGGCTTTTTGGGAACCTATTCTCTCTGGATGCATGCCTTGCTCAGCCTAGATGTAGTAGGGAGGGCTTTGGACCTTCCCCCAAAGCAATCTGCCTTACCCTCTCTGTGGATGGGGGTGGGGTTGGAGGGTAAGTGGAAGGAATGGAAGGAAGGGAGTGGGAACTTGGATTGGTATATATAATGAAAAAAAAGATAGTTTGTTTTCTTTAAAAAATTTTAATTATATTTCAGAAATAATAGCCATGAGAAGTTTATTTAGCTAACCCCATCAGAAAAGGCCTTGAGATTCACAGACATTTCATTTAAGGTGCAGTTTCAGCATACCAACAAGGAATGTATCCAAAAGAAATTAAAATTTATCACAAAAATAAAATATTCAGGAATCAGCACATCCAAAAATACAAAAGATCTCTACAATCAAAATTATGAGACTTTAATTGAAATGATATATAACACATAAAGAAATGGAAAGACAGCCCATGTTCATGGATCTGTAGAGCTATTGTTAGACTAGTTTTGAAATGATCACATCACACAAAACAATCTACAGATTCAGTGTAATTCTCATCAATACACTAATGACTTTCTCTCCAGAAATATTCTTTGAAAATCCTAAGATTCATATGGAACCACAAAACAATCACTGAAGCCAACATGATCTTAACTATATAAAAAACAGAGCAGAAGACATCATGCTATCCAACTTCAAAACATTCTACAAAACATTGCTGATGATGGCACCTGAGCTTGGTCTCTGGCCTACACACACACACACACACACACACACACACACACACACACACACACGCCACACTCAGCAACATAAAATAAACATTAAATAATAGCAAAGTTATTAGCACCAGAGGAAAATCTAGAAATGTATACAAGGAGAAACGAGTATAGTTCATTTCATGGCAATCTGAGGATAGTGTTTTTATCATTGTAATATCAGCAATTATGACTTTTGATCCTTTCTATGCATCTGTATTAAGGAAATACACTGAGATGGGTGTGAGGAAGGAGGAGCAAGAGACAAATACTTATCACCTAAAGTGAGAAATAAACCATAGGAAAATCAAAGAACAGTATGGGTATGTTATTTAGAGATATGGGTGACTATGCAAAAATAATTACCCAAAATTGATGCGAAAGATTGTCTTTGAAAACATTAGAGCAGGAACTGAAAAGAAGTTGACTCTCTTTCTCTCTCTCTCTCTCTCTCTCTCTCTCTCTCTCTCTCTCACACACACACACACACACACACACACACACACACTCACACACACACGTTAGAAATATAAGCAAAGCACTTTCAAATTAAATGTTGTCAGTGAATTTTGTCTCATTTTAAGTTATCACGTTCACAGTAGCATAAGATTCAGTGACTCTTTGTTCTCTTAGTAACTGTGCACTTTTTGAATGAGGAGCAGACTCTTCTTGGCTCTTGGGCATGTTTTCTTTCACCACAGTAGGTGAGGTCTTGTAAATACCTTGGGAGATGTAGAGCAGACCACAGACCCAACAGGAGGAGTGATTCAGGATTCAAAGAGAAGAGGAGGAAGAACGGCATGTGCTTGACACATTTTTGTTCTCCTTCAATTTCTTGCCTCAAGCAAAAGTAGTAAAATTTAGTGAGCTCTCCTTAAATCTCCAGGGCCGGTGTCCACAGGAGAGACTTCAGTAAGTTCACGTCAGTGTGGGAAAGCAGCCCAACCCTGATTCTGACTCACATCGTGGGAAGCCAACTCTCTGCATTTTATGTTTCTTGCATATTTTCTAAAGGCCTTTTATTCTTTCTTTCCCATCCCTTCTGAGGATTTTTAGGCAAAGCCTGCTCCACTGTTTTCAAAATGCCTATGTTCTGGGAAACATTTGAGAGGCAAGAACCCATCTACTCTTTTTCAGTTTTCCATTAAGAATTTCTCTTTCACCTTTGTACATCACTGTGAGCTTTTAAACCCAAGGTCCTTTAAGGATTGGCATGGCTGTTCCCTGCTTTCAGGTGACTCTTAGATTTGCCAGGTACTTGCAAGGAGATGGGAAGGGAAAGATAGTGCTGCTACCTTACTACGGGCTGTCTCTGAAAGAGGAGATATAATTTAAACATATGTGTGTAGACTTACAACATCTGGGAGATTAGGATGTGATCTGGTGTCACATTTTACTGATATATCATCTGTATGCTTTGTATTTTATTTATAGGTTACTCCATATGGCTTTGGATATGGTTGTTGATACTCTTTTGCTTTGTTTTCCCTCTTGGAGGTTCAGTCACAGACGTACTGTGTCAAAGAGCATGTCAGACAAAGAGAAAGACTTGGGATATCTGCAGCTAAAACAAATGTTGTTTGCTGGGCTCATTTGAACTTATAGTCTTGGTGGATATTTAAATGCATATATGAGGGAGTTCTGTTACCACTCTGAAGTTGACTACTTCTCTCTTATTATGGATAAGTGAGGAGCCTCAATCACAGCTAAATGAATGGTTTGTCATATGGACACTTAACCTTTTTCCTTATTTAGCATTTCAGATATGCATTTTTAATATTCATTTGCCTCCTGTGGGATACTGTTATCTATTCTTGCACTTCCTCAAAGTATGGCCATTAAGTCATACAGCCTTATCCACAAGTGTATACATACAGCTGTGCTCCCTGCCTTGTTCTGTTTATTGTTCTGTGATTCACCAGAGCCATTCATCTCTCCCTGAGCATCCCAGGTTTGTGCTGTCATTCCCTGGGTGTTGTACTATCTTCCCAGGATCAATGTGCCTGGGTGTTTATATCCTACAGTGTTTATTATAATATACACCTCTTGACTACTTTTGTGTCTCTCACCATGATGCACCTTACAAAAGGAAAGGTGTACTTGTCACAGTTTCGAAGAGTTTCTGTCTCATGTGGTGGAGAAGGCAAAGCAGAACAGCTCAGCTCATGAAGGTGGCGGTGTGTGGCAGACACTGCTCACATCATAGGAAACAAGAACGCGGTGATCATTGCCAGAACCAGAGACTGGGTATACTCTTCAAAAACTTACCCCAGTAGCCAACTTCTTCCTATGAGGCCTTACCTTCCAACAATGCCATAGCCTCTCAAATTAGGGACACTGGCTGTGGGAACAAGTACTGAAAACATCTATCTGGCAGATTTCAGATTCAAACCATACTATGTCCTGAACATTCTTGTGTCTTTGGAGGGAAACTAGAATACTCCCTTGCTTGCTCAAACCTGAACACTTCTTATGAGTCCTCATTCCCTCAAGTCAATAGAATTTAATTATTTATACCTGTTGTTAGTTGTTGTCATGGAAAGGTTGGTGTGTGTGTGTGTGTGTGTGTGTGTGTGTGTTCCCCTTAACATGTGTGTGCCATTTCAGGTAGCCCATGGATATAAGTGCTCAAATCCCTTATACAAAACAATAGCATTTGCATGTAATCTATGCGGTTCTCGTATGTACTTTAAATTATCTCTAGGTTACTTATAATTTCTAATACAGTATAAATGCTGTATAAATAATTGCTATGTTGTCTTCCTTGCTTAGAAAACAACAATAAGAAAGGAAAAATCTTCACATATTCATTAAAGATGAGCATTTTCCCCCAAATATTTGGTTGAATCCATGGATAAGGGAGACACACACACATACACACACACACACACACACACACACACACACACAGAGAGAGAGAGAGAGAGAGAGAGAGAGAGAGAGAGAGAGAGAGAGAGAGAGAGAGGTGGGGCAGTTGACTGTACATAATATATATATGTATATATATACACACACACATTCTAATTACAAGAATTTAGAATATTGCAATGAGTTTATTGGTGGGAATGAATCTTTCACACCAGAATTCAGTTTTCTTGGTAAAGGACATAGTAGGATTTTAAAATTTCTTTCTTTCTTTGGAGAAAATGTGGCATTTTTCCTCAGTTCTTTGCCTCTAAATGGGTATCATTTGGGGTCCTTAGCTTTTACTTAGAATCTTATTATGATGCTCTTACCTATAGAATTTAGACAAAAGCCTGTTTCGATTTTCCTTTATGCATTTTCCATATTTTATACTTGGAAACCTCATTTTATTTTTCTTTGTTTCTTTGTGTAGTCCTGGACATCCTAGAACTCACTCTGTAGACCAGGCTGGCCTTGACCTCACAAATCAGTCTGCTTCTTCTTTCTGAGTGCTGAGATTAAAGGCCTGCACCACCATGCACAGATGGATAGTTTATATTTTTTATAGTGAGCAGTATGTTACATCATTAGTTTTTCATAAGTATATTAGGAAAGGTTCTACAGAGGAGCAGACCAATAGAAAGTTTCTTTCTTTCTATCATCTATCTATCTATCTATCTATCTATCTATCTATCTATCTATCTATCTATCTATCACACTGGCTTACATGTTGAAACTGGGTATTCCAACAATGGCTATCTGCATGCTTCAGAGATAGAGAACCAGCCTTCCAATCCAGGAATTGGGAGGCCTTACTAGTTTCAGTCTGGTGCGGAAACCTGGACATTCCCTAGAGAGCCATTGGTATTGAGTCCATGTTTAATGGTCAAAGAAGCAGGAGCCTGATGTCAGGGGCTGGCAGCAGTGGTAGTACAGTCACTGCCAAGCTAGGTTTGGTGGTTCACGTCTCTAATCCTAGCATTCAAGAGGCCAAAGAGTAAAAGTTTTGGATCTGCCTCATTGAAATAGTGACTTATAGTTCAGTGCTACCTTGTGAGACCCTATTTAAAAAAGTAAAACTAAAGCTAGTCAGTCCTGAGTTCACTTTTCCATATAGGCTGTCTACCTGTCTGAGGGTGCCACCCCTTTTCAGGGCAGGCCTTTCCCCATCTATCTCACTGTCCCATGTGTTAGTTTCAGGGAACATTTGGAGACATGCAAGGGCATTGCACTAGTCTTCACACCTCTTAATACAGTAATCAAAATTGACTGTTGATAACCAAGCATTACTATCACTGTGTATCTTTATATCTATGTTTTATCAACACAGCATAGTTGATTATTGTGACTTAAAAATCTATTCTGATCATATCTTGATTTTTACATGGAGTGCTTTGTCTGCTTACAGTTAATGTGCTCGTTCATATGGATGGATTTTAGTCTGCCATCTTGGGTCTTTACTCTATTTGTTCTACCTGTTTGCTTTCCCTGACAACTTTCCCGGTTCCTTGGAGTACACCACTTTATTTATTATGTCTTATTGCCTAACCTCATATTTTTTTATCATTTTTGTTGATTTATCTAGACATAAGGTAATTCAAAAGTCAAGCTTTGAAAGGGCATGCACAACCTAGGAATATTTTCTTCGAGAGTCTGTTTCTCACTTTGGATTCTCTGATCTTTGCTGGGTTTGGAATGCTTCATGTCCAAAGTCTGAGCATTGGAATTTTAATCCTCCAAGGATGTGTCATTGGTATTTAGAAGAGAGGCAATCAGGAGGGGATTAGGATTAGTATGTAGTGAGAGTTGGACCCCATAATGGCTTTCTAAGAGGAAAAAAGACCCAAGCTGGCAAGGTTCTTCTGTTTCAATACCTGGTGACCTCTCCTGCTGTGGTGCCATAGGTCTTTACCAGGTGGAGCAGAGACATTCGCACCAGTTTTTCTGGGCTTTCTATAGCATCTAGAACCACGAGCAAAATAAAACTTTATTATCTCTAAAGTCTGTTGTCTCAGATATTTTGTGAGCACCCAAAAAAATAAACTAATGCAGTTCTGAACTTGACTAACATTTCTAGCTTCTCTAACTTTCCTTATTTTCCAAATTTATACATTTTCTTTAATTTATTTGTGATAATTATTTGAAAATTCAATCTGATAAATCCGGTACCTGATTTGTTTCCACCGACTTTTATCTCTTTCTCGCTCATGTGTCATTGTATGCATTATTAATTTGATGATTTTATGCCAGGCATAGATGGTGCTGCTTCTTGTGTCGGATTGTTGGTATAAGGGATAAGAGTGATGTAATCTGTAACTGAACTACATCCGAGCTTGTTCTAGCTTTAGTTTTTACGGTCACTATATGTATCAAATATTTTGAAAGTGGGAGTAACATTTGCCCTTCAGGCAGTATGATGGGGCAGGCCCCAGAGGACCCAGTTGCCAGCCTTTAAGTGCCACTTGGAATCCTCTTACCTCTCTTTTACTGTGTTCATATTTGCCCCAATCGTCCTGCCTTGCTGTCTTTCTCCCCTCTTGGTGGCCTATTTCTTTCCTCTGTTTTTATGTCATTACACACCTGCATGTTGTTAAATATATTGCTAACTATGATTCCAATAAAAGAAAACATGATACTTGTCTCTGTCTTACCAGTTCTGCTCTCTAGTTGTTCCCTCCCTTTGGACCCCATGGCTTCCCTTCAGTTTCGGAGAGGTACCGTACGATGCTGAGGATGATGTACCTTTCAGATTGAGGCTTTCACTTGGGCTTTTTGCTGCTCATCTCTCTCCTTTTCACAGATCCAGGGGCCCAACCTGTCTCCAAGCAAGGGATCTGTAGGATACTTTGTGAGAAATATGCATCCGATATGGGAGGCAGCTTCTCAGTAAGCTTCCACAGGAAACGAGAGCTTACGAACATGGAATATTCCAGCAGGGTCTTCACACTGTGCTCGCTTAGATTCCTTTGAGCAGACACCCAGCAGCGGTGCTAGGACTTTCAGTGCTGTGTGAGACCCTGCGCTAGATTTCACAGTGACCGCACCAGTGTCCAGTCTCAGCAGCAATGTACAAAAGTTCCTTTGTGCCTTCACCTTCTTGAGCCCTTGTCATCATTCCCTTGTTGATTCAACTCTGGCTGGAGTGAGAAGGGCTATCGTATCAATTTAATCTGCTTTTCAGTAATGGCTAACAGAGTTGAAAAAATTTCAAAAGTTTATTGATCATTTGTATTTTTCTTTTGAGAACCGTTCGTTAATTTATTTCCCTTTTTTTTGTATTTGGCATTTGCTCTTGAGTTCTTATATATTTTAGACATTAGTCCCCTTTTAGAAGTACAGTTGTCAAAGATTTCTTTCCCATTATATAGACTTCTCATTCTGCATGTCTGCTCCTTCGCAGAGATTCTTTTAGTCATGTGATTTCATTTTAACATCCTCTTGTTATTGGAGCCCTTTTCATTGACTTATGGTCTGTTTATTTGTCAGAATCCAGGCGTAATAAAATGTTATGATACTTTATTCAGCTATAAAATTTCATGTTAGAACTGCCTTGCTGTCTTCCAACATTTCTAATAAGTTATACTTTTATTTTCATTTGAATTTATGAATTACTTCATTTATTCCATGATTTCTCCAGTGACCCACTGGCCTTTCAAGTGTGTATTGCTCATTCTCTGTATAGTTTCTCTCATTCTCTTGTTGATTTCTAATTTTATTCTCCGATAATATAAAAATTGTTTTGATTTATTTAAATTTTAGGGTTGCTTTTTAGGACTGGAGAGATGGATCAGTGGGTAAGAGCTCTGGCAGCTCTTCCATAGGACCTGTGTTCAATTCCCAGCACCCACATGGCAGCTCACAACTGTCTGCAACTCCAGTTCCAGGGGATCTGGCATTCTCATACATGTAATCAAAACCCTAATGTACATAAAAAATAAATAAAAATCTTAAAATGAGAGTTGCCTTATAGACTAATTTATAATTTGCTTTAGATAAAGTTCCAATAGCTGCTGAGAATGACATGTATCTTGCAGTTGCTAGATACAATATTCTAAGTCCATTTGACTGATGTAAAAATTTAACTCTAAGATTTCTTTGATGATTGCTTTTTTTTTTGGCCTGGATGACCTATCTGTTGATGACAGAGGGTATTACTGCATTGACTATTATTATATCTGGACCTATTTGATCCTTAAGGACTAGCAGTGTTTGCTACATGAAATTGAATTTGACAATGGCAGTGCATATATGTCATAACTTCTAAATGGGTTTCTTACTTTAATAACACGTAGTGACATTCTTTGTCATTTCTAGTTTTGACTTTCTGTTTACTTCATCTGATAAAAGTGTAGGAACCTCTGCTTTGTTTTTGGTTCCCTTTGCTTAATATATTGACATCTATTTTTTTCACTCTGAATCTGAGTGAGTCTTTAACAAAGAAATGTAATTCTTTCAGGCAACAAACAGTTAAGCCAGGATTTTCAATCCATTCATCAGGTATGTATTGTTTAATTAGAGATTGATGAGTACTATGGCTATGTAACTTTGGGCTGTTATTGAGAAGGGGTGCTGCTGACTCTGGTAACTTTGTTGGCTGTTTTCTGTGTCTTCTGTGTTTTCTGTGTTGTCTTTTGGCTCTCCTCTGATTATGTCAGGTTTGCTGGTCTACTGAGGTGAATGTAATTTGTTCTTTCCTAGTGCTCCTTTGCTCATTTATTTCATGAATAAAATGTATTTCTTCATGTGTTCTCATGATTAAGACTCTTCCTGCAATGTTTGCAGAATTCCTTTTTATCATTTCCTAAATGTTTTAGTTTAGCTTTATCCAGAAGTATTTTTTTTATTTCTTTAACATTTTCACTTTTTAATGAACCCAAACTTACCATTTAGAGTAATAGGGTTCATCAAAGACTCTTCACATATATGTGTCATGACACTGTTTTAATCCATCCCCTTCCTTGCTGCCCTTCCCGGTACTCCTGATGTCCCTCTGACTGTTTCTTTTCTTTTCTCTATATTATCCTCCTTCTGCTTTCATGGCACAGGTAACTTATCTTCTCTGTCTCTAAGAATTCTTCCTTTCTAATTTTTACACACATACATACACACATACACACACACACACACACACACACACACAGAGGTATGTTATTTTTAAATCTGGTTTTTACATGTGAGAGAAAATGTGGTATTTGCCTTTCTGAATCTTTATTTGATATAATGAGTTCCACTTCCATCCGTTTCTTGCAAGGGGCCATGATTTCACTTTTCTTTTCTCTGTCTGCATGTGTGAGTACATATGTGTACACATGCATATGTTGGCCAGAGGTTAACACTGAAGTTGTTTCTCAGAAACTTTCTATCTCATTTTTTGAGACAAGATTTCTACCTGGGACCCTGGGGTTTGCCAGTTTTCTGAGGCTGGTCTCAAGTATTCTTCTGTCTTCTCTGCCTCTACATTTCTTGATTTATAAGACTGCATTAACACAGTCAGTTTGTTTCTGTTTTGTTTTGTTTTTTTATATAAGTGCTGGGGACCAGACTTAACGTACTTCTGCTAGCACTTTATCAACTACCAACTGAACCATCTCTACAACCCATGATTTCTTTCTTCCTTGTGGCTTCATGAAATTCTATTTGGTATATGTAACACATTTCTTTTATTCAACTCTTGACGGACATGAAAGCTGATTCCATTTCCTCACTGCTGTGACTGAGAAATGCCTATATGCCCATAAATGGCATAGCTGGGTCATATGGTGGTGTAGGAGGTTCTTCTGTATTTGTGTTGCTTTCAATGGTGAATAAAGAAAACTGCCTTGGCCTTTTGATAGGGCAGGAATCAGGTAGGTGGAGTAGACAGAATGGAATGCTGGGAAGAAGGCAGTGTGGCAGACGCCATGGATCTACGGCCTGAGACAGACACTGGTTAGACTCATGCCTGTAAGCCACAGTCAAGTGGCAATACATATTAATGGAGATGGGTTAAATGAATATGTAAGAGTTAGCCAATAAGAGGTTAGAACTAATGGGCCAGGCAGTAATTTAATTAATACAATTCCTGTGTGGTTATTTCGGGTATAAGCTAGCTGGGCGGGATGGAACAAAGGGACACAGCCCGCTCCGTTCTTTGTACTACAAAATGGAAGTTCTGTTTTTATTCCTTTGAGAAAGCTCCACACTCATTTTCACAGTGGCTGTGAAAGATTCACACTCGCTCTAGTATCTGTTGGGGCTCCTCTTACCACACATCTCCAATAGCATTTGTTATCTTTCGTTCTGTTGATGTGCGCCATCACGAGAGCATGAGCTGCAATCTTAGTACAGTTTAGTTAGAATATCTCTAATGGCTAAGGATGGTGAACATGACCATGTACGTTCAACACACTCACACACACACGGAGGGGAGAGACTGGGTGGGGAGATACAAGAAGGGACCAACAATAAGATATACACTTCAAAGAAACACTGTTACTGTTCTACATTCTCTGACTATGTGCCATCTACTAGTAGATCATTAAGTTTGAACTCACCGATGTATTAATCCACGGATGGAAGTTACCTTGTCAATAGGCTACTAGCTGTGGACAAAGCCTTCAAGATATCTATCTTTAGGAGAGACATATCCTTCCTGTCAAAACTGTGTGTGTGTGTTCATTCTTTATAAATTACTGTATGAGGATAAAGACAGATAATTGCCACATTAAATCACACCATAATTTTCATCATATATGTATAGGTGTAGAGTCCTATGTAGCTGAATCTATCTGTAAATAGGAAAATAAGTGTTAGGAATTAAGAAACATCATTGAATGTTTGAACCAACACATGTTTGACTTAGGCTATTTTTCTGGAAAATAATTTGTACAAGACTGTATCTATCACATCAAAATATTTTGCTAAAGTTTAGAGGCAACTGAGAATATTCTGATGGAATGGATCTTACAGATTTATTATAAGATTTTATTTCATTATGGTGAATGCTATCAGCCAAAAGTGCTGTGGACCCATCCTCTTAAATGTTTATTGTCAAAGAATATTTTAGATTTGAGAGGTAGGGAAATGATGCAGCAGTTCACAGAGATATTAGAACACTAATCAAGCTCAGTCCTTAGTGGTTGAAACACAATTTTCAGCTGAATAACGCAAGGCAAAGCTTGCATTTTCAATTAAATATCAAACGTTGAGGGAAGTTTTTTATTTAATACTAAAATAAAATTAAGAACCTCTTTAGTCACTGGAAGGATCCTCACAAGTGGAAAGAAAACTCTACATCAACTTAAACATTTCAGGACAGCCAATTTCACTAATTTAAAACAACTTCCAAAGCTAGAGATCTAAGCAAATGAGCCATTTTCTTTTAAAATTCTGACTCATCTTGGGAACATTAAAATTAATAGAACTGATGATCTTGAGTTCTATTCATTTGTGAGTGTGTTTTCAGTAAGTACACATAATTGGGCCAGGGACCTGACATTCCCTTGTAGATAATCACCATGAATACACATTGAATTTTATACCATTAATATTTCAAATTAATTGATTCATAATTTTGTAAAATGAACATACCCATGAAAGAGCTAATGCAGAAAGAATATCATTCCTATATTAGGCTGGTACAATGCACAAAATATCTGTCATAAAACTTGAAAGAGGGGACTGAAGAGATACCTCAGTGGTTAAGGAGACTGGCCACTCCTCCAAAAGACCCAGCTTCAATTTTCAACATCCACACAACCACTTATAACCACCTATAACTTCAGTTCCAGGGAGATTCGATGCCCTCTTTCATTCTCTGCAGACTCCAGGCACGTACATGGTACCTGGGCATATGTGTGGGCAAAATACCCTATGCATACATAAACAGATACAAAATGTTCAAAGAAAATCTTCCAGTTGAAGCCTGGCTACTTTTCATAGACTTCTGGAGTGTGGACATGGTTATGGGAGAACAGTGGAGAGAACGGAGGAACCGGGAAGTGTTATGCCACGGTAGCATTTTCAGAATTGATTATCAATAGATTATTATAATGTACTTCATATAGGGGGTGACTTCCCCCAAATATCATTTACTACAGATACTAGTTCTTTCTTCCTTGGGGTCTGTCTGGGCTTAAATTCTGAGTCTGATATGGTAAAGGCAGGAGGCAGACCACTGCTATTGGTCAGTGATGTCTCAGCTTCTTTGTGCTACTGACAATTGTTGATTGCTATGTTTAGGGAAAAGTTTCCATGAGGTTAATCCGAGTAGAACTTCCTTTAGCATCCTGCTTTGTGGTCTGCGTTCCCGTTCCTTATGCTGCCTTTGCCAGGCCTTCTTTCTGAAGGTGAATATCATCATTAATTAAGAGAAGAGAAACAACAACAATAAAATTTTACATTGATTGCTTCAGTATTTAGCTGTGAAGTATGGGTGGCAGATTTAAAACTATATCTTATTTGTTTGGAAGAAAAACAAGCAAGCAAGCAAGTAAACAAGCAAGCAAGCAAGCAAGCAAGCAAGCAAGCAAGCAAGCAAGCAAGCAAGCAAGCAAGCAAGCAAAGATACCAGGTTCTATTACAGGTGAGGGGAGAGGAAGAGCTTTGGAAATTTACAAAAGCAGCAATAGGAGAGTTGAAAAGTTCAGAGAAACAGGGCATAGAAAAGAAGTGAAAGAAGACCAAGCACAAACAGCTCAGCCCCAGAGCTTTCCCATGGTGGGAGAGAAAGAAGAAGCCTTGTCTCACGGATGTGCACACTGAACACAACTAAAGACAAGAGAATTTAAGGCAATATGATTCTTCCGAAAGATCACAACTCCTCAAGCACTGAACTTAAAGCACCGAAGTGGGTAAAGGGAAGGTGCTTATTTTTAAAATTTTACTACATGTGATTAATTACCTCAAAGAGAATACAAGCAAGTAGATGGATGAAGTAAGGAAATCTATATGGTATCTGCATTGGCTGGTCCACAACATAGTGGGAAAAGTCAACAAAACAGGTGAGAAAATGAGCAAATATGTGATGGCAATACCTAAATTGCAAAGAAATTCAGCAAGAAAATTGAGATTTTAAAATAAAGAATAAATGAAAGCTAGTAACAAAATGAATCAGAAAAATAAGTTAAAAAATCACAGTAGAAACCACCACCAATAGAATCAAACAGGCAGAGGAAAAAATTATTAGTCAAGGGAGAGAAAATAAAGCATTCAAACACCACTAAAGACAAAAAAAAAAAACAAAACAAAAAACAAGCTTGACAGTAATGCCAATGAACTCTGAGGCATGATCTAGAAACCAAACCTAAGAACTCGTGACGCAGAACAAAACAGTAAGATAAATCTAATGAAATTACAGCAGAAAAATCTCCCCAATATAGAGCAAGAACCAGACAGGCAAAAACAAATCACATATTTAGAAACTCAAATATTTATGATCAAAGTTGAATCTCTCCATGATGTATTATACTCAAAATGTTAAAAGCACAAATCAAAGAAACTGTATTAAAAGTTATGGTGTATAACACAGACTTCTTCAGGAAGAGTGAAGGGTGTTTTGCAAAATCAAATAAGCAACAGTTGGATTCTACTCTTCCCAAAGGTTGAAGCTCTCTCGGTGGGGAATTTAAGTGGCAAAGGCAACCCAAAGCTTAATGGTTAAGATATTACTTTTCAGAGAGGGATATGAGTGAGATGCTCCTCTTTTAGTTGATACTGCTCTAGGCTTCCTGTGACAGGATGTCACCTCTCAGCTGATATCCCAGTGATGCATATTCTAGAAGAGATGCCTGTGTTCACAGAGGCATTAAGAAGAAGTGACTCCGTTTCTGAGCTGGTGTGGTTTAACATCCTGGTTGTTAAAGGTACTTTGAACTTACACTGTTCTTTTTAATACATTCTAGTATTTATTTTAGGAGTCTTCATTCCAGTTCTCTGGTTTATTCTTTTTTACCCCGTCATCTTTCAGCACACACTCTACCTCCATGAGCTTCATTCCCCACTTTTCATTAAACCCTAGAGCCTCATTCCAGGTCTTATTCTGTCTCTGAATGAGGTGCTAGTCACTTAGGGGTGGATGAGTGATGGAATGTAACAAATTGGAGTGGCAAATTAAGGCTCTGTCGGAATGTAATGCCACTGAAAAACTGATTTGTAAGGACTGGAGAGATGGTTCAGTGCCTAAGAGCATTGACGGCGACACCCTCTTTTGGCCTGTATGTATACAGTGTACAAACATACATACAAGCAAAACATCCATGCAGATAAAATTTATAAGTGAATAGAACTGAAAATCTAAACACTGCACTTTAATGTTTTATCTCATGTCCATGAGGATTAACTCATGTTACACAGGATTAACTGGATGACCCTGTCAAAACATTAGGGCACAACATGTCTTCCTGTGGTCATAAGTGACTTCAACAGCTACTCATCCTGTGTATTGATGGGAGAGAAATGATCGGTGTCCCCAAAGAAGGATTTGGTATTTTATTAAGAGAAAAGAGCAGTATTTGGCACTTGCTATTCGATTTTTAGTGTATTTCTCTATCTTTTTATTTGCATTTAGTCTCTTATTTTCCTCTCCACATGGGCATCTATAATTCTGGCAATGATCTGTCTCCTCAAAGATACCATATGCAAGGATATTTAAACATGAAACTGGTCGACAAATTTGGCATCACCGAGAGGCTGCTCGTTACATCATGGTGGCATGGGTGTAAGTATATTAATCTGTGAGGAACAAACATAAAGCATAGGTTCGGGTAGGTGCTAAATAGAGGTGTGCATAGACCAGAGTCTCAAAGGGCAGAGAGATCCTAGAAGAGCAAAAGTCAGTGCAGATAACGTGTTTATAAAGTTTGAGCTCCCATTCTTCTGCAACGTTTCCATTAGAAAGCTGTACCAGGTGGCCAGGATGCCTATCTCATGAGGAGAAATATTCCAGGTCTAGTTGTTCTATTCCACGCCCACCAAGAGTTTGGGTAAAACATGCTTTCTACTTCAAGGGTTGCACCCATAGAGTGATATAAAGCTACTTAACCAATAATAACTTTTCAGTGTGGCAGCTTACATAATCAGTCTCTAAATTCTGGATGGAATCTTACCTTTAATTTGTGATACTGAAATGTAGATCAGCTATGAAGCTGATTGATAAGATGGCACAGATTTTACTTTTACAAAACTTTTCCATCTAAACTATGACTATATATGTTAGAACTGGAAATCTGGTAATTATGTATAAAATCTCTGGTGAGTGCAGATTCTCAGGACACGTGATTAAATTTATAACCAGTCAATGGCACACACTGGCAGATGGAAGAGTACTGCACTTTAGTAGTAAGCACTTTAGTAGACACCCTGTGACTCCAGAGAGATATGAAGTCTTTTGAAAAGAGGGGTTCATATGTATTATTATTTCAAATGTCTAACATATATCTTATTACAAAAACTTATTTATGAAGTGGCAACTACTGAACAGTGATTATGCAAATATTTCTAATTTTTATTATAAATTGGTTCTAAGAGAATTTGAATTTTATCTTTTTTAAGTAAAAATAATCAATTAAAAATACGATCCTATCCTCTAGAGATGATTTTATTGATGATTTTTTTCCTTCCATTTCTCTCTATTTTTAACCTACTGTATGAGATAAAATTCTAATGCTTTGTTTCAACCTCTTATGCTTTAATGCAGATATTAAAGCAATCCATTCTGAAATTATGATGATTGTAAACCGTGCTGAAATATTTATCAAATATATCCATAATCTCTTTATTATATGACTTTTATTTGTTGAGTAAAACTTGTTTTAGATAGTAAAAGACAAGATTAACTTTGTTTAGGAAAAGAAATAGGGGATATATATGTGTATGCATGTTTGTATTTATATAAGAAACTGATTTTTGTTCTGTAGTTCTTAAAGTTACTAAAGAATAGCAATGAAAATAATTCTAAGAAAACTGGAGGGAGATCTTGCACACTTTGGGTTGATTATATGAATGTATTTTTTCTTTTTTAACTCAAGCGTCAGTGTTTATTGTAGCTCCAAACACAGTAGCCCATATATCACACAAGATACTGATGGACAGATGAACATAATGAAAATGTAGCAAATATACATGGTTGAATTTTATTTGGTTATAAAAATGAAAAGTTTGAGGATATAATGAAACATTTATATGCTAACTAAAGGAATTATTTTCTTTCTTTAAAATTTTATTTATTTACATTTTAAATTTTATTTTTTTAAACAATCTCTTTTATTTTATGTATCAATCCCATTCCCCCATCCCTTTCCTCCTCCTACTCTCCTAATCTTATTCCCACTCCAACCCCCATCCACTCTCCCAGAGGGGAAGGCCCCCCCATGGAAGGTCAACAAAGTCTGTCACATCACTTTGAGGCAGGACCAACGACCTTCCCCCTGTATCTAGGCTGAGCAATGTATCCCTCCATAGAGAATGAGCTCCAAAAAGCCAGCTCTTGCACTAGGGATAAATCTTGATCCCATTGCCAGTGGTGCCACGAACTGCCCAAATCATACAACTGTCACTCATATTCAAAGGGCCTAGATTGATCCTATGTAGGTTCCCCAGCTGTCAGTCCAGAGTCAGTGAGCTCCCACTAGTCAGCCATTTCTGTGTGTTTCCCCATTGTGGTCTTGATATATTATCTCTTTTCCCTCTCTTCAACTGGACTCCAGTGATGTGGGATGCCCTTCTGTATAGGTGTTGCTTTTATTAATTGATGAGTAAAGCAGTTTTGGTCAATTGCTTAGCAGAGTAAAGCCAGGCAGGAAATCTGAACAGAGATATATAGGGAGAGTAGATAGACTCAATGAGATACCATGTAGCTGCCAAAGGAGAAAGATGCCAGAAACTTACTGGGAAACCATGAGTCTCTTAGTAAAATATAAAAGAATAGAAATGGATTAATTTAAGATGTAAGAGCTTGGTAGGAATATGCCTGAGCTATTGGCCTAGCAGTGTTGTAATTAATATAGTTTTGTGTGACTATTTGGGGGTGGGTGTCCAAGAAGTGAAACTGCAGCTTCTGATTATACTCTAGGAGCTCAGCCCAGTGCTTAGGTGTGGATCTTTGCATCTGCTTCCTTTAATTACTGGCTGAAAGTTTTATGATGACAATTAAGGTAGCCATCAATCTGATTACAGGGGAATGCCAGTTCAGGCACCCTCTCCACTATTGTTTAGAGTTTTAGCTGGGGTGATCCTTATGGATTCCTGGGAATTTCTCTAGTGCCAGGCTTTATGCCAACCCCATAAATGGCTCCTTCTATTAAAGTATCTCTTTCCTTGTTTCACTCTGTGTCCTTCCCCAACTCAACCATCCCATTCCTCACGTTCCCCTTCCTGTCCCCTTCTCCCCTTGCCCAATCCCCATCTCCCCTCCCCCTTCTCCTTCTCCCATGACCTTTTCCTTCCACCCTCCCCCTCTCTTAATGTTCCCCTCCTAGTGAAATTCATGTATGTCTCTCCTAGATTCTCTGGGGTTGTGAACTATAGGCTAGTTATCCTCTGCTTTATGCCTAATATCCACTCATGAGAGTGTACATACTGTGTCTGGGTCCGGGTTACCTCACTCAGGATGTTTTTTTTTTTCCTAGTTTCATTCATTTGCCTGCAAATTTCAAGATATAATTCCTTTTTATCACTGAGTAGTACTCTATTGTGTAAATGTACCACATTTTCTTCATCCATTCTTCATTTGGGGAACATCTAGGTTGTTTCCAGGTTGTGGGTAGTCTAAATAATGCTGCTATGAACATAGTTGAGCAAATGTCCTTGCGGTATGAGTGTGCTTCCTTTGGGTATAGGCCCAAGAGTGATGTTGCTGGGTCTTGAGGTAGATTGATTCCCAATTTTCTGAGAAAGCACCATGCTAAGTCCCAAAGTGGTTGTACACATTTATACTTCCACTAGCAATGGAGGAGTGTTCCCCTTACTCCACAACCTCTTCAGCATAAGCTGTCATCAGTGGTTTTGATCTTAGCCATTCTGACAAGTGTAAGATGGTAGCTCAGTATTGTTTTGATTTGCATTTCCCTGATTGCTAAGGATGTTGAGCAATTTCTTAAGTGTCTTTTAGACATTTCAGCTTTCTCTGTTGAGAATTCTGTTTAGATCTGTACCCCATTTTAAATTGGATTATTTGGTATTTTGATGTCTAATTTCTTGAGTTTATTGTGTATTTTGGAGATCAACCCTCTATCAGATGTGGGGTTGCTGAAGATATTTTCCCATTCTGTAGGCTGCTGTTTTGTCTTGTGGACCCTGTTCTTTGCCTTACAGAAGCTCCTCAGTTTCAGGAGGTCCCATTTATTAATCATTGCTTTCAGTGTCTGTGCTACTGGGGTTATATTTAGGAAGTGGTCTCCTGTGCCAATGTGTTCAAGTGTACTTCCCACTTTCTCTTCTATGTGGTTCAGTGTGGCTAGATTTATGTTGAGGTTTTTGATCCATTTGGACGGAGTTGAGTTTTGTGCATGGGGATAGATATGGATCTATTTGCAGTCTTCTACATGTCAACATCCAGTTATGCCAGCATCATTTGTTGAGGATGTTTTCTTTTTTATTATATAATTTTAGCTTCTTTGTAAAAAATCAGGTGTTCATAGGTGTATAGATTAATACCAAAGTTTTTAATTCAATTCCATTGGTCCACCATCTGTTTTTATGCCAATACCAAGTTTTTTCATTACTATACCTTAATAATAGAGCTTGGAGTCAGGGATTGGGATGCCTCCAAAAGTTCCTTTATTGTACTGGATTGTTTTGGCTATCCTGGGTTTTTTCTTTTCCAAATGAAATTGAGTTATTGTTCTTTTGAGGTCTGTGAAGAATTATGTTGGGATTTTGGTAGGGATTGCATTGAATCTGTAGATTGCTTTTGGTAAGATTGCCATTTTCATTATGTTGATCTTTCCTATCCAAGAGCATGGGAGATCTTTCCATTTTCTGATATCTTCTTCAAAGACTTAAAGTTATTGTCATAGAGACTTGTTTGGTTAGAGTTACCCCCAGATATTTTATGTTGTTTGTGACTATTTTGAAGGATGATGTTTCTCTGATTTCTTTCTCAGTCTGTTTATCATCTGTACATAGGAGAGTTACTTTTTTTTTTTGAGTTAATCTTGTATCCTGCCACACTACTGAAGGTGTTTATCCTCTGTAGGAGTTCTCTGGTAGAATTTTGAGATCACTTACGTATACTAGTATATCATCTGTAAATATCAAAGGTTTGATTTTTTCCTTTCCAATTTGTATCCCCTTGTTCTCCTTCTGTTGTTTTATTGCTCTAGCTAAGACTTCCAGTACTATATTGAAGAGATATGGAGAAAGTGGGCAGCCTTGTCTTGTTCTTGATTTTAGTAGAATTGCTTTGGGTTTCTCTCCATTTAGTTTGATGTTGGCTGTTGGTTTGCTCTATATTGCCTTTATTAAATTTAGGTATGTTCCTTGTATCTCTTCAAGACTTTTATCATGAAGGTGTGTTGGATTTTGTCAAAGGCTTTTTCAGCATCTAATGAGATGATAATGTGTTCTTTTTTCTTTCAGTTTATTGATATGGTGGATTACATGGACATATTTTCATATGTTGAACAATCCCTGAATCTCTAGGATGAAGCCTACTTGATCACGATGGATGATTTTTCCAATGTGTTCTTGGATTTTGTTTGCCGATATTTTACTGAGTATGTTTGCATCAATAAAATGCAATAAAATGAGGGAGATTGGTATGTAATTTTCTTTCTTAGTTGTGTCTTTGTGTGGTTTGGGTATAAGGGCAACTGTAACTTTGTAAAAAGAGTTTTGCAATGTTCCTTCTGTTTCTATTGTGTGGAACAATTCAAGGAGTATTGGTATTAGCTCCTCTTTGATATTCTGTTAGAACTCTGCACTGTAACCATCTTGCCCTGGGTTTTTTCTTTTTTCAGTTGGGAGACTTTTGATGACTGCTTCTACTTCCTTAGGGGTTAAAGGTATATTTAAATTGTTTAACAGGTCTTGATTTAATTTCGGTATGTGGTACCTATTCAGATGATTGTTCATTTCCTTTAAAATTTTCAATTTTATGGAGTACAGGTTTTTGAAGTATGACCTGATGATTCTCTGGATTTTCTAAGTGTATGATTAGAACAAAATTCCTAATTTTGTTCATTTGGATATTCTCTTCCTTCCTGTTGGTTAGTTTGGATAAGGGTTTGTCTATCTTGTTGATTTTCTTGAAGAATTAATTCTTTGTCTCATTGATTCTTTGTATTGTTCTCTTTGCTTCTATTTTTAATGATTTCAGCCCTCAATTTGATTATTTTCTGTCATCTACTTCTCCTGGGTGAATTTGCTTCTTTTTGTTATAGAGCTTTCAGGTGTGCCATTAAGTTGCTATGTGTGATATTTCTCCAGGTTCTTTATGTAGGCACTTAGTGCTATGAATTATCCTCTTAGCTTTCAAGTGTCCCATAAGTTTGGGTATGTTGTGCTTTCATTTTCATTGAATTCTAAGAAATCTTTAACTTCTTTCTTTATTTCTTCCTTGACCTAGTTATGATTCAGTTGAACGTAGTTAAATATCTGTGAGTTTGTGGGCTTTCTGTAATTCATGTTGTTGTTGAATTCTAACTTTAAGTCATGGTGATCTGATAAGATACTGGGAGTTATTCCAATTTTTTCTATCTGTTAAGGTTTGATTTGTTACTGAGTATGTGGTCAATTTTTGAGAAGTTTCCATGAAGTGCTGAACAGAAGCTATATTTTTTTTGTGTGTGTTCAGGTGGAATGTTCTATAGATGATCTGTTAAGTCCATTTGAGTCATATCATCTGTTAGTTCTTTTATTTCTCTGTTAAGTTTCTGTCTGGTAGTCCTGTCTAGTAGTGAGAGTGAGGTGTTGAAGTCTCCCACTATTAGTGCGTGTGGGTTGATGTGTGATTTAAGCTTTAGTAATGTTTCTTTTTCAAATGCGGGTGTCCTTCTATTTTAGGCATAGATGTTCAGAATTGAGGCTTCATCTTGATGGATTTTTTTTTCTGTGATAAATATGCAATGTCCTTCTTCACCTCTGTTGATTAATTTTAGTTTGAAGACTATTTTGTTAAATATTTGGATAGCTACACCTGCTTGTTTCTTAGGCCCATTCAATTGGAAAATCGTTTCCTGACACTTTACTCTGAGGTAACGTCTGTCTTTGAAGTTGAAGTGTGTTTCTTGTATGCAGCAGTAGGATCGATCCTGCTTTCATATCCACTCTTTTAGCCCGTGTCTTTTTATAGGTGACTTGAGACTGTTGATATTAAAAGATATTAATGACCAGTGATTGTTAGTACCTGTTATTTTTGGTTTTGGTGGTGGTATTGTGTGTGTGTTTTTCTTCTTTGGGTTTTGCTGGTGTGAGATTATCTATTGCCTGTGGTTTTGTGGGTGTTCTTTGGGTTGGAGTTTTCCTGCTAGTTCTTTCTGTGGGGCTGAATTTATGGATAGGTATTGTTTAAATCTGATTTTGTCATGAAATATCTTGTTCTCTCTGTCTATGGTGATTGAAGTGTCTCTTAGTGTCTGCAGAACATCTATCTAGGACCTTCTGGCTTTTAGAGTTTCCATTGAGAAGTCAGGTATAATTCTGATAGGTCTGTTTTTGTATGTTACTTTGCCTTTTTCCTTTGCAGCTCTTAATATTCTTTCTATTCTGTATGTTTAGTGTTTTGATTATTATGCGATGAGGGGATTTTTTTGGTATAGTCTATTTGATGTTCTTTAAGTTTCTTGTATTTTCATAGGTATGTCCTTCTTTAGGTTGGGAAAGTTTTCTCCTATGATTTCCCTGAATATATTTTCTGTGTCTTTGATCTGAACTTCTTCTCCTTCTTCTATCCCTATTATTCTTAGGTTGGTCTTTTCATGGTGTTTCAGATTTCCTAGTTATTTTTGTTAAGACCTTGTTGGATTAACATTTTTTTGACTAATGGATCTATTTCCTCCATTATATTGTCAACACTGGAGATTCTCTCTTTCATCTCTTGCATTCTTGTTGGTTATGCTTGCATTTGTCATTCCTGATTGTTTACCCAGATTTTCCATTTCCATAATTCCCTTGGTTTGTTTTCTGGGATGATCTGGGATGTTCAGGTCTTGCTCATGTAGACCCTCTAGTTTCTAGTGGTGCCATATTGCTCTTTATGTTATTGAATGTGTTCTTACACTGTTGTCTGTCCATCTCTTCCTCTAGTGGGTGCAGGTAGGGCCTGTGCTTTAGGGGTTCCCTCTTCCTTCAGGTGCAGGTGGGTCCATGTCTCTGTTGAATTCTTATATGGCTCTGAAGCTCCTCTAGGTGTAGACAGAGCCAAGGATCCAGTGGTAGCTGATGCCATGGAAGATGATTGAGGGTGTGGAGAAGCTGCTTCCAGGTCTATGGGGCTCCCCTGGGTGGGGGTAGAGCATGGGATGTGCCTCTAGGGCCTAGGGTCTAAAGAGTAGGGTCCTCTGCTGGGGACCCAGACACTCACCTCTCTAGTTGCATTCAGGACCAAGGCTCTGGTGGTCACATATGCTGTGGGGGATGGTTGGGGGTGTAGAGAGGCTGCTTCCAGGTCTTTGGGGCTTCACTGGGTGAAGGTGCAGCATAGGATATGCCTCTAGTACCTAGGACCTAGAGGATGTGTGTATGTTTCCTTTCTTTTGGTTTTGTTAATGTGAGATTTTTTTTCCTTTATTTTTCATGGTGGTAGTTAACTTCCTTGGGTTGGAGTTTTCCTTTTAGTATCTTCTATAGTGGTGAATTTGTAGATAGATATTGTTTAAATTTGTCTTTATCATGGAATATCTCACTTTCTCCCTCTATGGTGATTGAGAGTTTTACAAGGTATAACAGCCTGGGCTTGTATCTGTGGTCTTTTAGAGTCTTCAGTATATCTATCCAGACCTTTCCAGCTTTTAGAGTCTCTATTGAGAAATCAGGTCTAATTCTAATAGGTGTGCCTTTATATGTTACCTGAACTTTTCCCCCTCCAGATTTAAATATTCTTTCTTTGTTCTATATGTTTAGTGTTTTGATTATTATGTGGCCAGGGGACTCTCATTTCTGGTTATATCTGTTTGGTGTTCTGTATGCTTTTTGTACCTTTATTGGCACCATCTTCTTCAGGTTAGAAAAATTTTCTTCTATGATTTTGTACATAATAAGACCACTACCAAATTTAAAGACACATTTGAAGCAAGCTTTAATTAAATACTGGCCAGGTCCATCTCTGGTTTCCCAGAAAAAAATGGCATGTTTGCAGCAGCCTAAGTATTGCCCATCAGGTTCAATCGAGGCAAGCATACATCCAGATGTACCTCCAGCCTACATCCAATCAGGGGCAAGTGTACATCCTGAAGGTCCCTGTCTGTGAACCTTCCTCCTAGCTAGGTGAAAAGGAAATTTGGATTCACACCTTACCTCTGAGGTTAAAAGTCTTGCAAACTCGTTTGTCAATTTACCACCATTCTTAGCCTTCTTGGAGGCCACAGAGCCTGCTTGAGCAGATCCAGCTGACTGAGGGTGGGAGTGGATGAGTTTCAAGGCAGCAATCTATGAGCAGAGCTGCATGGCAGAAACTGCACCAACAAAAGGCAAGCACTGTTCTAAGAACTACTTGGAAGCCATGAAATAGATTCATTTTTGACAAGGATAGTGTTTTTTTAAAGCCTAAATTGATAAAAAGCAGATTTAAGGAAGTAGTAAAACTTAATTCAGTGAAATCAAATGATCATAATAACTGAACTATATCTTTTTTATAATAGATATAACTTTGGGTTTTAAATAATACAATCCTGGTTATCCATGAATGAACACATCATTGGCAGCAGCTATGATTTTACTGGGTGATAAAACATTACCCAGTTGCACAATTCAAATGAGTGTTGATTAGAAAGCAGTCTTAGCTGGATTTATGCCACTCTGTGGAAACATAGGAAACATGAATTTTACAGGAATGACTGGGAAACCAAGGACTACTGCGAAGGCTGCCTGCCAAATGTCAGAACAATGAATTTTCTACGTGCGGTTCTGAGGACCCATTAGTTATTTTCAGATAAATCTTCTGCCGTATAGAACATCTATTCTATTTATGAAGAAGACTTGAAAGAGATAGCCAAATAAAAAGACACGGGGCAAGGAACACATGGGGAGACGCAGAGATTGTGAAACCACTTAGGGCATTGTTTACCTAAGGTTTGCAGGGTTTGTAACCCTGAAGTGTGAATTCTCATGGGCAGAAAAAAAAAGATAAAATTTCTGCTATTATGGATTTAGCATGTCAGTGGAGGTGATGAGATGAAAGAAATAACAAGTGAGTTATGTCCTGTGGTCAACTGGGTAAAGCTCAATGGTGATGATTTAACAAGGAAGAATGAGAGAAAGCAAGGAGGGTGGCAGGAGGAACATGGTTGGTGTGTTAAGTAAGAGTCTATCCCAAGCAGAGCTGTTGTCCTTACTGTGGTTGGGGGTCAGGAAGGAGATCACCCTCCGCTGGGTAGAGCGAAATGAGAGGAACGGTGTCTTAGCTATCTGCCACTGTGATAAAATACTTGGGCAAAGCCAGCTTTAGGGCAAAAGGGTTTCTTCAACTTGCAGCTCTAGCTCACAGAGCAGTATGGTTGGGAAGTTCCAAACACAGGAGCTCGAGAGAACGGGTCAAGAGCAGATGACAGATGAATGCAGGCATGCTGGCCCACAGATTGCCCTTCCCATTTCAGACAGTCTGTGATGTCCAGAATGGTGCCAGCCACAGTGAAGACAGGTCCTCCTACCTCAGGTAATGCCTTCTGGATATTCTCCGAGGCTGTCCTTGCTAGGCAACACCTCACAGGTTTGCTAGAGGCTGGTCTGGGCTTCAAGTTGACAACTAACTTTAGTCTTCATAGAACACCATAGGTCACACAATCTCAAGAGTGAGGGCCAAGGCTGATCATGTCTCCATTTACAGCCCGTTTGTCAACATCTACTTACACCAGGGAGTGAGACAGGATTACATTAAGAGTTTTTTGAGCAGCTTATTCAAGGTTTAGAGCTGATTCTTATTTTCAAATCTTTCCCTATGGACTGAATCACACACCCTTCTCTCCTCATATGTTAATGCTTTACCTCATGACATGAGCGTGTTGGGACAGCACTTTTAAGAGGTACTTAGTTACATGGGGTTATCAAGGATGAGTCCTAATTCAGTAGAACTTTGGCTTTAAAAGAAGAAGTTCCTCATGTCTGTGGAAATAGCCCAGCTTATGAAGTGTTTGCTGTATAAATGAAAGGACCCAAGTTATCCCAGGGACATGTGAAAAATTTGTGTCTGGTGAAGTGTGCTTATAATCCTAGCAGTGGGAGACAGAAACAGGTAGATATTGTGGCTTCACAGCAAAACAAGCATGCCTATTTAGTGAGGTACAGGTCAGTGAGAGACCCTGTCATGAAACAACACCCAAGGTTAATCTCTTCTCTCTATATACATGTGCACACGGAGACACCTCTTTCTCAGTGTTCCATCTTCCTCCCTCCTCCTCTTCATTCTTTTTCTGAAAGCCTGGAAGAGAGTTTGCATCAGGAACCAAACTGTGGTAACACCTTAATATTAACCATTCTAGCTTCCACAAATATGAGGCAATGAATTTTTGTTATTTAAACCATCTAGTCCGTGGTATTTTGATATGACAGCCCATTTATACTAAGTATAAAAATGAAACTATTTTGCCTTTAGAAATATTTTGGTGACTGAAAAAATGAGCAGGTTTATATAACTCTCCTTTACATGTGAGATGAAATCAATTATTCAAAACTAAATGTAACTACAGTTTATTCTGCCTTGTAAGGCCAGTGAAAACATTCATATCTGTTGGAAAATGGATTTTTATATCTCTCAGTTCTACTTTTGAAGTACAGGTAGAGAGTGAACTCAACTCACGGACTTCTGAATTAAAACTTGCCTGACATTTTATTAAATTTTTTATTTTTTAAAACTGCAGGGAAGTGTCCTTTTCTTCTTTGTACTGCACTTCAGCCATTATGTATTAAATGGGCTTTAATAGGCCACCCTGGAAGCATTTGTTGTATTATTTCTATGGGAAATGCAGTTTGATTTCTAAATCATTGACTCCCATGTGAACCCTAACAACCTGGAAATCACTTATACAAGCAGATTAAAAACAGGGAAATATGATAATAACCAACCTTTAATAGGTCAAATAGTTTTAATGAATTTCTCCAACAGGACGATCTTATTCATGCCCTGTGAATAAGATCCTGAGCTTAACAAGCAATCTTTAAATATTCAGCTAAGATTTTCTTGGCCAATACTGATATTCAGACTGTTTGGGAGATTTTCTTTTCAAACTCAACTCTAATGGCCAGGGTAAAGTTCGATTCATAGAATAGAGAAAACCTGTCTCTTCCCCACCCATCTGGTCTTTCCATCTGTAAAGCAACTTCTGGTACCTTTTTATGAAGTGGTGTTGACATGGAGGCCTGTTTAGGCTTGGACCCCCAGAGCATTTCAGCACCAGAAAGAGTGATGCACTGTTACCGAGAGCAGATGCCTTGAAATTAGGTAGAATGAAGCATGAATCTCACCCCTGCAACTGCTGGGCTATAGGCTTCGGGCATTTTAATCACCTTCTCCTCTAGGCCAGTCTGTCTTTCTTCAAAACTGGGATTCCACCTCTTGATTTGGTCAGATGAATACTTACTATGTTGAGTGTGTAGCCATGCCTGTTCCTGAATGGGTCTGGAAGATTAACTGTCAATACATGTTCCTGTATCCACATCCTTTGAAACAATCATGAATTCACTCCCAGCGAGAACTCAATCTCTTTCCTCATCCCTCCAATTTGAAATACTTTGTGTTTTCTTGGCCAATGTAATAGTGAACATACAAGCCTGGATGTCAAAAACATACAGTCTGCCCCTCTTCCCTGACTGTAATGAGGGACTCATTCATCACAGCTCGAAAATGAGAGCCCAAATGGGACAATCTGAGTTATCTCACTTGAGTTTACCTTGGGTGGGTTAGAGTGGAGCCGCTTAACCCTTTTCTGCTTACAAAACCTTTTGTCTGATAAATTTTTATGCAACCCCAGACATGATGGCGTTTAAAGTAGGTATATAAATCAAACATGTATTGATAACAAAGACAATTATTTAAGAATAATTCTTTGAGATGGGCTTGATGGCACATACTGTTAATTTCCATACTTGGGAGGCAAAGCAAGAGGACTAGAGTTCAAGTCCAGCATGAGCTACATAGTGGACATCAAACAAGACACTTCAGAGGGTAATGGCATTAGCCATCAAGCCCAATAACTTGCGTTTGATCCTGGGAACACTCTTGGAGGAAGAAGAGAACCAATTCCCAAAAGTCGTCCTGTGACTTTGATATGCACACCATAGCATGTGCGTGCACACACACATATACACACACAAAATCAACTAATGAATCAACCAATCAATAAATACATAAATGTAATAAAATATGTTTGTATATATAATTTTTACCATTTGTTAGGAATTAATCCATATTTGCACACTAATGAGATAGTTGTGCTTGTTTATTTATATTTTTGATCTAACTTCCTTTTTTAATATTTTGAAGTTTTATATATACATATATATATACTTTTTATTGTTTATATTGGGCTATACATTTTTCTCTGCTCCCCTCACTTCCTCCCACTCTCATCTACACTCTTCTGTGACCCCCAAACTCCCAATTTACTCAGGAGATCATGTCTTTTTCACCTTCCTATGGAGATCCATGTCTTGCTCTGTTTATTTTATTTTATTTTTTTAGGAAGCTTAAAATATTGTCAGAATGATACTTTAGGACACAGAGTATTTTTAATGTTCTGCAAAGTTGATCAATATTTTGGCTTATGATCATCAATGATGAGAATACAGTCTCATAGAAGTACAAAATGGCAGAAGTACAGTTTGGGACCATTTTAGAATGATGTTCTAATCCCAAGTCAAAATTCATTCACCAGTTTTTTTAATGAGACTCAATTCAGCAACTCAAACACTTGGTGTAGGAGTATTTGTGTTGCTTTCATTGGTGAATAAAGAAAACTGCCATGGCCTTTTGATAGGACAGAAATCAGGTAGGTGGAGTAGACAGAAGGGAATGCTGGGAATAAGGTAGTGTGGCAGATGCCATGAATCTCCGGCCTGAGATGGACGTAGGTTAGGAATCTTTCCCGGTAAGCCACGACCTCGTGGTGACATACAGATTATTAGAAATGGGTTAAACGAATATGTAAGTGTTAGCTAAGAAAAGGTTAGAACTAATGGGCCAGGCAGTGGTTTAAATGAATACAGTTTCTGTGTAATTATTTTGGGGGTTAAGCTAGCCAGGCGGCCCAGAGCCGGGCAGGACAGAACAAAGGGCTCTGCGTGCCTCTTACAACAAACACTCATCTTTTAAAGTTTTGCTTTTGATTAGTTTTTAGGTTAGCATATAGAATAATTGTTTCCATGATGGCCTCTTCATACACGTGATGTTTCTATACCTTTTTCTTATTGGGTCCTCTCCCCTGTGCCTCTCCACCTTTTGGCTGATTCACTATCTTACCTGAGTTAATCCTCCACTTGTTCTTTTTTCTCAGTTTTCCATTTTATCTTTATGTATACATATATGTATATGATGTGCATGTGTGTATGTTTGTGTGTTTTGTATAGACATGTGCATGCCATAGCACATATGTGGAGGTCAAAGAACAACTCTGGGTATCAGTCCCTGAGTTCTACCTTGTTTGAGATAGGGTCTTTTGTTCGCTACTATGTACACCTTTTCTCTCCTCTCATGATCCCCTTTTAGTTTCATGACCTCCTCCACACATACAAATATTTACACAAATATGATATAAAAACTAGTTCCCCCACATAAGAGTGAACATGTAGTATTTGTCTTTTATGAGTCTAGTTAAGTTTGCTTAACATAATAATTTATGGTTTCATTCATTTCCTATAAATGCTATGATTTTATTTTCCTTATAGCTAGCCAATATTCAACTGTACATATGTACCACATTTACCTTATATGTTCACTGTTGATGAAAATTGAAGCTTGTTACATTTCCTGGCGGTTGCACACAATGTTGACATGCACATACCCATGATGTGTTGCTGGAAAACACGTATCCCAGAGCAGTATATCTAGGTCACATGATAGTTATATTTTTAGTTTACTGAAGAACATCCATACTGATTTTCTTAGTGGCCAGACAAATTTGCACTCCCACCAGCAGTGATGGGTGTGCTTCTTATCTTATCATCCCCACACCTTTGCAGGATTCATTGTCACCTCTTTCTTGTTGACAGTCATTCTGATGAGTTATATGGACTCTCAAGTATCTAACAAGAGTTTTTGAAATCAAGCATTTGAACACTATCCAATCTAAAGGTACATGAGGAAGGGTGATAGGAAAATATTAATAATTGAGTGAGTAATGCATCAGTAATCGCAGACGTGTGCTTATTTCTATGATATTGTCACTTGGGGCTCTTCAGGTTTAGATTGGTCTTGTGGAGCCATAACTTGTTTCTTTTGAAAAGTCTCCATACTGATTTCTGTATTGTCTCCTCCAGCTTTCTCAAAGGCAGTGTTTGAAGAGGAGCAGAGAGATTGTTAGAACCAGAGGAACAGGAAATATGCTATGAGATTGTGTCTCCTAGAAATGTCAGAAGCTATACTCATGAGGTCCCATCAGCATGATGGCCTAAATAAGACCTGAAAAAGGACTACACCAGTAGAGATGCTGATATGAAAGAGGGGAAAACTCATGAGGCCTCAACCCTAGACAAAGAACTACAGGGAACTAAGGAATGCTGAGAATGGGAGAAACAGTCTTCCCCAAGGAAGGGACCGCAGTCGGCTATGCACTACCAAAGGGTCATCCCTAACAACATGTACATACAAGTAGCATTATACAAACTGAACAGGTTGTATTCATATATTTAAGACTGTATAAACACACACACACACCACCACCACCACCACCAACAACAACAACATTAACATCAATATCACCACCAACAGTTAAAGAAAAAGAGGCAATGAATTTGAAAGAGATCAGGGGACCAGAGTGTACATGGGAGGGCTTAGAGGGAGGAAAGATAATTTGAAAATTATGTAATTGTTTTATAACCTCAAAACAAAACAAAAACCAAATGAAATCTCTGCTTTCTGAAAACTATTATGTTTCTATGGATGGAGAAAACTTGCTGCAAAAAAAAATGCTACAATTCCTTGAGTGCAATAATCTCAAATTCAAGCTGATGAGTTTTAGGTTTAGTCATCAGGGAGTAGTACTGTTTGAAAAGGATTAGGAAGTGTGGCCTTGTTGGAGGAAATATGTCCCTGGGACCGGGCTTTGAGGTTTTAAAAGTCCACACCAGGCCCAGAGTCTCTTTGCTTTCAGATCAAGATGTAGCTTTCAGCTACTTCTCCAGCACTGTGCCTGCCTGCCTCCATGCTCCCCGATAACAGGCTAAGTCTCTGAAACTCTAAGCAAGACCCCAGTTAAATCCCTTCTTTTATAAGAGTTGCCTTGGTTCTGGTGTCTCTTCACAGTGATAGACAAGTGACTAAGACAACCACTAAAAAGTAACTCAAGCTTAGTGCATGAGTTTCCTGGGGAGATGGGGAGAAGCATCTTTACCTTAGACAGAGAGTTAGCATTAGCACCAACAGATGTGAAGAGGAATCCATCCTCATCCAGCTTGATGTGCTCATGAATTCATGGGCAGCATCTGCGAAGTCCCCTGGCAATAAACAGGCCATTACATCACTGAAGAAGTTACATCACCCCAGTACACCATGTGCGTATTACATAATCTTGGTGAGGGGAGGAGCCCTATGGTGATCTCTTGAAGGCCCGACGGCCTCTTGAGCTTATACATGACTCACCCATTCTCTCCAGAGTGGAATGTCTTTAGACTGGATCTCCTGAAAGTCTCCTACAAGTGATGATGGCTTCTCCGAATCAAGATTGTGGCGATAGACTCTTGTCTAACCTGGAGGAAATGGCTACAAGACAGAGGCATTTGAAATATGAAAAGCTGCATACTTCTTAACATGCAAACTCTGGTAAATTATATATGTGTAGCTAGATGAAAGCACTGCCATCAAGACAGCATAGCCAACACTTCTGACAGTTCTCGTGCTTCTGATATTATCACTTTCTCGGCCATCAATGCCAGCTGGTGTGGGAGGTCCTTCTGTCTATGTGTTACTTTTATTGCTTAATGAATAAATCTATTTTGGCCAATAGCTTAGCAAAATAGGGCAAGGCATGAGTTCCAAGTAGATAGAGAAGGAGAGAGTAGGTGGAGTCAAGGGGAAGCCACGTAGCTGCTGGCGGGAGACAGATACACTGGAACCTTGCTGGTAAGGCACAGCCATGTGGCGATACACAGATTAATAGAAATGGGTTAATTTAAGATATAAGAGCTAGCTAGAAATACACGTAAGCTATTCACCAAGCAGTGTTTTAAATAATATAGTTTCTGTGTAATTATTTTGGGTCTGAGCTGCCAGGAATGAACAAGCAGCCTCCGCCAAGAGCCAGCAATCATTATTCTGAGTTCTGTCACTTTAGGCCAGCATTGTGTTTTCTAGAATTATCTATAAATGCAACCATATTATTATCTTTTAGTTGCCAACTTTAACTAAAAATAACTAACTTTAAATTCATCCACATTGTTCTGTATCTAAGGCTGAGTAATGTTCCATTTTATGGATGTATTACGAAATACTTAATCACTTAATAAAATGAGTTATTTCTAGTGTGTGGTATTGTAAGTACAGTGGCTATAAATAAATGTTTTGCTCAGTTTTTTGTGTGGATGTATGCTCTAAGTTTCCTGGAAAAGCATGTATGAAGTGGCTGAGTTATGCGGTAGAGAATGCCGAACTTCTCAAGAATCACAAACCCACTTTCCCATGCAGGTCTATTATTCTGTACCCTTACTAGCTTTGAAAGCTGGATAGCATAGGAAATGTTATGAGTTTTACCTAGAAAATAGGCAAGATTACTCTGTTTTGCAGTTTATTCATTGCCGATTAGGACACCAGCTTTGTGTCATTCACACAAGGTCACTTAACAGCAACCCCTTTCATTATTCCCATAGTACATTTAATGGGTCTTTTATCGACAGACATGTTTTCCAGTTGTGATCTGCCTCAGCTGACATGACATTGAACAGCCTTGTCTTTAATATGGAGTGATACAAATTAACATGGGGTGTCTTTGCCGACAGGGCCTGAGTTATTTTCTGGCCTGAGCAGGGCTAACGTCTGGCCACATGCCACTTTCATGTCAGCATTTTTAGACTCTTATCAAGTCTCCAAATCAGCTCCTCAAGTGGAGTATCAGTTCCCTAGGTTCAGGAGTTGCCCTTAGCTTTGGCGGTGTTGTAGGAAACAGAAGCCACACTGATGCGTGTCCTCCATGTGTCTCAGACAGGAGAGGTAATAGTAATGGAGGGTGGGGGTGGGAGGAGGCATAATTCACACAACATGGGTGTGTTGGAGAGGAAGGCACATGGATTTGATAGGGGACGGAGACAGAGCAAAAGGAAATGCTGCCATCTGTACCTCCTCTTTGGAGCAAAGCTGAAAAGAGGTCCCAGACGCCACAGGCAGAGCAGCCACAGCAACAAAACATTTTCCCTGAAGTAGGAAAGCACTGGTTTCTCGGGAAATTGGAGTTAAATTAGATGCCCTCCAGAGTACTTTCAATTGAACTATTTGACTGCCATGCTGGGGCTGGTGCCATCCATCTCCCCTTTCCTCATGGCTGATGCCCACCAGAAAAACGTGCTTAAGCTCCCACGGGGGACTCTTCCTGGTGGCTTCTACCCGACTTGTGACACCCATAGATTTTCTTTCTTTCTTTTTTAAACATTGTGGTACAAATTTTTACGTAACATAAAACTCATGCATCAACTATTCCTATATGTTCAGTTCGATAGTGTGAACTATTCCACCACTGCCAGCCATTCCCACAACTTTATCCATCTTATAAGATGCTGTTCCTGACAGCCGCCAGTTCATGTGTGGCTTGAGAGTGGGACTACTCCAAGTTCTAGGGCTAGAATAATATATCTGTCTTTTTTTTTTTTTTTGGTGTCCTTATTTCACTTAAGACTGTTTTCTGAGCTTATCTATGTCATGGAGCACGTCAGGATTTCCCTGTTTTTAACGCTTAAAAATATGCACCTGTTGTATCTGGCACTTTTTGTTTATTAATTACTGTCAGTGGACAGTCAAGCTGTTTTTATCTCTTGGGTAGTAAGATCAAAGCTTTGACAAACATGGGTATAATACTACCTGAGTCCCATATTTTATTTCTTTGACCTAGATACTCAGCAGTAGACTTTCTGGGTCATTTAGTAAGGCAGGTTTAATTTTAAGGAGCTAATATGATGTTTTACATGGTTGACGCAACATGTTATAGTCTGACTGGCTGTATGCAAGGGTTCTAATTTCCTCCAATCTTCCTGTGTAACTGTCGACAGTCACAGACACATAGAGTTTTACATATGTGCTTGCTTTAACTACCTAGCCATCAGTTCCAGGGAACTGTCTGGAGGAGTTAGTTGCTCAAATTCTTCTGTTCAGAAATTCACCCACACAATTTCTTAGAAAATTAGGAAACAACCTTCTTCAAGACCCAGTAATACCACTTTTGGGAATATATATCCAAAAGATGTTCAATCTTGCCACAAGAACATGTGCTCAACTATGAATATAGCAGCATTGTTTGTCATGGCCAGAACCTGGAAACAACCTAAATGCCCCTCAACCAAAGAATGGATAAGAAAAATGTGGTACATTTACACAATGGAGTACTACACAGCAAAACAAAAATAACGACATCTTGAATTTTGCAGGAAAATGGATGAAGCTAGAAAACATCATTTTGAGTGAGGTAACCCAGACACAGAAAGGTAATTATCACATGTACTTACTCATAAGTGTTTTTTAAACATAAAGCAAAGAAAACCAGCCCACAAATCATAATCCCAGAGAACCTAGACAACAATGAAAATGTAGAGCTCAATAAAAATCAATAAAAAAGAGAAATACACCACACATTATTGTGATAACTATCCAATGTATTAAGTAACATATATACATGCATTATATCTATAATATATACTTAATGCACATCAGATAATGTATGTAATATATACTTAATGCACATTAGATGATGCATGTATCAGATAATGTATTAATGGAATTGGGGGAGGCAGGGTCATTGATTGTGACAAGAATTAAGGTGTTGGAATTCATGGTCACAAAACTTGCACCAAATCTGTGGCTTCATGTCCTTCTTGCTTTGTGGATTTGAAGAAGAAATTTTATGGACCATGAGTTGGGCAAACTTTTAGCAAAGAGTTTATTATGCATGCATACATGGGAGCTTAAGAGAATATGAAAAGCAGGGCTGCTATGTGCAGGAGCAGGTCCCAGGAGTTGGGGAGCACTGGGCTGCTGCTAATCTGGGGCTTTTCATGGGACTGATGGTAAACGCTAGGTGAAGTGTCAGAGGGTGAGAGGGGGACAGTACAGTTGGCTCACCCATGAGGTGTCCATTTGTCTTTCTCCCACAGTGGCTAGATTGAGGATCCTGGTGTATATCACCAGTGATTCCGACCAGAAAACTTTCTAGCATGTCAGGCCTTCAGAAGGACATGAATCAATGTCTCTGGCCATAATATTGCTGTTGTTTCTTGCCAATGGCAAGAATCAGAAGGGCTCAATTTCTAGGTCCTTGTCACTGTCTACCTGACCTCTTTCTGTCTCCTGTTCTCATCTTTAAAGAATTATACATGAATATTTACAATATAATTTTCCTCTCCTATCTTTAAGACCTTCTCTTTGCCATGGACATTACTCCTTCATTTGCTTATGATGGAGAGACAAACTTCGTATGCCAGTAAGTAAAAACTAGTTAAATTGCAACCTTGCGGCACCTGACAGAAATTCCAGGGAGTTTCTGCTTCATAATTTGGATTCTACAAGGCAGCTAACCTGTTTGCCAAGAGTAAGAGATGGATCCCATCATCACAAGGCAACCAAGAAAGCTGCAAATCTCAGGGACAGATAGAGTGGTGTAGGATGCATAGGCAGGGAAATAAGAGAGGGAATTTGGCCTCCATGATAAGCAGAAGGTGACATCTGAACAAAGTCAGGCTTACCTCCCTAGGCCGACTGACATGTATTCTGCACTAAGAGATCAAGACACCTCTGCCATGGTAACACGCTCCATACAGCGGGAAGCCATGTGCCAAGAGCAACTTTGCTGTGTCACTTCTAAATGGGAGCACTTGACGGCAGGCGTTGATGCCTGACCTCTTCCTTCTCAGCCTTGGCGAATCACAGCAGGAGGCACTGACAGGAGAATGTGGTGCAGCTGAAGCGGCTGGCATTGCCAGGCTAAAACCTGGGGCAACGCTGCCCTTAAGAGTTGTCTTGTGGCTCCAAAGGCTTTTTGTAATTATAAATATGCAGCTTGTGTGCCAAACCCCTGGGCATTAGGAATATTTATCACACTACGAGAACTTACATAAATCTAATTGTTACCATAGGGCTCCAGTAATTCAATAGGATGGTGTGACTTTTCCTGGGGAGATCTGAACCAACACGCACTTGCCCCAGGTGGGACATGCATGACAGACAAAGGAAAGACCTTTCCTCAAGTCTAGCTTAGTGAATCGAGGAGTTTATTGTGGTGACTTACAGAAGTCTGGATGACCCAACCAAAGACAACTTCATCTCTGACAAGCCACCCCTGCATGGGTGACAACTCACAGAAGTTTCATCACGGGAGCTCCCCAGACAGTTGCAGGCAGCTCACTGGCTGGAAGTCCTTTCTTCCCAGTAATTTCTTACTGTGTTTAGAACCTTGAAGATCTGGAGCTTTCTGGGAGAAGTTTCTTCTACTTTTTGGGTCTTAAAAGCCTCCCTCCTCTCTTCAGGAGTGAATGTTTCAATTTGGAAGACACGGCTACACACTCAAGTAGCTACACACAAACAATAACACCAAGAGCTGAACTGTAATTACAAAGTACTGAATAAAAGCTACTATTTTATACTACATTATTACATGTCCTCCTGTGATGATGAGTATGTATTTTTAATGTATGTATTAAATTATATTTATTAGTATATTACATGGTGTATGTATAATATGTAATTATAATATATAATCAAATAATAACATATTAATTAAAACCTTATTCAATCACTAGAACCTTACTACATCAACGGATTATACCTAAGTCTTACTAGAGTCTCAAATACCTCCAATTCTAGGAGTTTAGCACATCAAATGCTGTTTCTTGCTTCTGGAAAGTCTTTTGGAGCCACAGGGCAGCCCTCCAGGGCAAGCTATTCCAGGTTTCACCTGGGACTGCTCAACTACTTTAACTGTATCACAATTTTCTGTCGATGCTACCAGCCATGACCACTAACCTGCCCTTAAGTCTGCCCACCTGGAAAAGACACAGCAAAGTTGCTGACTTTTCAGAGTCCAGAACTGATCACATGACCAGGATTAACCATAAGGAAGCAGGCTCCTTCAGAGCGCCTAGGAAAAAGGGCACCTTCCAGAGCTTGGAGACTGCTCCTATGCCTCTTCAGTGATATACTATCATCCTCACGCCCTGATGATGAACTGATGCGCAGAGAGAAACAGCCTTTGAAACCCACGCTACTACAAGGCTGCATCCTGATTCTCCTAAGCTCTCAGGACTTTGTTCCCGTATTGGCCCTCCCCTAGAATAATTCAAGATATATTTCATGACGCCGTCATGGGAAAGATGAGAATAATTCAGGCCAAATTCACTATAGTCAAGATTTTTTTCTTTTTTCTTTTTCTTTATTTTTCCATTCATAAATTTCCACTTCCTCTCCTCCTCCCATTCCCCTCCCGCTCCCCCACTTCCCCTCCTCCCTCCCTCTCCAGCCTTAAGAGAGGGCAGGGTACCCTGCCCTGTGGGAAGTCCAAGGCCCTCCCCCCTCCATCCAGGCCTAGGAAGCTGTGCATCCAAATAGACTAGGGTCCCAAAAAGCCAGTACATGCAGTAGAAACAAGTCCCAGTGCCATTATCAATGGCTTCTCAGTCAGCCCCCATTGTCAGCCACATTCAGAGAGTCTGGTTTGATCACATGCTCATTCAGTCTCAGTCCAGCTGGCTTTGGTGAGCTCCCATTAGATCAGGCACACCGTCTCAGTGGGTGAACCAACCCCTCATGGTCCTGACTTCCTCACTCATCATCTCCCTCCTTCTGCTCTTCAACTGGACCTTGGGAGCTCAGTCCATTGCTCTGATGTGACTGTGGGTCTCTGTCTCTATCTCCATCTGTTGCCAGACGAAGGTTCTATGGTGATATTCGAGATATTCATCAGTGTGACTATGGGACAAGGCCAGTTCCGGCACCCTCTCCTCTGCTGCCCAAGGACCTAGCTGGGAACATCCCTGTGGACACCTGGGATCCCCTCTAAAGCCTCTTGCTAACCCTAAAATGTCTCCCTTAATGAAGATATCTTCTTCCCTGTTCCTATATCCGCCCTTCCTCCATCTCAACCCTCCCACTCCCACAAGCTCTCTCCAATCCTTCCCTTCTCCCTTCTCTCTCCGCTTCTCCCCTTCCCCCCACCCCACCCCCCTCCCACCCCCATGCTCCCAACTTTTGCCCGGTGATCTTGTCTGCTTCCAATTTCCAGGGGGATCTATATATGTTTTTCTTTGGGTTCACCTTATTATTTGGCTTCTCTAGGCTTGTGAACTATAGGCTCAATGTCCTTTGTTTATGGATAGAGTCCACTAATGAGTGAGTACATACCATATTCATCTTTTTGGATCTGGGTTAACTCACTCAGGATAGTGTTTTCTATTTCCATCCATTTGCATGCAAAATTCAAGATGTCATTGCTTTTTACCACTGAGTAGTACTCTAATGTGTATATATTCCACACTTCTTTATCCATTCTTCCATTGAGGGCACCTAGGTTGTTTCCAGGTTCTGGCTATTACAAATAATGCTGCTATGAACATAGTTGAACAAATGCTTTTGTAGTATGATTGGGCATCTCTTGGGTATGTTCCCAAGAGGATTTTTTTTAATTTAGAAAAAAAGACAATTTTAGGGCTCTGGGAATTGGGCTTGTTGTGCCTACAGAACTGGACTGAGTTTGGCTCAGGTGGTTGGCATTGAGACATGTCCAACTTCTGGCCCTGTACTTTCCAGTGCAATATTAAAATGCCCACCTACACCAAAGAAGCTGATCTGAGTCAGGACAATTTTATTGATCGCAATTAAATGCATATTTTCAACAATGTCTGAAAATGAGAAACAGAATTCAACATCAGGATCATTCTTACCTCAGTATGTAAATTACTCAGGAAGGTGTTTAAAGGACAAGATAGTGGTACTTAGTTATTTTGAAATAATTAGTGATCTGTGCATAATCCTTTCCTGGAGATGGTCTATTTCATCTAAAACCAATCCAAAGGCTTGAGCTCATGAGAATACAACATTTAACCCAGACTGTTACCTTGAAAGATCTCCGTTCAAGTCGAATGCATAATTCCACAAACAGTAGGGGACAGGCTCTACAGGAAAATCATAATTGATACTCAGTTAATATGCCACACCCTTCTTCATGGACTTTTATACTTCATTCCTTGGTTTAAAAACATTTTTGCATTGAATACATCACCTTAACTATCATGTGGTGCTTTGGATAGTTGAGGCCCCAGCTAGATCAGCACTAATAGAAATAGTGTGCTAACTACGCATATAACAAATTTTCTAGTAGTCACATTTGAAAAGTATATAAGAGATGAGGTAAAATTTAACAATAGTTTTTAGTTAATCTACTATGTTTTAAAATCTAACATATTATTGTTCAATGTATTTATTTAACACAGTATGTTGTTTGAAGATACAGTCAATGTAAATTTATTAATGAGATCTATTATTATTAAACCACCCTTAAAAACCTTATTCTTGAAAGTATGGTGTGTGATTGATGCTCACAATTCATTTTAGATTGGATTTGTTACATCTTAAGTACTCAATTCCCATAGTGACAAATTCTGAGTTTCCTAGTAGTTGGTAGTAAGGTGGGCACAGCCAGGAAGAGCAGTGGAGTCCAGAAAGAGAGATTTGTAGCAGAGAGTAAAAATTGATGTAGCAGAACTGTGGAGGGTGATGGTCAGTTAGAGGGTGCTTGGGAGCAAGGAGGTCTTTCCCTACAAAGTTCGGGTGTTACTAGGGAAACAGATTTCTTTTGGGGGCTATTAGTCTCATTAATAAAAGAATTTTAAAAATGAATGCAGAAGAAAGCTCAAGAGTTTGAGAGACAAAGACTAGTTCAGGCGAATTGGAAATCCTAGTGGATGTCAGGAGAGAAGGGGGAAAAAGTCATGCCTTTTAAGTTAGCCATGGAGGTCAGAGACACAAGGAAAAAGCCCTGAGTGTCAGGAGAAACATGGATGTGCTGAGCCATGCGTCTAAGTTCAGGGGGCATTGGATACTAGATGTTAGAGCTTTGCTGTCTGGAAAGGTCTGTTCCTAGGAAGATGAGGGCCAGGTTTCCTGTGTGTGTGACATGACCCCTGCACCCACTGAAGCCATTTCTGTCCTTGAGCTTAAGAGAGTTGGAACTAGCTCAGCAGCCAGATTACACCTGTTACTAAAACAATGGCCACTATGTGGACACAGTTAAGAGTTTGCTACTTTTCTACTGTATTCCCAGCTACTAGGCCAGATTTTGGCTAATAATGTGGACAAACGGCACCTGATCCTATGAGAAAGCTAACCAACTCACATATAATATGCATCCTAATCATCTTGAAACTATAATTTTGAAAATAAAGTGTAATTTTCATGATTTTCACTAAGCCTGTGTTTGTATGCTTCGAATAATGCTTAAATGCACTTAATATGATATAAGAGCTAAAAGTATAACCTCTTGACACACCATTTGCAAAATCAGCTCCCCATCTCCAGGGAGTTAACTGACCAATCGGTCCTTCCAAAAATAAGTCAAAAAAGCCAATATGTAACAAGGGTCACTCTGATCTTACACAACTACTTAGGCTAAATTCTGGGTCAAATGGACTTCTAAGCTAAGCACTCCCCTTTCCTGGAAATGCCCATCCCAGGGTTGGCAAAGGGAAGGGATGACAATGAGAGGCGAAATACAAGCACCATTCCTCCTAAGATGGAGTCCTCACTCCCCAATCTGGCCTGCTTTGTTTCTAAAGAGCATAAGCCTACTCTTGCTTCAGTGCTTGTTTTAGCCCTTGACTAATTTCCTGTTGTGGCGGCTGATAGGGTCAAGAATCAAGGAAACCGAAGATGTCTCTGCGACAGGGTTACAAGTGTGGGGTAGGAGGGATGAGGGTGAAAGATAGATTAAAAAGAGCAGGGATGTCTGTGTCTTTCTGTGAGCATGAGCTAAGATCTTCCAGGAATTCTAAGCCAACAGTTTTTGTTTCTTCATGGCGTGTTGTTTCCTGTCACGGCAGCTGGTAGGTGTCGTTTGCCCAGTGTTAAAGACTCAAAGGAGACAGGTGCCATGTGAGGACGGAGATGCTCGTATTGTCTGTCTGTCATCCTGCTGGTATCTGCCGACCAAATGAGACGTCATTGTGTTGGGCAAAAGCAGGCTTCTTATCCCTGAAAAGTGACCTGGGCAACTGGTATCATAACCCGGAAGGCAGATTGCCATCTTCAGAAAAGCTTATCAGGGTCAAATAACAAGGTGCCCCAATGTATTACATCCCGAAATAATTATTTCTAAGTCAAGTGCAAGCAAAGGATGCTAGGGTTTTCCTTAGTAACAATCCTAGTAAACAATTTTTTCCAAACTTGGTTGCTTTTTGTTTGGGGGTGTTTATTAACTTTGGTACTTACATTCCTTTCCCTACAATACAAAGAGATGTTCAGGTGGAATTAAAATTTGGATTAAGAAATGGTTGATGTCACTTACTAGGAAATGGAAGGTCTCAAGGCCCCTAGTTTGATTAACTGGGCCACTCTTGCTTTTATGTCATGCCTGCCTAGTTGAGCCCAGACTGTCCTTGAAAGACAGATAACCAGAATGAATGGAAGGCTGGAGAAGCAAGGAGGGAAGGATAAGGAATCCATTATGAGCAGAGAAGAAATTAATAGCAAAAATTATTTTCCAATAAAATCAAGCTAAAAGTCCAATTTATTTTATATTTCCAGAGAAAGGATATTAGTGCATAATACTGGTGCTCCTGCTTGACCTTTATATCCGTGTGTGTGTGTGTGTGTGTGTGTGTGTGTGTGTGCGCGCGCGTGCGCGTGCATGTGTTATATACAGCTCCATCTGCCGGAGTGTGGAATGTTGAATCAAAGCCCTTAGAGACTGATCTTTCCATTCTCTGGCAATTTTAGGAGCCAGGAAATCACTGTATTAAAGAGAGAGCAAAGATACATAGCCTGAACCCTGCTGATGGGCAAAGTGGGGACAAGTATACTGGGGAGATAATCTTCCTGTACATCCACAGAAGGCCAGGCTCAGGTTCTCTGAGCTAAAATTGGTGACTATTATTCTTTTTGCTGAAGTTTTTTTTTTTCAGCTGAGAGATCATGAGGAAAAGGCAGGGTTACTTTTTTCTGATGATCTATTCCAATGGTCCCTTCAGCTAATTTTAGCTTGATTTTAAAGATCTATTTTCATGATAGTGTTATTTTAAATTCATTTTTAGTACTTTGATAGCCAAATGCAAAGATCCTAAGCAAGCAGCAAGAATGAGCAGAAATGCTCAAGGCCTAGCCAGTTCCTGAGACCTTTCCATTAGACATCTGAACTCTCAGAGAAATAAATGAAGGAAAAAAATATCTGTTAACCTTTTACACCAATGAAATATCAAACCAGAAGGAAAGAAAGTTCTGGAGAGAAGTAGAAAGATCACAGAACTTTGTTTCCACCAACAAAACTCAGGCTAAAAAAATAAAAGAGAAAAAATTCTGGTGGCATGTGTGCTCACCAGGCATTTTGCTGCAGTTAGGGAAAAGTCACTGAGGCCACCAGAGTGAAGAAAGCTACAGATGTATTGACTTCCCACTGGTAATTTCTATTGTCTCGAAATGGGTATCTGGAATGTTTGTCTGTGCACACGACCAGTGATCTGACAGTGGTGTTTGATTTATGCAAAGGCTGGGAACTGAGGATATTACCAACTTCCCTCAAAAGATTGCAAATAAAATAAAAATAAAAACCCACAGAAAAGAGCAGATGAGGGTGTTGTTTTCTCAGATGGCACCCAGGTGCCACTGGCGTATGTTCACTCAGAACAGTTAAAAGGGCTTTGCAAGCTGCATTTGCAGCTCAGAGAGTGTTCAACTGGCTTGGGGCAGATGCTGCAGTGTTTCACAAACAAGAGCAAGAAGGAGGTGCCTTCCAACTTTGATTTTGCTTTGATGTCCCCCCCTATGGAGAAGAATGATCTTCAAGCAAGATAAACTAAAAAATCTGTAAAAATGAATTCAAGTTCAAGAGGGATTTTATGAAGAGCACTTGGGCTCAGATCAGAAGTCCAAGGAAGCTGCTGGCTTGTGGCTCTGATCAAAGAAACACAGTTGGTGATCTGTGAGAAAAGGCCTGTGAGAGAGTTTACAGGACCCCAGGGAGGAGGGAATGTCCCAATTTTTGAAAGGAAAGGATGAAACATCTGTTTGATAAACTCAATATCGTATAGTTAAAATGGCTGTTTGTAAATAAGAACTCTAAATTAAAACCTGGGGCAGAGGGAGTAATGACCCATTTTTACATCAGCTTCTCAAAGCGCGCAATTACTTTTGGGCTCTTATCAAGTCATGGTCAGAAACAATGGCCACCCATGTTATGACGTTATAAAATATAAACCTCTAAACTAGAATGATGTTCTCTAACCCTGAAAGGCATGTGAGCCTGAGAGGAGGGAGGGTTTTGGTAGGGGGTTCCAATGGCTAAGACAAACAAGGAAACAGCCATGCTGGCTGGGCAATGTCCTGGTGTATATATGGGGCTAATGAGTCTTTGCCAAACTACCCCATCTCTTCCTGCAGCTCTCTTGTCCATTTCATCCGTGTTCCTGCTATGCTTTTATCCATTGGTGATATGAATTAAATATAGCTTGTGAAAATATAGTTTTGAATATATCTCTGAATAGGCTTTACCCATCTCTTCTTCTTGTTCACTCATTGGTTTATTGTTAGTATTGGACTTTCTGTAGCTGAGCTGCTTGCCAAACAGGATAAAACAGGGCTTGGCAAAATACTGTTCTCAGGCTCATGGAATGCCTTGATAAACAGTGTTTTACTGGAATACAGCTATGCCTGCTTACTTACATATTGTAACATAGGCCTAATTTACCAAGGCACAGATATATGGTCCACAAAGCCTAAAATACTCACTGTCTGACCTATTGTGAAAAAATATTTGCTGACCCCTACTTAATCTTCTTCTTTGAGGTTTGCTCAGTTTTTAAACTATGACCCCTTTTAGCAAATAGCAGGTGGTCTTTGCTCTAAATAGGACATAGTTTGTGTATTTAAATACTTTAAGGTTAAAGATTTGATGCAAAACCTGACCTCCTTTTGAAAGAATAGAATTTATTTTATAAAAATTTGTGGAGCATCTAATATTTATCTTTCATGGTTCTATGGCTATGAATATAGCAATTAACAATTGTGAAAAATTTCTTATTTTTACAACAGTCCCAGACACTTCTTACTATTTTCTAAATAAATTATAAATTTATAATATAAATTATAAATTATACTAAATAAAGTATAAATCAAGCTTATGACTTTGCACTTTGGAGGCTGAGGAAGGAACATCTCAAGTTCAAGATCAGCCTTGAATGGTAAGATCCTGTCTCAGGGGAAAAAGGAAAGAAAGAAGACAGAAAAGCTAAGAAGAAAGTACTTGTTAAAATTGCACCTAGCACAGTGTTTTTTAAGGCTACTGTGAGCATGCAGTTTTCCTGCACATTGTTCTGTATGATCCCTGTTAGTATGTAGTCATTCATCAACGTTCTGTATGATTCCTGTTAGTATGTAGTCATTCATCAATGATTCCTGTTACTATGTAGTCATTCATCAGTGTTCTGTATGAACCCTGTAGTATGTAGTCATTCATCAGTGTTCTGTATGTTCCCTGTTAGTATGTAGTCATTCATCAATGTTCTGTATGATTCCTGTTAGTATGTAATCATTCATCAGTGTTCTGTATGATCCCTGTTAGTATGTAGTCATTCATCAGTGTTTTGTATGATCCCTTGTAGTGGCATTTCAATTGTATTTTAATAAATAAAGACTACCTGAAGATCTGAGAGTAAAACAGTCCCACTGGTCAGCTTTACAGACCAGATTATGGTAACACACACTTTTAATCCCAGTAGCCATAATGACACACACCTTTAATCCCAGTAGTCACCCTAGTTCCCATAGAGATCAAGTGGTGCATGCTTTTAATCCCAGTGGTACATGCCTTTAATCCCAGTCCTAGAGAGGAATATAAAATGGGGGGAGGGGAGCTCTCAGACACAGTCTCACTCTGAGATTCTGGGAAGCAGGATCACCACTTTCAGACTGAAGTAGAGGTAAGAGCCAGTGGCTGGCTGTTTTTTGCATTTCAGATCTTCAGAATGAACCCTAATTTCTGATCCTGAGTTTTTATTAATCGTGCTTCAATCCCTGTTAGTATGTAGTCATTTACAGTTTTCTGTATGATTCCTGTTAGTATGTAGTCATTCATCAGTGTTCTGTATGTTCCCTGTTAATATATAGTCATTCATCAGTGTTCTGTATAATCCCTGTTAGTATGTAGTCAGTCATCAGTGTTCTGTATGATCCCTGTTAGTATGCAGTCATTCATCAGTGTTCTCTATGATCCCTGTTAGTATGCAGTCATTCATCAGTGTTCTCTATGATCCCTCTTGGCATGTGTTCGCCTTTTACAACATTTGCTGATTGGGTATAATATATTATTTTTATTAAGTATTTTGACTTTTAACACTGAACTTTTCATCATGTGTGTACAGCCCAGCCAGGTAAAGAAGTCTGTTGTAAGAGGCTGCTTGTTTGTTTCCTGGCCGCCCAGACTCCTGAAATAAGCACACAGAAACTGTATTAATTAAATCACTGCTTGGCCAATCATTATAGCATAGTCCCAGCAAGCTCTTACATATTAAATTAACCCATTTCTATTATTTTATATTTTACAGGAGGTTTGTGGCCAACTGGCAAGGTTCCAGGTGGCAGCTTGCATCTTTCCCCTCTGGTGGCTACTTGGCGTCTCCTTGACTCTGCCTTCTTTCTCCCAGCATTCATTTTAGTTTTCCCCACCTAGCTCTACTCTACCCTATCTCAGGCCAAGGAAGATTATTCATTAACCAAAGGCAATAAAACATATACAGATACATCACCTCCCACATCAGTAGCCTCTCTCATGCATAATAGCTGCTGAGTATATGCCATGGGCTGTTTAGACTGTAGATGTTCATTAAGTGTGAATCACCAGCTTTCAAATATTTCTTGCAAGAAAACAGCAAGTTGGGTGGTGGTGGCACATGCCTTTAATCCCAGCACTCGGGAGGCAGAGGCAGGTGGATCTCTATTAGTTCAAGGCCAGCCTGGTCTACAAGAGCTAGTTCCAGGACAGCTAGGACTGTTACACAGAGAAACCCTGTCTCAAACCCACAGCTCCCCCAGAAAGAAAGGAAAATGAAACAAAGAAAGGAAGGAAAGAAGGATGGAAGGAAGAAGAAAGAAAGAAAGAAAGAAAGAAAGAAAGAAAGAAAGAAAGAAAAAAGAAAGAAAGAGCATAAAATATCACTTTGGTAATTTTACATGTATTTCTTGTTGACAAAATATATTTGGTATAAACAAGAAACAGAAGCAGGACAAGGGCACTGAGACAGCCTAGGTTTTAATTGACAAAGCCTGTCCCTGGGCCATTGTCTGAATTCTTTCTTTCCTCGCCTTTCTAAATAAAAGCAATACAGATATTTTGAAAGACAATACTACTGTTTGAAGATATGTCTCCAATCTTGAAAAGTTCTGTTTTAATTCTGAAACATTAAATATTGAGATTGAACGGATTCGTTTGCCAAAATGCTTCATTTTCAAAATGCGTGGCTGCAAACATACTTCCTCACTTGGGTGGTGACATAGAGAGGAATAACATGATGGATAGAGCGGCATTATTAGTTGATAAGTCATATTTTTGACAGAATAATATACCACTTAAAAGCTCTCCATAATTGGAAATGACAAATTCCAGGAAGCAATTGAGTTGAGAGTTTCTTCAAAGATAAATGCTACCATTTATATGTATGAGAGCTCTGTTACAAAGGCAACCCATGTGTGTGAAGCTGTAAGCCACAATGTCATAATCTTTGCTGAGATTCCTATTACCCTACCTATTCCAGGGCACCTGTTCTCTGAAGACACCACCTCCCTTTCAGAGAAACAGAACCATGACTCTGGGCTTCTCTCACTCAGAATAGCTCCCAGACCTTCTTCTGAACGTTTCTCCCAGCATTAAGTCCAATAGTTGTATGTTCTAGAGACATGGTACTAATGTAGCCTGCAGAGTGTTGGGACCAACATAGCACTGGGCAGAAATGTCATAGAGACCATCCATGTGAAGTTGTACCTGCGGTAGCCATTCCTAAAAGGGAGATAGACATCATTTATGACTTTCAAGGTCCCTCTTGGATCTCTCCTGGTATAATATGGCAATTATCAAAAGACAATGTTATTCTTTCCGTATTCTGTTTTTCTCTTTGTGACAGAAAGCTTACCAAGTAGGAATACAACGTAAGGAAGTACAAACACAGAGAAGTTAAATGAGTGAATCTCTTCACCTATGGTTGTGCCTGGGGGAAATCACTCGTGACTGTGGCAAAGTTGATCAGGAATCTCTACAGAGACAAGTGGCTTAGAACAGCAAGGCATTGAAGTGATCATTAAAATGGACAAAATTTAGTAAACCCAGATATAGAGTCACCTGTTTCCAGTCCTTACAAAATATCCATAAACCAAAGAAAATACATCTAACTAACAAGTGAATCGAATAAAAACAGAGCACGGAGTAATGTAATTGAGATATGACATTCCCATTGGATTGTGAAGGACTTGTACACTGTCTTTTCTGTTCACATTCTCTCTCTGTCTCTCTCGCTCCCCCCCCTCTCTGAAGAAGGACGCTTAAAAGAAATCCCATACTAGCTCAGAATTGAGAAATAGATGGTTATTTATTTAGGGGTAGACTCACAAATCAGAATCCTCTGCTTGAACAGAGATCAGAAACTGAAATCAGCAACCAGAACAGAGAGGCTGGAAAAGAGGCCGGAAGCATGCTCTACATCGGCCAATATAGCATGAGGCCACGCCCCAGTGGGTGGATAACCACTGGCTGTAAGACTTCCTACAGCATCTCTCTCTCTCTCTCTCTCTCTCTCTCTCTCTCTCTCTCTCTCTCTCACACACACACACACACACACACACACACACACACACACACACACACACACACACACACACACACACACACA